>KZ308164.1:290695-685074 GCA_000376725.2 Ladona fulva
TATCATCAGTTAAATATTGGTAATTTTATCAAAAGTTTGTGCATATTTATATGTTTGGCTATTTGTTTCAAGGTAATTCATTAACACGAATAATCTAACTTTGGAGAATTTTCGTAAACCCCTTTGAGACGTAATAAAAGGATGGCCTGATTATCGAAGTGATAGTCACGGATGAGTTTCTCTAACTTCGAGTTCACCTTCATTAATAATTGGTCAATGTAAATTTTATATGACGCAAATTGTATAATTGTAATATGTACTTGTAACGTAACTTGATACATATGACTATAGTGTTAAAAAATTTAAAAAATGATTTTACTCGGGAGATAACAAATGATATCTGTGGAACAATTGATCAATTAACGTCTTGCAAATCCTCTCACCAACGAGTTTTCCACTTGGAAAGGTACTCAGTTGTTTAAGCCGATTGATAATTAAAATTGAGCACAGCTTAAATACATCCCTGATGAAGTCTTCAGTAAAAGGAATTCTTTACTTCTCTAGATATTATAGTTTCCACTAATTTTTTTAATTTTATCTTGGAAAAATACACTATTAATGAATTGATTGAATTTACTAGTTTAGTAGGATTATCAAGATTTCAAAAAGTATTTTCTCAACCACAATCCAAAAACTTGGAAAATGTTTTACCATAATACATTATCTAATGATGCCGCTACATTTCCGCAGAGTTGGCACCCCTGTCACCAACCCAAAATAAACCTCGTCCCCCGAGTCCACCAGAATTACGTACAGCCCCAGGGCTGACTTACTCCCTATGCCGATGTACCCTCACATCTTCTCCGAATCCGCACAACCCCAACCATTCATTCCATGCCACCTGAATGACCTCTCCCCCGATCGCATCCAGGATTACGCTTTAAAACATCCTACGTCCTCCATTGTCTTGGATACCGCGCTCTGTTGCCAGGACCGTACGTGGATATGTGTGTTGTAGAAACGGAATCACTCGGGGAAGTCGTAGGTTGCCAACAAGAGATCGCTTTCCGATCGACAAGAATCGCGATCTATTTGGAATGCTCTTCCATCTTGTTTCAAACGAGAGGCATTTATATTCGACGCGGTAGTAATGGGCCGGTGGGTAAAGAATAGGAGATTTTTATTTCCATTTCCACCGCTATTTTCTAGCCATAAGCATTTTAATTCGCCGCAAACGACGCGGGATTTATATTGGTTTGACAGATACGACCGTGAAAGCATCGCTTGGTATTCGCTAAAAGTAAACCATTCGTTCGAATATATAGATATAGATTAGCGCATATTCGTTGTTTTGAGAGTTGCTGGTTCTTTTCCATTGGTTCAAAAACTAATACTGAATTCGAATATTATTTGTTGATATTGGCTGATGAAAGAAATGTATTAAATTAACTATTCTAAAATCTTAAGTGAAGATCATCGTTCTTGCAGCAGCGAAGGGTAATTAAAGACACAGTAAAATACATTTTAACCTGTAAAACCATAGAATATGAACGTTATATATTCTTCTGGCTTATCAGTTTTCCTTTCTATTATTAGATTCATGTTTGCCGTCTCTTTTATTAAGGCTTGCGTAGCTCTAGTTAATAAACAATTCCAATAGTATGACCTTATAACATGTCTAGTTTAGACATGTCTATATATACATATGTCTATAGTTAACGCAGCGCTACCTTTATTTCCATACTTGCGATTACGAATTTGAATCTTTCTGGTGTCTCAATACGTGAGGGACATATCTCCAACCTTTTTGTAGGTATAAGGAAGTTTATGATGCGATTGACTTGAGATCCAGGGCTGTAATCTTTACTTTTTTCGGCTGTTAACCACGTCAGTGTTACAAATATATGACACAAAATGAGCTATATTAAATACAATTATGTTTTTGTTCATATCTCATAAAGGTGTTTATGAATTCATTTATAGTTTATTATATTGTTGCAGGAATGTAACCAGTGCTGATTTTTTCTGCGAATGTCCTCTTTTAAAAAGCAGTGCATCGTAATGAAAAATACCTGGAGATAGCCACTTGTATAAAGATGTTCTTTTCTACTACTTGTTTGAGCGTTACTCCGCCACCTTCGACCTCCGATGGATAGAAAACGTGGGAGTGGTGCACACGAGCACGGACAAGGCCTAGACAATCACCCCATAAAGAAACGAAACGTCGTCGTTTGGGCTAGACGGCCGTTAACCTTTGGCCCCTCAGCAATCCCTCGCACGCACTAGGTCACTACCGATAATTCAGCGCGATGTAACATTACGGCCCGATCCGCCTAGGAGAAAGTCTTCGCGAATTGGTTTGGCATCGTTCGTTTCCTTCCTCCCTTTTCCCTCCGACCTGTTGAACGGCATCCCACTCGTTCCCCACACGTCCACCCACACTCACACACAACCTACATCCCTCCGGGTCAAAACATCCCCTCCCCGAAACTCGGACACGGTTCGCACCCCTCCCCCTTTTTCTCCATGAAAGAGCCGCGCAAACTGACCGGCCGCAATCCCCATGGCAGAGCCGCCCCAAACACACTGCCCCCATACGGTACCCCGCACACACACACACACACACAGCTTCGAAAGGGTGCTTTATCCTCCGGCACGAAGGGTTGCCAACTTAGTGGCAATCGATTCCGTACGGTTTACGTGTCATGCTTTCGATATGGTGTCCGGTAAGTTCACGAAAAAGCAAATCGTCTGGCCGCTAACCGCAAGGTCATGCGTATTCTTTAACATATCAACATAAAATTCTATGCGGGATTTTAGGTAAAAGCAGTAAATGAAAAAAAATATCATCAGTTAAATATTGGTAATTTTATCAAAAGTTTGTGCATATTTATATGTTTGGCTATTTGTTTCAAGGTAATTCATTAACACGAATAATCTAACTTTGGAGAATTTTCGTAAACCCCTTTGAGACGTAATAAAAGGATGGCCTGATTATCGAAGTGATAGTCACGGATGAGTTTCTATAACTTCGAGTTCACCTTCATTAATAATTGGTCAATGTAAATTTTATATGACGCAAATTGTATAATTGTAATATGTACTTGTAACGTAACTTGATACATATGACTATAGTGTTAAAAAATTTAAAAAATGATTTTACTCGGGAGATAACAAATGATATCTGTGGAACAATTGATCAATTAACGTCTTGCAAATCCTCTCACCAACGAGTTTTCCACTTGGAAAGGTACTCAGTTGTTTAAGCCGATCGATAATTAAAATTGAGCACAGCTTAAATACATCCCTGATGAAGTCTTCAGTAAAAGGAATTCTTTACTTCTCTAGATATTATAGTTTCCACTAATTTTTTTAATTTTATCTTGGAAAAATACACTATTAATGAATTGATTGAATTTACTAGTTTAGTAGGATTATCAAGATTTCAAAAAGTATTTTCTCAACCACAATCCAAAAACTTGGAAAATGTTTTACCATAATACATTATCTAATGATGCCGCTACATTTCCGCAGAGTTGGCACCCCTGTCACCAACCCAAAATAAACCTCGTCCCCCGAGTCCACCAGAATTACGTACAGCCCCAGGGCTGACTTACTCCCTATGCCGATGTACCCTCACATCTTCTCCGAATCCGCACAACCCCAACCATTCATTCCATGCCACCTGAATGACCTCTCCCCCGATCGCATCCAGGATTACGCTTTAAAACATCCTACGTCCTCCATTGTCTTGGATACCGCGCTCTGTTGCCAGGACCGTACGTGGATATGTGTGTTGTAGAAACGGAATCACTCGGGGAAGTCGTAGGTTGCCAACAAGAGATCGCTTTCCGATCGACAAGAATCGCGATCTATTTGGAATGCTCTTCCATCTTGTTTCAAACGAGAGGCATTTATATTCGACGCGGTAGTAATGGGCCGGTGGGTAAAGAATAGGAGATTTTTATTTCCATTTCCACCGCTATTTTCTAGCCATAAGCATTTTAATTCGCCGCAAACGACGCGGGATTTATTTTGGTTTGACAGATACGACCGTGAAAGCATCGCTTGGTATTCGCTAAAAGTAAACCATTCGTTCGGAGAATTTCTCTTCGGATTAAACGTGATCTGATGATGCATAATTGAAAGCGTTCCGCGATTGCATTCGAAGTCATCAATAGTAATGAATGATCATCTACATAATTACCCTCCCGAGCAAGGGATATTTGTAACGTACAGTTTACTACACTCGATCCATTATCTCTAATTTTAAATGGATTTTTTTTATCACTTCCTGCTCGCTCTTATAAATTTTAATTCTTTCAAATCTGGTCGATCTTTCAAGCAAGAGCAGCATGAAACCGTTTTTCCGGGAATATGTTACACATACAACCTCCATATATATTTCAAGTGCGATCCGATCAAGACGGTTTTAAAATTTCTGCGATAAAATTTGCTTCTACTTAACGCTCAGGCGATAAGGATCTTATTTCAAGTCTCTGAATTAACCCTCTAATTGCAAGCAATCCTTCCTGATTTAGTCTCCCCAAAGATTCGCGCTAGATATAAAATAGGCTGAAATATTTGTACAAGATCTCTTCGTTCTGTTGTTATTTTCTCTCACAGTAAACCACTTAGAACTGCAGAGAACAGAATTCATTGGTATTTAAATACAATATTTTTCATTTCCTGTGTACTTTTAGTTATTTCTCGAGATTTTCCTTTTTATTACGTTTATTTACATCCATAGCCATCGTTCAGCAGAAAAAATTATCACATGTAGTGTTAACGAATTTCATGGCTCAAAAGATTGCTAACTTACTCAAGTGCGAAGGGACCTCAGCTGTTGAATCACTTTTAACAATGCTACTACTGCCAAATTGCATAACATACAATATCATATCGTCGGCTTTGAATGAAAACGTTGTATTTCAGCTAACACAAAGTTTACAGGAGAATTAATGCTGCTCTTAAAGATACACATTAGTAAGTGAGGTTTTCTTTCTCCAGTCTGAGAGTTAGCTGAGTAATACTACAGCTGAGTAATATTTTATGCACGATTTATTCTTTCAATAGTTGCAATGGAATCATTTTTACTTATTTGAGATACGAGGTTTTCATTCGAAGGCGGAGATATGCTGTCTGGTTTTAAACACTCTTGTCCATATGTATTCACGTCCAAGTCGATGAGTCTTTAATTCAACATTTATATTTAAAATTCCTATTTAGCTATGAGCTTACATCGTAACGGTGTTTTCACTCGCAGAAATTATTCCAGCGAAAATTACCCAAAATGATAAATATTCTAAAACTCGCTCTCGAGGAAGCTTTCGGCGAATCATGTGAGTTATGCATCTAAAAAGTCATTTCGACAACAAGTTGCACAATAATCCGTATTGTCGTAACGATGAGCTCTCCGGAAATGCACAGGACCAGAAATGTTTCGCAGTCCCTTTGAGCAGGTAAAAGAGATGCCTGTGGGTTTCTGCGCGCCGTCTACCTTTTCCAATGCAAACCGAGTGACCTCTGAACAAGGCCCCCTCTTCCATCTATCTCCAATAGACCACTTCCGTCAATTCCCAGCCGAGCGGACTGACCTTTCCCCGTTACACACTCGCGCGCCCAGAGGTCACCCACACGCTCCCCACCCCGCCAAACTGCCCATTGTTCTTCTCTTCTCCATTGACAGAACCTTTCCAGTTGGATTCGGCCTGCACCGCTTCCGCTATCCAATCCCTGACAACACCGAGGCAATTACGCCCGCGTTTTTGCCTTCCCTGTCTTTGTCTCCCGCCTTTCAAAATTCTTTACATTTTCGCGTGGACTGTTTTCGGCAGAAATAGGTGAAGGATGCGAAGGAACATCTCGTGGTAGATTCTGTGGTATTTATGTAAAAACTCTTGGAATGCTTCTAATTACCTATTTGCAGGTTCTTTCGCATCTCTTTTTATTAAGTTATTTTTTGTAGGTTCTTTAATCTTTTGATTTGCTCCGTTAGAACCCTATTTCTAAGAACTTACGATTTGTGTTTAGTATGGTTGTAATTAGAATGTTATTGAATTCGAGTTGAATAAAAAGTTACTAACGTTGCTTAAGTTACGGGACCTTTTTTATTGGTGTACTGGCAAGTTTGACGTACAGGCAGCAACCCCAGTAAGTCTATGCATCGACTGCAAAAATTCTAATCCATTTCTGAACCTAATTTATCGCTAAAAAGGGAGCTAATAGTTCAGTGTTGGTATTAATGAAAATTATTTCAACGCCTAAATTACTTCGAGGTGAAAAATATCCAAATTGGTATTCTTAATCAGGGATATCTTTTCTCTGAGAACTGAATCATGTGCTAGCTCTCGCGGTTTTTGTGCTTGCAAGGGTCTCATTAACTTTTGGTAACCTGCTTTAACTTATCCACTGTATGGTGCAGTTTTTTTATAATCGAATACTCCACCGGATTTACTACCCTTTCTGGGAATATACCTACCTTATTATCATAAAATACACTGCCTGCGGATATCACTACGGCACTTCTCCCAAATGGATATGAGTTTGCCTAGAATCCGCACGCATGGGAAAATAGTAACTCGCCTAATAGTTTGCGGAAATGGCGCTAGAGGGCTAGGAGATTTGGGGAATGTAGGTGACCCGGTGAGGCGGGAGGTATAGTTGCAGATGGAGAGTAACTTTGCGGACTTCACTAGTTTGTAACTATCTCGCCAGAGGGCACGTTGTGTCCAAATAAATTGTGTCTCTTTAGAAATGACCCTTCTTCATATTCCACTATGCCTCAACTTTTCAATCCCTTTCGCACAGTTTTTCGTTGGACAACCAGCTGTATTCTTTTCATGTGGAAGGGCCTTAATGATTCTTAAAGCTAAAATCAGACTATTTTACGTATGTTTTCTATTTACTGTAGTGACTGATGGGAGATATTTGATGATAGTTAACTAACTGCAGACATTCTAAATATGTCAATTGTATTTTGTCTCGGTTATTTTTTTCTGATGGTTTTTCATGCTCCATAAAATTATTACTCTTATTTAAATAACCGTGGAGACATTTTATGCTTTCCATGCAATCTTTATTGTTTTGTCATTCCGTGGTTAAATTATCTATCTTTCTAGCGCTTTTAATTGCGTGAGGTTAAATTACCACACTGTACGAAAGATTTGACGAATTGTCATAAAGGTTTGTCCCTCAAAGGTTGTAGTAGATATTTTGTTGAACGTTCCCATCTCCTTATGATGATTTAAACATACCCAAAAGTATGTTTCCATAGCAAACGGTGGGCGTTTCCACTGTACATTTTAACGAAGAGTTTGTTAGACATAATACATTTTCATTGTGCTAAATACCATTTCTTACCGATATGGCTGACATCGAGAGGAAATTTCCTTTTCAGTCTTTAGTAGTGAGTGGTTGGCAGGCTCTTACGACAAATACGCGGAGTCGTAAGTTGTGAATAAATTTAGTTTTGGATTCCTTGGAACTATTCTCTAGCCGTTTAAGTCTTTTAGCTCGCCTGGAAGCTGTAACTTACTCGAAACAGGAGGATATATTCCATCCACGGAAATTCAATACAAATATTTTCGAAAATGTTCGCAATTCGCTTGATTTTACAATCTTTTTAAGTATTAAACTGATCATAGGTAATAACACTGGCGTAATCAAATTATCTTTAGACGTACTTCCAATTTAAAGTTCCAGCATTGTTTGTTTCATTTACTCAAATTGTGCTATCCATTTAATCATGCTAACAGCTAATCATGATCTCTTGTTCAGCGTACGATATTTCCTCTGGGATTGTATCGTATGTTTGACGATGCTGGGATCGAGTAAACTTAGAGACTTGTCCCCGGTTTCCGTCATAAAACTTCTGTAATGAGCTTCACAAGCCTCTAAACTTGCTCCTTCTTTGCTTTTATGGGACGCGTACCGAAATTACAAATTTCAAGCTCTGATCTTTTCAGCTCAACGGTCGCGTTGTATCGCCATATCCACTATGTTAGTTCACAGCCATTTGTTTGCCTACGTTAATTTCCTGGCTTCTGTGTACAGTCTCTCGGATTCGTATCACCGTGCCTCAATTACTTTCATGAATCCTTGATTCGCAGTTTGCATTTTACATCAGTAAGTAATGTAACCAAACACTTGATAGCAATACCTCCCGGATTTACAGAAGAATCCGATGCTTTGTTCTGCCGTTTTGGTTCATCAGTTTGTGAGACACGTCTTCAGAGAGTCAGGCTGACGAATTACGAATGGAGTATGGAAACAGAAATTCATATTTAAAGGATGAGAATTGATTATGGTGACTTACTGGATGATACTGAATAATTAAATAAGCAATAAAGTAATAGGTTATCTTAAAATTATCTAAAATAATTGGCTCGAGTATTTTCCATCATCTAGTAACTTACCGGCCGCGGTGGCGGAGNTTTTTCCGCTTACTGCTCCGTCATCACTGTTTGATATTAAGGATCGAGTAAATTTTAAATCTACTAAACTCGTTGGGATAAAATTTCCATGGTCGTGCTTACTTTTTAGGAAATTTATAGATCCACCTCCTGCAAGGATAATTATTGCTATTTCTTTTCTATTCCCATCTTTTTCTCAATGTCTATCTGTAGCAATCTTTGTAATCTAATGTACATCTAATGAAATCTATTACAAGATAAATATTAAATTGTGAAGTACCCAAGTAATAAGCTATAAACATGTGAATCTTATACGTTACAGTAGGATCATATGCTAGAACATTCCCTATCCAACGCTTATTCCTTTAATTCTTGATAACTAACTCCTGGCTTTATTCCATCCAATATATTCGCCTTTATTTTCCCTTTAATCTTTTCATTTCAAGTGTTTGATATTGTGTTACGTAGATAATTAATTCCAAACCGCAATAATCCTTTATAATTCATTGCCTGTTATGGAGTGTTTTCCAAATGATTTATATCGTATTCATTGTGGATTCTCCTTCAACAATTCTGATTATCTTAAGGAGCGAACGACGGAGGAATAGTCCGTATAAAGTAGTAAGAAGCGTAATCTTTTCAGCGCTATAATAATAAGAACCATTCAAGACTATCACAATTGCAGAGTTTTATTTATGAAACTTTCTCTTTAAATGTATTGCGAAATAGACTCCATGAAGCGACGTATTCTTATTTATACAAAAATAATAAAAGTCTTGTATCTACCAAATTTTTCTGCCTCGTATTTTTACTGTAATGCATAATCGTTATGATTGGAGATTTAAATTTCCAAAACTTGTAACTTTCATCGTATTCTTTGACAATGTTGGTTAGGTAGTTATCGATGATATCTTATGTATAAGGAATGTTTCTGTTTATGTGTATTTAGTAAAAATTAAAAATAAACGTTTAGAACCCATCCTATTTTGGTGGAAGGGTGTGTTATGGGAGTTTTACGTAGAAAATACTAGGATAGGAAGTCCAGTTTTGACACGAGTTTGTTTGGGAAAGGATATCCAGCAAACTTTTCTGCAAAATGCAAAGCTCGTCTTCTTACGTAATACCACTTCATTCTTGTTATAGGGATCCAACCCCGGAAATAAATGGAGCGAAAGCTTAGCAGAAAATAGTGCAATAATCTCTTCTAAGAATCAGTGGGAGAAATTAATGAAGATCCTGATTTCCATGGTGAAACGGAGCGCAAAACAGCGGATCGGCCCAAAGGAATGATACATCGTGTTGATCGCACAATCTGAGCATAATCAGCGAGAAAATTTGTCCTAGTTGTTACACGTCTCGCGATTAATATTCCTCGAGAGTCTGGAAGCAAAAATGTTGCCGAAAAGGACATTGGTCGGGAACATCAATCAATAGACCGCGTGTGGAATCCTATTGACCCTGCATGACCAAGCCGTGACAGCATTAATGTCTCCTAAAAGAGAAACAACCAATCGCTCCTAAAATGGCCATGGTTTCGAAACGAGTAATCAAGGCGACGATTTTCTGCTTCGGCCGCTGCAGCTTTCACTCTCCCATGATTTCTTTCCCAGAGCGGTGAACGCCAAAAGAAGATGTGCATCGAGACGTGCACGCAAGAAATCCTATTTTTATCACACAGTCATATGCACTTAATGTGGATTACCTCCATCTTGAAGTAAAGTTCCCTTTCCGTTTTTCAATGAGTTTAAGTTCAGTCCAATCTGGGAAATTTTCAACCGCAACGGTCTATGCCTTGTGTGAAGCACGTAAACGTAGATTATTCATTAGTTCTACGAATAGATGGCTGTTTCCAAGGAGAGACGGATACCAGAAATGTCTAGCGGGGCCGGAATTCGAACCCGGGCCTTCCAATTGCCGGTTGGTTACTTTATCCATCGAGCTACCAGGTCATATCGAGAGAGCCGAATCATTCAGTCTTAGCGTAGTAGGCAAGGACAGAAGGCTTTTTTTACCTTATTTTAGGTATGTAAGGTCGATATTTGAAAGTAAGACAAAATTAAGTTTTAGATCTATCGGGAGCAGAGGCGTGGTTTTGAGGGTTCAATCCCCCCCATGGGAACAGATTGCCAAAAATAACCAAAAGGATGCGAGAGGATGGCCTTTCGCAATTATGTCATACTCATACCGCTGGAGCTTCGCAGGGCATATATGTTAAAATAAATCAGTTTTATTTTCATTAAATTTTGGGCGAAAATACTCCTACCCCTAGGTTGCAGGCAATGCAGTGTTTATTCCATGGTCCTAAACCTCCTCCCACGGACAAATCCTGGCTACGCCTCTCATCGTAAGGAATTTCATTTAAAGCTAGGTTGTCCATCATACGGGCTGCGGTTCAGAATGAGGCCCGGTCATATTTTTAAACCGGCTGGCGAACTACAAAGTGCTCTAATTACATTTGTATCTCAGGATCTTGCATCTATTGATGTAATACGGGTCTTTCAAATAACGCTCACCTTAACTCAGCGTTAACTGAAATTATCCTTACCTCAAGTAAATATTAATTATACGTGTACTGAATGAATTCTTAATTCTTCCGGGCATAATTCTAACAATTTGTTTAGAAATTCGTGACGTGCTTCATGGAATGAACAATCTATTAAAATAGTAATCCAAATATAGAAAACACGCGAGTTCATGCTCGAAAGAGAGGTTGTCTAGTTCAGTATTTCTCTGTCAGTGTTCCACGGAATACTAGCGCTCCGCGAATGCAGGTCAGATGCTCCGCAAAAATTTAAAAATTAAATACGAAAAGCTTGCTTAAAAGAATTATGTTTTGAAATAAGTCATCAACATTACTGCAGAGTGTCATTTGTTAAGGTGCGGAAATTCCAAAAATGTTGGTTTAATTTCTGCTTCTCGGCGAATTATTTGATGAAAAATTTAGGTAGGTGCTCCGCGTTAAAAGGATAATTCCTCTGTTAAAATAAAAGAGGAGCATTGACCCTCCGTTCATAAAAATAGGAATACCGTTCTATACATCATAAGAATTTATCGAGAATTTCCATTATATTTACTTTTCGAGGATGCATTCTTTTTATTGATGGATATTCGCTGATGCGAGTTTAATTATGTTAGCCTCTGCTAGCAGCTTCTGCAATAATTTTTCGCGACGTAAATCGATTGTCGTTGGGAACTCAATCAGTCCGTTTCTCTGGTCTTCAATTTCTTAGTGCGAGTCAGTCGTTTAATCTTGCCCAAGTCGGCTGGAAAACACATGTGGAAACAGAACTATTTCCTTGTTCTGAAATAGAGAGACGATGATATTTTCCAGACACGTGTCTTTGGTGGCTCTTTCCACGTTTGGTTTGTTTGTGAGAACGTCTATTTGCACTCCCACCATTTATCTCCTGTCAGCGAGCTGGGGTAAGGGAAGTCAATGACACATGTTTACTTCAACTTTACTTTCTGTTGATTGTCATTGTGCGTCTATTGTTTAGCGTCGCTCATCTCTAGGTAGTAGACTCGACACACAATAATTAGTAACTGTAACTTTCCAATGCGTATATTTTGTTTTCCTTGCGACTTTAACTACTAATAATAATTAATAATTATGTAATTTACTAATGACATGCATTTTATTTTCCAGGTGAGTAATTGCTTGGTCGACTTCTTTAGCATCTACACTGCAGAGTTCAGTTTAGCATTGTACGGTATCGGACATGGTAAGTTGAAAATTTGTTCCCTTTAAATTAGATTGAGGTCAAACTTAGCGTAATGGTTTATGAAAGATAATACTATCGCTAAAATGCATTCTCAGAGTCATATTAAATCTTAGTGTTTGTCATAATAGGAGTAAGATGAAAGATTTACCATCGCTAAAATAACCCATTAATTCTCAGTTATTTCGCCTTTAATCGAATTTTAGATATATAAACATAGTAAATCATTCCATTAATTCTCAGTTACTTCACCCTTTATTGAATTTTAAATTTATAAAAATAGCAGTTATCACGCTTTAAATTCAATTCTTTGTATCGTAATTTTGATAAGCATTCCCTACGTCATTTGATGACTTACTAGGAGTGTACGTTACATTCGAACGCCTGTTGGTTCGGAGGGGAATTGGAGATCTCTAGGAGGAAACGATTGGTAACAAACGATAAGTTTGAAATTAGAGGAAGAACAAATTCTAGAATCGAAGCAACCACTGTTTCGCCGAGTAATAATCTCAATTTTTCCTCTTATAAATTATTCATATATTTATTTAGCGTGTGGCGTACAGGATGTACATACAGTTAACGTACTTGTTGACATTAGTAAAAAAGAGGAAGAATAAAATATAATATTTATTAACATAGAAAAATATATTTAGTAACATAAAAGGGTTGACTAAAAGGAGAGTAATTAATTGTAACATTATTCCTGAAAAATAGAAGAAACGTGATTGTTCTAAAAGCTGGATATCTACAAGTTGAAGCGATTAAATATAGTAAACCAATTTGTACATAAGAGAAAATAACACCTCGCATCTTAGTTTAGTCCAATGGTACAGGTTATTGAAAACAAACATTTTCTAATCAAAGTTCGAGGCCGAAATCTACAATCAATAATAAGAATGTGAATCATTATGGAATTTCTTTCTTAAAAAACGTCTCAGGAGNGAGTGGTTGGTATGCTAGGGCTCCAATCCCAAGGTCTTGGGTTCGAGTCCCGGCTAATCGGATTTTTTTCTGGTTAGGCAATAGTTGTATGTATTCATCTATTGCTTCTGTTCACGCCTCTCCGGCAATCGTCCAATAAATGGATGTTTGTGGGAGAACCGGAAAAATAAATAAATGTAAAAATTAAATATAATTTGTAAATTTAAATGCGTATTTTTAAACCAACACGAGTATTTTTAATTGCTTTCAAATTAGTAGTATTTTTAAATTTAAAGGAGCAACATATTAAAATCGAGCAGCGGATCGAAACGCTAAACTTTTAACGAATACTCAGCTTTCATATGCTTACGATAATATAACCGTTCATGATGACCACCCCAGGACTGGTAACTCGAATCCTGTTTTTTCTTCTCATATTGTGGTTTGTTTCATGTTAGAATTGTATTTTAACTTTATCTTTTCAATACGGAAGACCGCCAAAAAGGTCAAGTCCATCCAATAATGTTTATAACATTGTTAACTATAATATTCTCTTTAATAATGCACTCTTGATCTGTAGTATTGATGATAAATATCCCCTTCTTTTAATAAACTGGAAGTAATATTTGCACCAAGCTCGAAATACTCAAAGAGAGACGAAAATGGGCATAGCAAGCGATAGTCCTTTATCTCGATATAAGGAGGTGGTTGAGCGTTCATTGGATTAGATTTATATAAAACATTCCGTCGAGACCTTCAAAAGCGCACGATACAACGTGTCACCGTAGACTGCACGCGATGTACCTATTGCTCTAGCTGAGCGGAAAAAAGAAAACAGGGAATAGCCGAAAAAAAACGGCTATGAAAATATCTTCAAAAGAAAGAAATATGAGTATTTCACAGAAAGGCATCTTTTCTGAAATCTTTTCTTCGAACTCATTCACAATTCTCATTTCCAATGCTTTCTCATAGAACATTCAATAACAATCGAACTTAAAGCACAATGTAAATACTTTTCTTCCAAATTTCTTCCCGTAATTTTGTCTTCTATGTCTCATGTTTTTCTCTTCCAATAAATATTAGATAAGAGTTGCCCAAGCATTCACCTCATTAGCTCCCTTAAAGACTTTGCAGGACCCCAAAAATGGCCTGGTCACTTCGTAACATTAGAAATATGAACAATTTGTCCACTATCGTTGCTTTACTTTTATCGTCATGATGATATTTAAACTGGGTTCAGTATCTCTGAATATAAGGGATATTACAGCCAAAATTTCATCTTACATTGTAGTTTTCTATCGTACATTTAGTATAGAAAATTGTTTAAATCTATTTAGCGATATTAAGCTACCGTACAGTACGAAATTAGTTATAGGTATAGAACCACATGCGGCCAACGAGCCGCGAATTGAACGCCTCTATAAATTCTCAGTGGCGTTCGGGTTAGCGTTCTATCCTAGAAACACTTAGGTCCCGCATTAGGGCAAGGCTATGTGTGTGCTTTTACAAAGAGTTAATTGAAGGACTGTCTCATTAAAATAAAATTTGCCCAATAGTAATGATTATTATTATTATAAACTGTGAAACTTTGGGGCTCCTCTTCAAATTCACCCAACCTACTTCAAGACAGGCTTCATCCAGCTTTTCTCTTTCTGTGTTTCTTCCTCTGGTACATTAAATACCTCATCTTAAACTATGCCACATTTTTTTTGTAATTTTCCTCCTCCAATTCTTCCAACATCTCTTGCACCTCCTTCCAATCCCATTTCCAATTCCTCCCCATCTACATTCAAATCCCCGTGAGTTCTGCTTCCCCGCCCCTCTCTTCCCACTATCATCCCCTCCCCTCTTGCGGGGTTGTTGGACTGGGTCGGAAGGGGCACAGCCGGAGGAGGTATAGTCTAGGGAAGGCAGGGAACTCCTAAGAGATAACAATCTCGAAGGGTTTTACTGCCATATCGATATGTAATCTTTGGGTCCCATCTCTTTACGCTATGGTCCATCTCCCGCCTATTTTTTATTTTAATCCCTCAACCCCCACTCCCCCTTTCTCATTTCCTCCTTAATCTCCCAGGCTTTTCCCTCTCTTTCCTTGGAAAAATGTGGGTGAGATGAGATGGCTCACCTTTGTGTCCTTGTGTCTCTCCCCACGGTCCTTTCCGACTTCTTTCAAAGCCCTAAATACGAGTCGTAACTGAAGATGCGACTTTAAAAAAAGGCCCGGAGCGGGAGGAGGGAGTCGCTTGAAATGGATAAAGGGATGCAGAGTCCTTACGGAGGGAAAAAATAAAGAATGCAAAGCTTTTTACTCGCTTTTGTTGTAACCGAGATGCTCGGAGATTCCGGAAGGCACGTTTTGAGGCGAGCAAGGAAAACTTGACATTTTTGGGAGTTAACAGAAAAACGGTCTGTATCATCCTGGATTGAATAGTGTCCTGATTTACAGTAGTGACTTCTTGATCGCGAATATCTCCTTTATAGTGGGAATGTGAGAGATGTAGGAGTGGCGGAGTACTCCATTCTGCAATCGTAAATAATATGAAATTGAGCTAGCGATGCTTAGGTAACCGTCTTTCTATTTCTATTTTTTGCTTTTAAGAGCGGCTATTTCAATGTAAGCTATTCTTCTTACATTTCAATTTAGCCTTCTGAAAAAATAATCATTTATATAAACTCAGACAAGGAAGCGCGTTCATGCCATTATAAATTATTTTTATCAACCGTCATTGCTCATCTCGACAAGGATAATGAGTTACTTTTGAATAACGTAATGTCAAAGATCTCAGCGTTAGATAGGTAATAACTCGTAATAAGGCATGCAGGGAATGGAGATCCGTATTTTTATGGAAAGTACGAATCTGGAAAATTTTATCAAGTTAAATAGTCGTCAAGATAGGAAAATTGCGTATTAAATATGTTGAGTATTGCGTACTCATGGATTACTAATTTGAAATTCATTCATCTAAACCCGATTTTCTTATATTTTTAACGAGTAGTAAAATTACGAACTATCTTAACCTTCTGTATTTTGTATTTAGTACCACAAACAGTTAGTATGATCCAGAGGACTCAAGCATGTTTTCTCACAAACAAACGTTGCGTAAAAATGCAGTATATTCAATACACTATGGTGTCATTCAATAAAATCAGAAGTAGTCAATTTCAAATTCCTGTTACAAAGAGCTTACAGTTTTCACTGTGCCAATGGACAACGTCTAAAGTTAGGATATATCGTGTGTATGAAGTGAAAACTGATACACTAGTGTTTTGATAGCTAGAGACTCAAAGTGCAAATTGGACACGCAAAAAATCTTATACAGAGATAGTATCTCTCTGTATAAGAAATGTTTTAGCTTTGTGTTGGTTTAGTTCGCCGATCTAGAATTTTATCAGATGTTCCCCTAATTCCCTCGTCTGCAGTTATCTATGCATAATCATGTCGAAGCAGGTGCAAATCCAAAGCCTTCGGGTTTAAAAGTATACATAAAAATCTGTGAAAATGTATTTATGTAGTTATCATAGTGTTATTTCTCAGAATAGGGTAAATTCGGAGGTGACGAAAGAGTTGGCAACCGAAGTCCCGGGTTTTTCCCGGTTGACCGGATGCTTTCTTGCTAGAGCATGGATATTTGTGATTGTTATCTGTGTTTGTATTCCTCCATAGTTATTATAATGTGAATGAATATAATTGTCTCTGAAACCTGTCTCCGTTAAAGGAATATCTTTCTTACTTTTCGACCTGTGTGGCGGAGTGTTTAGAATACTAGTATATCAACGCTAAGGTCGCGGGTTCGAGTCCCGGCTAACCGGAATTCTCCTATCAAGGAATTTATGTCTTTGTTCGTCCTTTGCTGGATACTTCACTCTCATCGTTCTATGATAGGATGTTCGTGGGTTCTCTGAAAAATAAATAAATAATTATTAATTACGAAATATTTCATTCCTTCTCCCTACTGGATAGCTTTCAAGTTGGCCCTTACCTCAAATAAGTTGTTGACGCGATGTACTCTTTGTATATGTTTTACTTTTTGTAATAACTGCGTTGAAAAGATTACCTGCAATGCGTGATATTCGACATACCTGATATACATCTTCCAACAACTCCGAAAAGTTAGCTGGTGCTTCGACAAACCTAGCTTATCATTTCAAGCAGTGGGGGCGTTGAAAACCGTATCGCTCGGGGCACAAGTTTGCGTTTAGCTGCAAAGGATTCTCATTAGCCATAATTTTGTAATCGTCACCGCCGTTGGACGTTTTCGATTTTGAACGCAGCTTTTCGGCCTTCTATAGAGAAAGCAATTTCTCCTCACGTCCATTTTCGCTGCAAATGGCACCGCCGCTGACACGGGCACGAGGCTAAAATGGAGAACACGAGATTCTTTTGTTTCGAGGCGCGCTCCGAGAGGAAAAAATCGACCGATAAGGATTTACCTCTCGATCCCGAGCTTTCCACCCTGCCTTAGTCTCGAAGATCTCCCAACAATTTATGGAAGTTTAAACGCGTTTGATTTTTTAAATAGCTTTCCCGGCCGCCTTTTATGAAAGCGTTATATGCCTTCTTCATTTCCCTGCGTCCGTTCGTGTCTCCGTCGGATCGCCTTTAAATAGCTGACATGCGGCCGTCGTAAATTTTCGCCGGTTGGGGGAAGGAAAAAAATTGTCTTCGCTCGTTGCGTCGATTTGCAAACGGGCTCGAAGTCCGCCGACTGTATCGACGAAAGGCAAGAAATTAAGTACCCCGCAGCTGGACGTATACGGCTCTCTCCTCAACACGTCGCCTTATTCCAGGGAGGTAAAAAGTTTTCTCCGAGCCATGAGAAGTTTATTCTTTCCCAGGTTCTGAGCGCAAATTTGCGATTCTTGTGTTCTCTCGGGAGATGTTATGATACAAGTCAAAGCAAGGATCCTTCCTCATAATTGGAAATATCTTTCCATGAGGGTGGAGCGTGTAAATCTCAATTTTATGGAGAAAAAGGATGCTCGAAAGAAAAACGTGTATATTAAATGCGAGAATTGAGGAAAAGCCCGAGATTGGCAGAGCGATGGTTTTGAGCCTCATTTCCAATACAAATTTCTCACGTTTACATCTATGGCTTCAAGTTCATCTCTGGCATATGGTGATTCGCATGGCTTAATTGAGGTGTGTTTTATTGAGTTTGGTTATGAATAATATTTGCTAAACAGCATCAATTCTCATATTGAACATGGTAAGACTTAAGTGATTCACTCTTAATTCGAAGATGAAATTAGAAATGGAAGGTGTGCAATCGGATCATAGGTTCTCGGGTTTCAAACCGGGTCATATCCTCCGTTGAATCGACGTTTCGGACAACCTGATAGGAAACCCGAGAATCCTTTATTCGAGAAATATACCGGAAATTCGTGAAAACATTAAATGTTAGGGAATATTTTTTTCTAACCTGTTCTAAAAACTTTGAATATTACCTTTCTAATGTCACAAAAATTGAACGAAGAATTCTTCATACCATATTTCATATATGTACTAGGAAAGTTAAAATTAGGGTACCGAATTTACGTATTTGCTTCCTTTCATATGATTTTTCCACATTCACTGCTACTAATCCTTTATATTGCCTTAGTTTTTGTGGGTCATTTTAAAATGTTTTCTGAGTATCATCTCATCATGAAAAACAAGACCGTTATAATCAGTAAACCATTTTTATAGTGTGAAACATATATTTTCACTCTAACTTATGTAATATTTATGAAGTTGCGAATTATGGATACGTCAGCTACGTATTGTTAATAAATATTTCACGATTTCAGGGGAAATTTTAATTTAATCGTGGTAAAATCTCTGCAATTCCAATTAAAAATAGGCGTACATTAATTTTAGAGTACTGCATTAGCTTGTACAGTTTCCTTACAGGAAACGAATTGAAATGTTTACAATTTTCAGCGGTTGCAGTGACCATTTTTCCGATTTTCTAACGGAATTTTAATGAGGATATTATCTGTTAATAAAATGCCTTCATCGGCCATTAATGATACGCGTAATAAATGTACATGTGATTGGAATTCCGGCTGAATGTATAATTCCGTGCAAGAAAGCTAGAGCTATTCCTTACTTGATTCATTCAGCCATAAAAAAATGTCTACTTGGAGTAGATGTAGACCAGAAAACTAAGTACTCAGACCCAGAAACTGAAAAGGTATTGCAATTTTCCTATCCGACTCTAATTCCCATTTAATCAGTAAATTAGTACAAATCTTCGTTAAATCCCAGAGGCGTGTAGAAGCAATATGGACCCAGGTGTAGTAGTAGTAGTAATGTTAAAAGTGCTTCGACAGCTAAGGTCATTTCGCACGTGAGCCTCCACCAGGAATCGAACCCGGGACCGCTTTCACCAAAGTCGAACGCGTTGCCCACTTAGCTATCTGGGAGCCCTGGACGCAGGTGTGTTTAACATATTGGCTCCCCTTATTTTTATTTTCGTTTCGTAATTTTTATTGTCTGAGGCGGTTCGCATAAGACGATATGAGCTATAACATAACGGAATCGAGTGATTATTTCTTACATATTAAGGCCTCACTTGGGCCCAAAGAGGAGTAGCGGACTCGAGTACTGCAGACTCCCTTGTTCCTTCTTGTAGTTTCCCCTATTCCACTGTAAATACTTCCACTTTCTTGTCCACAATGTTCATCCCTGCACTACCTCACACTCTCTCTCTCCTATATCGTCCAGAAGTGGGAGTTTTATCTCCTCCTGCAGTGGTACCTTACTTAAACCGTGTATTTACGTTGAAGGGAGACGAGGCCAACCCTGTTCTCGGTGCGTTTATGTGGTTTTTTATTCATGTGGGGTGCTCAAAGATTCTATCTTCAATCGACATCGGAATCCTATGTTTTCCTCTGAATGTCTTAAAAGTCAAAACTCGATTTCGTACGCTCGCGTTTCGCTCTGGCTGTCCCACGACTGTTGTTTGCATCCGAAGGTATTTTTTCCCTCTCGTTACTTTCAGTTTCTTCCGATAGGGGATCTGAATTCGCAGAGAGATACGTCACGTCACAAGAGTGGAGCTAAATTGACTGGACGTGCAGGAATAATACGAGGTGACGCTTTTTCTGCGCGAGCTTTCGATCGCAATCGGCGAACCAGTTTGTTTTTCCACGAAAATCGGGCGATTTTGAGGAGATTAGGCTCCCAAGAGAGATCATATCTTTAAGTATCCGCCGTAATTTGCGATAATCGAAAATGATCTCGGGAGGAAACTGGGCGAAAGTGGAGGTTTTGACCCACGGGAGAGTCTAGAAAGATTTGTTTATTTTTCCACGACCTATGTTCCCATTTCTACTCGGGTCGCTTGCGCTATCTGAGCTGGTTCTCTATCAGCGATTTCCTGTTAGATTTCGATATGAAACTTGACGCTAGTCGATGAGATTATTTATTCACAGTTAGGTCAATCTTAATTTAAAATGCGCTATTTATAAATTAATAAAAAGCACTTTGCGTTTAATGTTTGCATGTTGTGGGTTTTTGGGAAACATCCACAGAAAAAGGTTTAAAATGGGCCACAGTAGCCCAACAACTACTTATTCTTGAAATTATTTTTAATGATATAATTTTGAAAAATTAAAAACAACTAACAGAATTAAAAAACTAAATATTGTTACTCGAGCAGCGGATCGAAACGCTAAACTTTTAACGAATACTCAGCTTTCATATGCTTACGATAATATAACCGTTCATGATGACCACCCCAGGACTGGTAACTCGAATCCTGTTTTTTCTTCTCATATTGTGGTTTGTTTCATGTTAGAATTGTATTTTAACTTTATCTTTTCAATACGGAAGACCGCCAAAAAGGTCAAGTCCATCCAATAATGTTTATAACATTGTTAACTATAATATTCTCTTTAATAATGCACTCTTGATCTGTAGTATTGATGATAAATATCCCCTTCTTTTAATAAACTGGAAGTAATATTTGCACCAAGCTCGAAATACTCAAAGAGAGACGAAAATGGGCATAGCAAGCGATAGTCCTTTATCTCGATATAAGGAGGTGGTTGAGCGTTCATTGGATTAGATTTATATAAAACATTCCGTCGAGACCTTCAAAAGCGCACGATACAACGTGTCACCGTAGACTGCACGCGATGTACCTATTGCTCTAGCTGAGCGGAAAAAAGAAAACAGGGAATAGCCGAAAAAAAACGGCTATGAAAATATCTTCAAAAGAAAGAAATATGAGTATTTCACAGAAAGGCATCTTTTCTGAAATCTTTTCTTCGAACTCATTCACAATTCTCATTTCCAATGCTTTCTCATAGAACATTCAATAACAATCGAACTTAAAGCACAATGTAAATACTTTTCTTCCAAATTTCTTCCCGTAATTTTGTCTTCTATGTCTCATGTTTTTCTCTTCCAATAAATATTAGATAAGAGTTGCCCAAGCATTCACCTCATTAGCTCCCTTAAAGACTTTGCAGGACCCCAAAAATGGCCTGGTCACTTCGTAACATTAGAAATATGAACAATTTGTCCACTATCGTTGCTTTACTTTTATCGTCATGATGATATTTAAACTGGGTTCAGTATCTCTGAATATAAGGGATATTACAGCCAAAATTTCATCTTACATTGTAGTTTTCTATCGTACATTTAGTATAGAAAATTGTTTAAATCTATTTAGCGATATTAAGCTACCGTACAGTACGAAATTAGTTATAGGTATAGAACCACATGCGGCCAACGAGCCGCGAATTGAACGCCTCTATAAATTCTCAGTGGCGTTCGGGTTAGCGTTCTATCCTAGAAACACTTAGGTCCCGCATTAGGGCAAGGCTATGTGTGTGCTTTTACAAAGAGTTAATTGAAGGACTGTCTCATTAAAATAAAATTTGCCCAATAGTAATGATTATTATTATTATAAACTGTGAAACTTTGGGGCTCCTCTTCAAATTCACCCAACCTACTTCAAGACAGGCTTCATCCAGCTTTTCTCTTTCTGTGTTTCTTCCTCTGGTACATTAAATACCTCATCTTAAACTATGCCACATTTTTTTTGTAATTTTCCTCCTCCAATTCTTCCAACATCTCTTGCACCTCCTTCCAATCCCATTTCCAATTCCTCCCCATCTACATTCAAATCCCCGTGAGTTCTGCTTCCCCGCCCCTCTCTTCCCACTATCATCCCCTCCCCTCTTGCGGGGTTGTTGGACTGGGTCGGAAGGGGCACAGCCGGAGGAGGTATAGTCTAGGGAAGGCAGGGAACTCCTAAGAGATAACAATCTCGAAGGGTTTTACTGCCATATCGATATGTAATCTTTGGGTCCCATCTCTTTACGCTATGGTCCATCTCCCGCCTATTTTTTATTTTAATCCCTCAACCCCCACTCCCCCTTTCTCATTTCCTCCTTAATCTCCCAGGCTTTTCCCTCTCTTTCCTTGGAAAAATGTGGGTGAGATGAGATGGCTCACCTTTGTGTCCTTGTGTCTCTCCCCACGGTCCTTTCCGACTTCTTTCAAAGCCCTAAATACGAGTCGTAACTGAAGATGCGACTTTAAAAAAAGGCCCGGAGCGGGAGGAGGGAGTCGCTTGAAATGGATAAAGGGATGCAGAGTCCTTACGGAGGGAAAAAATAAAGAATGCAAAGCTTTTTACTCGCTTTTGTTGTAACCGAGATGCTCGGAGATTCCGGAAGGCACGTTTTGAGGCGAGCAAGGAAAACTTGACATTTTTGGGAGTTAACAGAAAAACGGTCTATATCATCCTGGATTGAATAGTGTCCTGATTTACAGTAGTGACTTCTTGATCGCGAATATCTCCTTTATAGTGGGAATGTGAGAGATGTAGGAGTGGCGGAGTACTCCATTCTGCAATCGTAAATAATATGAAATTGAGCTAGCGATGCTTAGGTAACCGTCTTTCTATTTCTATTTTTTGCTTTTAAGAGCGGCTATTTCAATGTAAGCTATTCTTCTTACATTTCAATTTAGCCTTCTGAAAAAATAATCATTTATATAAACTCAGACAAGGAAGCGCGTTCATGCCATTATAAATTATTTTTATCAACCGTCATTGCTCATCTCGACAAGGATAATGAGTTACTTTTGAATAACGTAATGTCAAAGATCTCAGCGTTAGATAGGTAATAACTCGTAATAAGGCATGCAGGGAATGGAGATCCGTATTTTTATGGAAAGTACGAATCTGGAAAATTTTATCAAGTTAAATAGTCGTCAAGATAGGAAAATTGCGTATTAAATATGTTGAGTATTGCGTACTCATGGATTACTAATTTGAAATTCATTCATCTAAACCCGATTTTCTTATATTTTTAACGAGTAGTAAAATTACGAACTATCTTAACCTTCTGTATTTTGTATTTAGTACCACAAACAGTTAGTATGATCCAGAGGACTCAAGCATGTTTTCTCACAAACAAACGTTGCGTAAAAATGCAGTATATTCAATACACTATGGTGTCATTCAATAAAATCAGAAGTAGTCAATTTCAAATTCCTGTTACAAAGAGCTTACAGTTTTCACTGTGCCAATGGACAACGTCTAAAGTAAGGATATATCGTGTGTATGAAGTGAAAACTGATACACTAGTGTTTTGATAGCTAGAGACTCAAAGTGCAAATTGGACACGCAAAAAATCTTATACAGAGATAGTATCTCTCTGTATAAGAAATGTTTTAGCTTTGTGTTGGTTTAGTTCGCCGATCTAGAATTTTATCAGATGTTCCCCTAATTCCCTCGTCTGCAGTTATCTATGCATAATCATGTCGAAGCAGGTGCAAATCCAAAGCCTTCGGGTTTAAAAGTATACATAAAAATCTGTGAAAATGTATTTATGTAGTTATCATAGTGTTATTTCTCAGAATAGGGTAAATTCGGAGGTGACGAAAGAGTTGGCAACCGAAGTCCCGGGTTTTTCCCGGTTGACCGGATGCTTTCTTGCTAGAGCATGGATATTTGTGATTGTTATCTGTGTTTGTATTCCTCCATAGTTATTATAATGTGAATGAATATAATTGTCTCTGAAACCTGTCTCCGTTAAAGGAATATCTTTCTTACTTTTCGAACTGTGTGGCGGAGTGTTTAGAATACTAGTATATCAACGCTAAGGTCGCGGGTTCGAGTCCCGGCTAACCGGAATTCTCCTATCAGGGAATTGATGTCTTTGTTCGTCCTTTGCTGGATACTTCNTAAAAACAACTAACAGAATTAAAAAACTAAATATTGTTACTTTTTACTTCAGTTTATACTTTTTAAGTACCAAACTTATTAGCCTTTTTCCGTCATAGATTTTCAAAACGCTTCGCCTGATACTGTGGAGTTTAAGGGGATTGGATATTGTTTAAACTAGCCGTTTCAGAAACTCAGAAAAGGTCCTTTCTTCTTAATCCCATTCTTCCGTTATGATGCTCGTGTGTGAAGAAAGGAAGAAGGGAAGTGGTGGAGTGGTGGCCTCGAACCTAGGCCGAAGCTCTTTCGATCTATTTGCTGCGCAATGCGCTGGACATGTTGCTCAAATTACACGATTACGAAAATTATGTGAAACTTACGTACTTGGAAAGTACCTGGATTCAAAGATAAAATATTAAGCTAAAATTGTGTCCCAGAAGATTTTCGTATCACTTCTTATTGCCGAGTACCACTAAAACGAAATGGATAGATTATTATGCATGTTCTCTAATTTATTTCTCCATTATGGTTTGCATGAACCTAACAAGGAACGTATGCAAGTGTGGCAACATCTTTTAAATATCGAATGGCGAAAACAGAAATATTTATATTTATGCATGCAATCATGGCGATGTTATTGCTAACAGCCTGCAAACGGATATTCAGGCCTTGTATCCATTGGCCTTAATGACTAATACAATTAAGAGAAATAGTCCTCAGCTTAGTGCACGGAATTTAATTTTTGCGATATGCTAACCATTATTACTCACTATAAGATTTAAGAACGACTAAAACGAAAATTCTGAATTTATCAGGCTGCTGAATATTTATATAAAACACAATTTTAATGAAATAATTTCGAGAAAAATAATAAGGCGAATGAGCCATCAGTTTGTGACTTAGCATTTAGTTGTCTAATCCTAAAAAAAAAGAATACACAGGTCATTCTATCCTAATAATATATAGCGACAAGTATAGAATTCTTTTGGTAATTCATTAGTTTCTTAATGAAATAAAATTTTTTTCCTAATATTGTAACCAGATAATGAAACGTATTTTTGTTTTAATCATAGATACGCTTCATGGGCTTTACATTTATTATGTGCCGTGACAAAAATCTAATGTAATAAAAAGAAAATGCCAATAGNAAACGTCGGTGAACAACCACGAACTCACCCGGATGATAACCCGAGAAGAATTCCTTTTCATCATTCACCGGGAAAGCAACAAGTCTTATTTCAAATGAAGCGTATTTTTGTTTTAATCATAGATACGCTTCATGGGCTTTACATTTATTATGTGCCGTGACAAAAATCTAATGTAATAAAAAGAAAATGCCAATAGATTTATATTTTAATTCTCGGCAGAATTTTTCCAATCGACATTTATTATGACTAAGTACGTCCTGATCATCCCATCAGTAAGCGTTACCCATTAAAAATATTCGCTGCGGAATTATGTAAAACAGTTGATGTAGGATTATATCTCATATAGTTTCAATTAAATGCAAAAGTTAATTAAATTTACATTAAAGTCAAGTAAACTAATGTACACATCCTTGAGTGGACTGCAAAATTGCTGCAAACATGACATGAGATATGACAATCACATTTAGCTTACTCAGTGCTCAGCAATGAAAATCTTCAGTCTAGTTAGCAGCTCTAATATCCCCGTAACAGCGACTATGACAAATTATTAATACAAATACTTGTACGTATATATGGAAATATAAATACTTATTGGTAGCACTTTCCGGTAGCCATATTTCCCTGGGATTTCAACCTCTCCAGTGCGTCTTCAAATTGAGCGGAAATCACTTCATAGTCCGGCACTTAGGCCTCTTGTGTCGTTAATTCCCGAAAAAAAAAGAAATTACCCGGATGATGTGGGTCACATGAAGCAATGACAAACTCACGGGGCTCATAATAGAAGGACCTTCTTTTCCTTGCCAATGCAGTCCCTCTTTCGAATTACAAACCTCCCGTGATGAACACTAGCTCCTCGCATGTATTCGTTGCTCAGTTCCAACGGAGCGTGGTAATTACATAGTTCATCTGGCTAAAATGGAGTAAACAGCAGAACTTGAATGAATTCGCCATGACCTGTGCCATGAATATTCCGCCATAAAGCGGTCGGAAAGTTTAGCGTTTGCTTAAGGTAACACGAACTCGGGCGAGGTTTGGCAAATTCGCGCGCCGCTAGTTCTTTACCTCGCAGATGATTCGTCCGTTGTTTACACCTGTTGTGTTTAATCACCATTAACGAGGTTTCCTCCGTTGTGTTTGGTTTTTTTTCCCCCCTAGGAGCAGCAAAAACAATAAAACCCGAAGCGCGGTGCTGCCCTCTAGCGCCGTCCTTTTGATTTAAGCCCATCCTCCCTCGCGCTCTTAATCAACAAAGCTTTCCAAAAAAAAAAAGAAATCTCCGCAGTTTCCAGGGAAGAGCCATTCTTTTTAACGACAAATGACAGTCGGAGCGCGAACCGTTCGCGCGAATGTCGAATCGCGTTATTTTTTCGTATTATTTATTCCTCGCGCTTGTTTGCTCCCGTTTTATATCTCGCGATATTTTTCGTTATCGAGAAATGGCCTCCGGGGCGAAAAAAGAACGGTTCGGAAAAGCAACGAAAATATTCGGTCTGCGGGGTTATTTTAGTCCAAAGGGGTAATCCGACCGCGGTTTAAATCATCCGTTGGAAAAAATGGCGGCGCCTTTTTTTTCGCGAGGGATTTTTCGGGAAATGGACCCGCAATTTTTTCGCTTTGATTCTTCTGACGCACGGACATTTCCTACCGTCTGCGGCGACCCCCGAAACAAAAAAAGGCCAAATCCACGGTGGCACATTCGTCTTGTAAACATGCCATCTCTGCATCCGTCTTCTCCGCCATCAATTAGGGCTCAATTGACATCAGAAGAACTCTTTCAATCAGCGGAGAACGACGTGTACAATCAGTACACTTGAGTGTTATGTCGCCGTGCTCATCTGTCTCTGAAGTTAACAAATGGCCGCTTTGCCGTAATGCCCTCCTCTTTCCCCGCCATCTCGTTACCTGTCACGGCGGGGGAATAAAGGGGCGTTTTTGAGTTTTTCGAATCGCTAGCGCCATTCCATATTCTTTCCTAATATGTTTCTGGAAAACGAGTTAGTTGGCGAGAGGTGCGCTGAATGGCGATTACCCACGGCGTTCATTATTTTCCGCAATGGATCGGATAGTTCGTGAGGATAAAAATTCGACGAACGAAAATTTCGAATATTTGCTCCCCTCATAACACGGACGCTAGGGTATGCCGGTAATTGCTCCGAAGCACGGTGGAAATATATATATTTTTTTTAAGTAAGATATTTGGGTAAATCACTTGTGGATAACAACACACGTTGTCTGGACATTTCGCCCAATGTGTTTCACTTAAGAGACATCTCCTCAAAGAAATAATTCCGCCTAGGACTTTTCACCCAGATCCAATATATATAAGAATGTTCACCCAAAATTCTTGTCAAATACGAATTAGTTTACCCAAGAAATAATAAGTTCTGGGTTCGAGTTTGGTGGTAATATTATATAATTCATTTCAGCAACGGAAATGAACTATGCGTGAGATAAAAAGACCTTTCATGTATATTTTAGGGAGTATTATCTCTGGACGCCTCTCTGAATCACCTGGTGTTGAGTCTTGAACAGACTTTGGAATTTGTTAAGTTGCTCATTATCTGAATATGTGAGATTTAAAAATGAAAGTGTTTAAATTGCAGGGTTTGATCCAAAGTTTTAGAAAGTGATTATTATATTCGCAACGTCTTAATCGCAGTAGTACTCGTGTTTTCTAACGCTTCTATCATTCAAGTTAGTAAAACATGATCATAGTTAGTGCCATATTATTATTGCCTTTTATACTTCGCATGCATCTTGCAGCGTTAAAATCGTCATCTTTTTCTCTGATATTCAGAGCTGGCTTTATGTGTCTGTCACCTTAAGTAGTCTCTACCATTTCTTCCATTTTTTCTTCTAGTTGTACTATATAACAGTTTTTGCCGCAACGATGATTTCAATCAACTCCATGTGAATCGTAGCAATCATTCATTTCACGATCATCAATCTCAAATAAAATTCACGGAGGAAGCCGTCACTTTGTGGAATCTTGATGACATAACGAGGAACTGAACAAAGAAGAGTTACGTTTACTAATCCACAATGTATATAATTAATTGGCGACTAGTTTCGGCTAGTTATAGCAATTTTAAAGCTTGGGTTTGAAATTAGTCGCCAACGAATTATATATATATATCGTGGATTAGTGAGCGTAATTTTTCTTTACTGCTCAAAACCGAGTTTTATTCAACAAGTCCTTGTTATATCATCAATCTCATCAAGTGTGGAATCAGTAAATAATCTTATGAACGGATTTCTGTATTAGAAAAGCATCCTCTATTTCTGTGTGATAGTGATAGATATCCCAACTACTTAACATGACTAACTTCAAAATTTGGCCATTTTTACATGGTATGATAAATTATAAATTTTAACAACTTTGATGCATTCATTCCATCTTCCGATAATCACACATTGACGTCCTTACAACTGCTGAGCCTAGAGGCTGTTTCCGCATTAGCTTACTTGTTGAGGTCAGCGCACCTTCTTTTTTTTCTTTTTATTTCAAGAATCACTGTACCGAATCCAAAACACATTTCAAACATCATTACAGGAGTAGAAAAGCACGACCTTGCAACCATCGAACCTTCTCCTTATTCTCTGGTAATCCATTTCATCTCCCTCTCCATTTGCTTTTATTTCTCCCTTTATCTCAACTTCCTAAATCCGCCTCTCTACCGATCACACCCCTTTCCCAGCACGACTCTCCCAACATCTCCACCAAATTCTCATTAATATTAAGGCAGCGTGCATTTTTTATTTCGATCCCAACAAGACCTTCCCGCTCTCCTGTCACTCATCGCAACATCTCTCCCTTTCCCCGCTGCATGCGCCGCTCATATCCTGTCCTTTTTCTATGCCTTCATCTCCACACTCTCCTACCTTTCCGAGCACGACTGCTATTTCACTTGATGAGAAAGCTTTTCCAGCTTTCCATACGTCTACTGAGAGAAGTGCGTTTTCGTTCGTTGTTGCGCGGGGATGATGGGATGGATGTCTTCTAAAAACGCAGTTCGCAGAAGGTACGCTTCGTTTCGTGATTTTTTACTTTAAATTGATGATTCTGTGATTATTAAGTAACATCTACTTTTTCTATTCTGAAATTTATATTTTTGGCCTTCTTTTGGTACTATTACATGACAGGAGATACAAACGACGAAAAGAGTGTAATTTAAATCTTATCTACAGTAATATTACAATAAGTAATATATTATTTCTTCACTTGTTATAAACCACCCGGGTTGCGATAGAACTATCATCGTGAGATCACCCGTTGATGATGCTTAACTTTACGAAATGGTAATAATTTCTATCAGCGTAGTATTATTTTACATAATAATCGTGTTATACTGGTTACTTTGTTTTTCCATAAAGACTGATTTGCAGTCATAGGAACATGATATTCCAGAGGAGGTTATAAAGAACCTTATGTTCTACAGGTAAACAGCAGTAATGAGCTAATTATACGTTCGTCTTTTCTTCGGCATTTTTCAGCTGTAGTGGTAATTTATTCAATGTTTTCGGTAACATAAAACCCAGTAAGGACTACTAATCACGACAAAGGAGCGTTGTTTGCCTTAATTGTAAAGTAATGCTGTAAATTTCAGCTTTGATTTCTTCTTAATCCATACATTTTAGTTACATTATTTCCGTCCTTAAATCTACTGAGTCGAATTAATTTTCATCATTTCATGAAAGAGATTGGAAGTTAACTGGTTATTTGGATGCATAAGTATTTATTCCTTATTCATTATCATAATATTTTGGCGTAAACTTAAGGAGTTTATCATAAATTAACAGTGAGGGAAGAATAAGTTTAAATCTCTTTTATTCATTCAGGAAAATAAAAAACTGCGTATTACATAGTATAAATAACTCTTATTGCTGAATACATCTATCATTGTAATGTTATGTATGCTGTAGATTTGCGGATATCAAACCGGTGTATTAATAATGTTATCTTAATAATCACATACAGAATTGACTAAATTCTCCAAAATTATTTCTATAACGCTTTGCTTTTTTATTTTACAACCATCATTGTATATTTTCTGAAAATCGTAATGAATTTGTTTCTCTCTCTTCCTTATTTCTAAAGGAAAGGAGCTTTGGGTCATATTCAGCTTATTATGCCCTTACATCACGTTACCTTTATTATGGAATAAGGAATCCCCGTAATCGAATAAATGCAGGAACGTTTAGCCTTTCGGTTCGATGAGAATGTAAAACTTGTACTTCCGTATAGTTTTTGAAACTTTGTGGCAAACAAAAGTAAGCTCATTTTCCTAGTGATTTTTCAACACAAAAATGAGTTACAATCAAGAGCAAGTATAAAATCTCGGTATCAAATTTATTTATAATATTTCTGCGGTCGGAAAATAATGGATGTATCATTTAACACTGAAAGATCTTCAACGTCTGCCCGCAAGCTAATTACATTAGTTATTCAACGGCTTTCTTCTGATATTTAACTTTTACAAAACGAAAAAAATCCGTCGACATGCCGCTTCTTCGACGCAAAATCCTGACGTGAAAAATGGATCGGATTTCACCGGCTGAGTTAATTTTTCTTTTTTTTAATCCTCTCGGAAGATTACAAAAAAAGCCGGAACGCTCTGAGTGACGTAACAATGGTATCCAGTTGTACTCGATCAACAATTCCTCCGTCCCAGCATCACTCCCCTTTGCTCTTCACTGCCATTCTTCATTGGCTTTGCCCCCTTCCGTCGCTGCCACCTTTCTCCCCTCGATGCCCACCGTGACTCCGCTACACTTCCCAAACCATTCCTCCAACTATCCGGAACCCACTGGCGGCCGTCACCCCTCCATAATTCACCTTCGACGGAACACACACGGTAGCTTCTTCCGAGCGATGCAACGACGCGAAAAAATACCAGACTATCGAGAAAAAAAACAGTCACAAATCTGGCCTCGGCTTTTCCCTGACTTTCCAGATTGTATCCTAGGCAAGTATGATAAGTGAAGGTTCTGCGAAGAGAATGGGAGCATCTCTTAGAATAACTCCCTCCATAGTAGTATCATCTGCTATCTTTTTTCTTTTTGAGATATATCCCATAAACCTGTCTTCGAACCTCTGGTGTATGCGTATTACAACTTTTATCAACATATTTAGAAATGACTGTCGCAGTTTCTTTTTAATACCTACTTCGTGCTCATAGTCTTCTATATCTCGTTGCTGTCTACCTTAAAATTTAATGCTTGAGTAACATCTACTGCTTGTGTCAGTTTTTAATTTTAGCTTGCGTATGAATTTTGATTCATCGCTCTCTTTTTATAAATTTGTCGGCTAGAGAAAAATGGTTGCTACATGAGGAGAAAATGAAAAGCTATCCCGAGTAAATATTTCGCATTTGGTCACGTTCGTCACGAAATCAAGATTTTTTCAGTCTGTGTATTCAACCAAACATTCAGGCATAGAAATATAGTTTCACACGCTACATTATTAAATTCTGTCTCAGAACTTAAAGGGTAAGTTATTTCCCATATCATATTCGTCGCAGATTTAATACGAGGTCGTTCGGAATTAACCTATAATTGCTAAAGTTTAATTTCGTTTCTATCGTCCTGCAGACTCGACTAATGAACTCCGGATTTCAGCATGACTGTTCATAATCTATCTTTTTCAAAATGTACACCTATCAATATATGTATCTGGTCCTTCGGAGCCAAACTCCCTCGTCGAACGTGACGGAACTTAATTTAAACTGAATTACAAATCTAGAATAATTGAATCTGAGTACAAATGTGTAACTTATTCATATCATAATTGTTTTGTTAATATAATAGTGGTAGACATTAAACATCTAAATATATGCGGAATAACAATTTACGTGCAACACTTCTAACCTAAAATTGAAAGCTACACACTATATAAAAATTACATCAAATAATGATTATAATAATGAAACGACTGTCTTTCAAGCCCGTAAATATAATGTAATATAACGCTTGTAGTATATACCAAGCTTTTCCTCTATTGATTTCTTCATCTTCAAATTATTTGTTTTCGTCTTAACTTAGCACGTAGAATATAGTAGATGCATATTTTACCTCGATATCTTCTTTCCATGTTTTTACGTAAGTTTTACCGAAGTAAAATCATAAGGACTCTTACGTAACCCGAATCGAAGCCATTTACTGAACCACGATCGAATTAATCGGTTTTTGTGTTCGGTAATAGGTTGTTCGTTATTTTTATTGGGGAGGTTCTCGGATCACGAACGCTGCCAAGAATAGCGACACCTAGTTCCAAACGTCTCAGCTTATCAAGAGCTTTTTTCTCCGGGATGATTTGAATATTTTCTAATTTTTTTGCGGCACGATCTGCGGTGCTTAAGATGTTAACTTGCCATCCATCTCTTGTTGTAATTCAACCTTTCAGGAAGTGTCAGAAATTTTTCTTCTGGAATTCCACGAATGGTTGAGTGCAAACATAAACCAATCCAAAGCAAAGATCAATGCTTTTTGTATTGATATCGCAAACATCGATAAATTAAGTGGATTGCATAAGAAAGGGCTTGCTGGGAAAATATTTCTTATTCACAGATTGCAGATCATTGATTTAGAAATAATTCATTTCTAATCGTTTCCTCCAGCTATAGTACCTTTATAGACCAATAAACTACAATTACGATCCAATACTTCTTTTTATTTCTTGAATCTTATAACTGTCTGAATACTTTAAATCCGAATTGCTTGGGTTTTTATGCTGATGCATCAATAAAAATCATAATTTACCATTTCCATTGAGATAATATAATAGGAACTTCAAATCGTTTTTCTGCCTTATGCATGATTTTATACAGAACTTGAAATCTATGTAATATAAATCCGTTACAAAAAAAATCGATTGGTAGAGACAAAGAACTGAGGACGATGAACAATAAAAAAAAATTCGAAAAATTCATCGTCTTTGGGGCCATTTTAGCTATTAAAGGTTGAAAACGTACATTAACAAATCCTGTACATTTAATCAATGAAGTCACTATGAGGAACTTCCTAACGCGGAGTAGGAAGGAAGAAGTGGCTTTCAGTTCCACAGAGATGGACTTCTTTTGGAACTGAGACTCACAATCATTGTTTCCTCCTTTCCATGCTATGCTTAGATTTTTTTACCTCATTTTTGGAGAGATTGAAATATTTTCTGTTTCGTTTCTGAATGTGCCTTGGCAAAGACATAATAAGGTTGGATGAATAATCACTACGTAAAATTCCATGTTAACTTATTTGTTACGGCCGAAGTAGAACAAAATCTAGTGGCAGTTGCAAATTTTAGTGGTTAGGTCGCTAAATCTAGCAAATTTCCTTTATTTAACAACCATTTTTCTGTTTTAACAACTTTCTGCTGTCGACTGAGCATGCTGACCCTCGATGGAGTATAACGCTAACCTTCCCGTACTCTGAACATAACATATTAAACTGATTTTAACATTAAAATAACATTTCGTTCAGTTGACAAAAGACTTAATATTCATATTATACATTAAATTTGGGTCATTTTTGAACCGATGCTCTATACATAGAAGTGAAATAAGGCATTCATAATTTTTAACTACTATTAGTGATATATTTTCTGGGTTCAGCGATTATATAGCTACTTTTTTGGTGCATCTAGCGACATTTTCAAAAATAAATTACTAGTATTCAGAGACAAGGAAACCTAAAATGGCAGTTATATAATTAATTCACCGGAATCAAGAGACAAGCCAAATTAATTGAATGTGTACCTGATATTTGTTGTTAACTTTTGCCTAACACTCCATTGAATTTTGTACAGAAGCGGTTGTAATGGATTATTATACGCAAAACTTTAAGCGTAGTGATAATCACTCCATCCTTGAAACGGATATCTACTTAGTGAAGACTTTAATAGATTTGATGATTGTTTCAACCATGCTACCGACAATGTTGAACCTATGATTTTATCCAAGATAAATAGTGCTTCGGGTAATTGCATTAGACTTTCAACTTAGTTATTCTAAAACCTCATCCGTTTATAAAATCGTGAAAGGCAGAATCGAGGGTAATTTATGGGCGAGTAAGGAATTGTCTTTCCGCCTTTTCTAGGCCTAGCAAAAACTGTCTACTTTTGCACAGAAATTCGCAGGTCGTTGGAGAGAATTAGAGAAACTGGGAGAATACAATTGACCCAATTCCGCCTCTTCGCCGTCTCCTGTTACAGCCGGAGAAATGCTGTTGATTGCAACAATGGGCGTCTTCCGGGCATTTTCCAATTCCTTTGGAGACGCTCGCTCGATAAATCGTTACGAAAGTTGGGTGACAATTTATTCTTTGTAAAACCTTGTGGGTAGTTTTCTAGATGGTTCCGCTCGCATTAAAGATGAAAGTTTTCCCTTTATTGTGCTGAAGGAAGACAATTAGAAATTGCGGCTAAGTAAGTAAGAATAGGTGAGCTTATTATTCTGAAAGGAGAGGAATTTACTATTGTAAGCATAATAATGTCACCTAAATTGTTACCAATTACCTAAGAATAAAATAAGCTGCTTGGATATCATATTGAAAATTTTCCACATTTCAGCCACACGGTTCTCCGTGACATGTAAATTACCTTTCCCTTACCCTTGTTAATATAGAATATTTCTCCTCTGATTGGCTGTTACATAATTCAGAATTAACTTTATCTTTAAAATTAACATTTTTGCTGTCGTCATAATTTAGTGAGCCTTTTTCTTTATTCATCCCAAATACAACCATTCTCTTCTAACACCATTTATGCGTATGTACAAAATCCACGAACATTTTCACCATAATATTTCAGATACAATCTCTTCTGGTATTATACTGCAGCAGTTTGGAAAATATTGGCTCAAAATGCCTGAAATTCAAGAAAATTTAGCGATACTTTTCAAGTGCGAAACAGTACGCCATTAAATGTAAGAGCTTTCTATTCTCTCTATTAGAAGTGAAGCAATTCGTTAGTATTCTTTAAGAGGAATCTTGAGTCGTCATTCGCAGAAAAATTAGAAGCTTAAATTTTTTACGCATGTTCGTGTTGTTTTTCACATCCTCGAAAATGGACAGCAAATCCTTACGCATTCCCTGTCGTCTACTCCACCCCCTGGGCATTTCGACGCGACCCCTGTCCTGGAACTTAGGTAACGAACTGTTTTTTCTCTCTTCCCTGTGTCTCAGGGTTTCCTTGCTAACCCTAGTCAACCATGATCTCTTCCAGGCCTACATCGACACTCACCACATTTGTCCGAAGTCATCGACATCCAATACGTTCGGGATTGCCCCTAGGGTACCGATATGGGGTGGGATGAACCCTACACTTAGGAGCGATAGAGGGTCAAGGCAAAAAAATGAACGAGTTTTTTATGTGGAGACAAGGGAAAGACCGTTGACGTTACTCTCCGACGCTAAGATGAGAAGTTCGGCAGCTTAGATTTTTTTCTGAGGTTCGACTGGTAAACGCGATTCTTTATTCAAAGGTTTCTTTTCTCCGAGTTGAGGTGGGAATTAAAATCAGTTACGCTGCCAATTTGATGGAAGGGTTCCAATGGCGGTGTTTGGTCAGTGATTGAGGTTGCTAAACTGACAGCGATTCCTGGTTGAGGTTGAGGATTCAAGGGTTCTCTCATCCAGGGTCGCAGGTTTTTTCTTACTATCCGCGCAAGGCTATTGCTTACTCTGTATTTTTAGGATAAAATTCGGCTCACGAGCCACTTGTGACTCTTCGGCATCAAATATATATTTCCAACACCAAATGATAGATTCTGTTACTATAATTCACTAATTAAAAAAGAAAATTAATTAATTAATTATTTAGTTGGTTGTTTATAAAAACAATCAGCACTAAATTTAATAAAAAATAAACGTATTAAATGCTTGGAATTTAGATCTTCGGGACCGCAACAGCGGAGCATATTAGATTCTTGCTTCATAGGACTTCCTGTGCTATTATTGTTTCTCTCCTAGCTATTTTAAACCGTTTTGTTATATTCTGTAAGCGATAAAAATATTCTGCTCTATTTTCCTGCCATTTAAAAACTGATAGGTGTATGGGTAATTTTGTCCGTTATAATCCAGTAGAGGTTTAGGGAACTTGCGGGGCTTAGGACACTGGCGGTTTTTTCGGGTGTTCAGTACGACATTTTCGTTACTTCCGTAAATGAATAATTGAAATAATTCCCAATCTCGTTTATTATTAATTTCCTTATTACGGAAAGTGAATATATTATGGAAATATATTGTCGAATTTAACGTAATAATAAATTCTTTTTCCGTCGCACAGTTTTTATATGAAACTGCTTAATGCTGTGAAAGAACAAATAAAAGGAAACGCTACTCAAGTTTGGCCTCATGGTTTCACATTGGCCTCGTTTTCTTATGCTGCCCTGTTGTACATGCATACGGCCTTCAAATCGGAAAAGATTTCCCGCCCCTGGTCCAGTGTGACAAGGAATACTTTTGACTTTTATTTGATAAAACTTTCCATTATTTACTGCATTCTCAATTAAATAAAACTTAAGTATAATGAGCCTATTTGAATTTACGAAACTCCTGAGAATTCTCTCGTACTTATTTCTCTTTATGGGCACAGCGGTTTTTTATTGCCAACCAAATTATCATAATCGGTTTTTTCTTCTCCATATACGAGGTAGATATTGTATTCAAGGAAAAACTAATTTGGAGAAGTCTGCAAAAAATACACGTTTGGATATCTCAGGAACCCGTTTAAGCCATTTTCGGAATGCGGCGAGGTGGTGGGCGTTGTAACCTGAAAAGTACAAGCCTCATCAATACGGAATAACTTGGGCAACTTTGTTATGAGTTTAAAGAGTTGTTAAGTTCTCGGAGTGATTTCATTTTAAAAAGTCTCCATTTACTTTAGACTCGCTTCATGTTGGGCTTCCCTTACAGCATGTGTACATTAAATATTTTTTAGATCCCTCTCTTCAAAATGTTTCCGTTCCCAAATCCGCAGAATTGGGTGGTCACGCAATTTATGTTCGGATGATTCCGAATGATTGTTTGATTGCCTTCGATTAATAAAATATCGGAAATAATTAAACATCGAATTTAAATTTGAAGTCATTTGTTTAGAATACGGATGGCCAGCTTATTGCGCATCCGCCAAAAGAGGTGCATTACATGATTATAAGATGCGTAATGAATTCATGAAAAAATAAAAAAACAAATGTGGAAATGAACTAATGACCTAATTCCAAAAACACTTAACGGTATACCTAAATCTTTATATGATCACAAAACATTGAATGATGTGAGAAAGAATATAAAGAAATGACTATTTAACTTGTGATTGAAATGTTGAGAACTCCTTAATGAGCCAGAGTAGGCTAGGAGAAACCGAATGTTTCAATATTCCTTTTTTGTTTCTATTTGAACACTTTTCTCAAATTTATGGTAATATATTAGAGTAATTTATACAACTTTTCTATACTGAATATAATATTTGTGAGCCAATATCTGACTAGATTATTTTCTTTTTTCCTTTTCATTTTATTTTCCTATTATAAAGCTTCCATGTTTACTTTCATTTCTCTATAAAGAATAAACTTCGTTACTTAATACACAATTTACGTGTGTGAACTGATATAAATATTCATTATCAAGCAAAATACTATGATAAATTTTACATTAATTTTCATTAACTATACCAGAACATAAGTGGCTGAAAGGTGGCCTTATATTGAAAAATTGTGTTTTAATGGCATTTTTTGTGAAATGGGTTTATAGAAAGTGAACTGATTGAAATTTTTCTTGTTTTATTTTTTTCATGCAAAGTGGAAGACTGGTGCTATGATTTTTAATGCTCTGTTGGGTTTTAAGGGTATTTTTCCTTTTTTCTGTTTCTAAATTTTTTTTTGTGAGGTTCCAGGATTTTTCCACACCCGGGTTTTAATTGTTAACGGGGTAATGTCGGAAAGACAGAAGGCAGTAATGATTTAGAGTCAGTTCGCGGATGAGACATCTTATTATCGCTGATGAGTACCGCACTGACTAGGTCAGTTTACCCTCCTATGTTTTTGGTCGGTGCCCTTCGAACCTTCCCAAAGAGTTATAAGGAAGGCACACTATGGGCTCGGAGCCTTCAGCCCACCGATGCCTCGACGTTAGTACTTCAACCACACGCCCGTCCGACCGATCTTCAATCGGTCGGCCAAGTTAGCCCCTACGACCTTTAAATTGTAATCCTTCTACTCTTGCTGCTTTGCTAATAAAACGTTTCGGTCAAACCTGCAATTCTACATTTATCAATGTCACTACGACACTTTAGATAAACATACTTGCAGACATAGCATGACCTAGGGCTAAATTTCAGAGAGCGCATTCATTGTTGTTTATTGTAATTGTTTATAGCGTATTGCGGTTTATTTGGGGTGTCTCGAATGAAAATGAAATAATTTAAGCATGAACTTTTAAAGGTTGGCTACCGCTGCTTTGAATTATACTTACTTAAACATAGAAGAGTCGTGCGTTGGTCACTCATTTTTTTATTCTAATATTCCTCGACCCGTGTGACTTCATACAGTCGTCCTAAGCGGTTTCTTTTATTCCAATGATTAATTTACCTCCATTGCATCATATACTCTTCCTCCTACCTTCTCCCCCACGCCCACTCCTCCATACCGATGTCCAATAACGCCTCCACCATCCTCAAACCCTCCCACTCTCCTTAATTTGCCTTCCCTCGCACCAGATGTCCTTGGAATACGCCTTCATCCCAACCCCGATTTGAGAAGGCAATACGGTTTCCAACCGTTTTTTCTCTTTTATTTCAACTCTTCCTCCTATATTTCCTCTCTTTGTCTGTGCAAATTTGCGATATAGATACAGAGAGAGGTACACGGGTTTCAAATTAGTCCAAGTCGAAAGAGTGGGCAGGAGCATAAAAATTTTAGGAAAGGGCAGGTCTGCGAGCGTTTGTTACCGCTTGGGTTAGAGGAGTTAAAGGATGAGACGCGGATTAAAAAAATTGTTCCTCAGGGTTACGGTTCGTTTAGTTGACAGCCGATCGACAGGTTTAGTGCTCACGGTCCGATTTGCCGATTGGGTTTTGGCACCGCTCTCCGACTTCCCGGACCTTCCGCCTTATATGAGTTGGGCAGTGCCCCGCCCGAGGACGGCATAATTTGTAGCGTCCGAATACAATTTGTAAGGAGAAATTTGCGGACGATGTTGAGCCAGGAAAAGCGTAATCTGATTGATAACGTTTTCGGGATAAACTGCGCCGTGAAAATCTTTAGCGTTTATTGCTTCGTTACTCGTGGTCAGAGACGTTGTTTTCTTCCCAAGAGGTGTTGTCGACGACTGGAAATATTGTTTGCTTCTATTAGGTGAAACGTAGGTGAGGTTTATGTGAGAGAAATTCCTGGTACGTCTCTGTTTCTAGGGTACCTGTTTTACCGTCGAATGTTAGTATCTCAAATAAGTTTTACTGAAAGTTTACTGAAAGGTTTGGGGTTAAGTTTATCAAAACTCAGTTTATGAACCAATGCATTAGATGTTTCCGGAAGAAAGTTCTTTTATTCTTTCATTACTGTCTTTAAATGTATTAATTTGAGTTAGATAGAGATAGCGGTTAATTAATTGGTTTTTTATTGCCAACCAAATTATCATAATCGGTTTTTTCTTCTCCATATACGAGGTAGATATTGTATTCAAGGAAAAACTAATTTGGAGAAGTCTGCAAAAAATACACGTTTGGATATCTCAGGAACCCGTTTAAGCCATTTTCGGAATGCGGCGAGGTGGTGGGCGTTGTAACCTGAAAAGTACAAGCCTCATCAATACGGAATAACTTGGGCAACTTTGTTATGAGTTTAAAGAGTTGTTAAGTTCTCGGAGTGATTTCATTTTAAAAAGTCTCCATTTACTTTAGACTCGCTTCATGTTGGGCTTCCCTTACAGCATGTGTACATTAAATATTTTTTAGATCCCTCTCTTCAAAATGTTTCCGTTCCCAAATCCGCAGAATTGGGTGGTCACGCAATTTATGTTCGGATGATTCCGAATGATTGTTTGATTGCCTTCGATTAATAAAATATCGGAAATAATTAAACATCGAATTTAAATTTGAAGTCATTTGTTTAGAATACGGATGGCCAGCTTATTGCGCATCCGCCAAAAGAGGTGCATTACATGATTATAAGATGCGTAATGAATTCATGAAAAAATAAAAAAAACAAATGTGGAAATGAACTAATGACCTAATTCCAAAAACACTTAACGGTATACCTAAATCTTTATATGATCACAAAACATTGAATGATGTGAGAAAGAATATAAAGAAATGACTATTTAACTTGTGATTGAAATGTTGAGAACTCCTTAATGAGCCAGAGTAGGCTAGGAGAAACCGAATGTTTCAATATTCCTTTTTTGTTTCTATTTGAACACTTTTCTCAAATTTATGGTAATATATTAGAGTAATTTATACAACTTTTCTATACTGAATATAATATTTGTGAGCCAATATCNAGAACTCTGTTGAATTTATGACTTAGGTTTAAAATTCGTTTGAAATTAAATACGTTTTTCTTTACGGGACGGATGAAAATGTTGAATTTGACTTTGATTTATAGCTGTTTATCAAAAAACTTCAAAAATACTGTAGCAAACTAAAAGCGAGGACGTGCTTTTTATAGACAAACAATCCAAAATGGTTATCTATGTATGCCTATTTATAAGGAAAGTAGTGCGTCTCTAATATGAAACGGAACGGACTTTTGGAACTATCGATGACGAATGATATTTTCAACCTTTATACCTACTGCTAGATTGGAAACGCCATCCCCAATACAATACTCTGCTTTTATTTACTATCATGAGAATGTCATGAGAATGCTTTTCTAAGAATTCAAAATCTATGGATAATGTTGCAAAGAAAATGTCCATGGGTACCCAAAAATTTATGAAATGCTTACAGCTAATTGTATCCGAAGAACAGACCTTTTATGTAAAATTTTTTGTCATCCTCCTTACACCATTCTTCTCGTTCTCACTTTTTGCATTATGAAATACTAGCAGATCTAAAAAATCCCTTTTCAGCTATGTTTGCCACCCCTAATGTTGGGTACATTGTTGGGATGTTTGGGTCCAGCACTACCTAGTAGGTAGTACCTACGTTGATTGTTCCATATCCTTCCAACCTCTCTTTACCATAACCACTTGCTTCTTTCTTCACCAACCATTTACGCAGTTTCTTTCACTCTTTCCTTCTTTATGCATAATCCCCCATTTCTTATTTCTGATTCGAATAGGGTTTATTATAGCAAATTTCGGTCCGGAGTTTCTGATTACGTCTATCATTTTAATTGTCCAGGGAATGGAGTTTTGAAAGGCTTTTCAAAATAAACAAATTAAACAAATAAATAAATTTCCTAGTAGGTTCCCTTGTTCTCCTTCTTAACCAAATCATTCGACTGATTACAAGTGAATGGCATGGAAATAGCAATACTCCCTATAGAGTTTCAGAATTCCTTAACTTTTGTATGGCAAAAAGTGTCTAAGATAAAGGATGTTTAAGAATACGTATGTGCTGAAACACAATCATGCGAGGGAAATAGCTTGAGTGGGGATGATCAGTTATGATTTCTTAGGCTGAAAAATAAAACGTTGTACGGAAATGTTTAGAATATTTAGATTTCCATTGATTATCTATTGATGAGGTAGAGGAGAAGTGGTATTAAAATGTCCTAATAACGCTGATAGAGGAAAGAGTGTTATTGCGTTTTCTGGCAAATGGGATAGATCAGAAGTGTGGAACTTGCGGTTTCTTGGGTACATTGTCTTCTCGGGAGGTTCGTGTGGACAATTTGTCGCTTCCCGGGACAGATAGCTTGATTTAAATAATTTGTTATCGAGGCTCATTTACAATGTGAAGTAGAAGTAAAATGGAATTTATTCTACCTAAGTTTTCTTAGCGATGAAATATAGTATTTTTCCGTACAGTTTTTATTGTTTGAATGTTGGCAATTCGCTGCACGACTGAGGCCCGCTGACTTCTTATGATGCCAAATGATAGTTGCTGGGGAACCTTATTTTATCAGAAATAGATGAAATAGAGGTAAAAAGGCTATGGATGTCTCGATCTTGGAGAAAGGGAGGAAAATAATGGAAAGGCACAATATTAACCTATTTTTGATCTTTAATTAATGTGTGGAAATTATATTCAACTAGTAAACGCCCCCGTAAAGCATGACGGAACTTAGTTTAAAAATATGTCTATTATCGTATATATCTGGTCCTCCTAAACACAAAAAAATTCTGTCGTAAGATCATAATATATCAATATATTTCTTACCGTTACTTATAATAATTATTCTACTGTTTTCAAGTCATGAAAGCCAAATTTACGTACATTTCTTATAAAATTTATAAGAACCGATTATCCCCGTGCACTTACACGGGATAATTCATGAAGTCAACGTACAACAATGGCCTGAAAAAAAAATATTTCTGAAAAATTTTACAAATTTTCCGTGTTTTTTATCAAAGTTCTCGCAATTTCGAATTTATATGAATGATTCACGACTAAAATAAGAATATATGATCATTTTTCTTTCTTGTGACACTTATCTTAATTTCGAAGGACCATTTTTTCTAATTTAATTCTGTAAAAGAAACAACCTCTGCAGGTAACGAAAACATACTTTACGTTCATCTCTTATGGAAATGTATTATGGGCTCCTGGGTTCTAACCCGGGCATTAACAGAGATGAGAATAGTTTTCCTGGGGGTTTCAGCATCGTAGAAACGCAATGCAGTTTGTTTCAGATCTCTAAGACAAGCTGTTTCTGAGATGAATAGGGGGACGGACAGACGGACGGACGGACAGACATTTGCTTTTTATGTATATGATTTATGGCAGATCCAAATATAAGCCATCTGTAGTGAAATTCCAAGTTGTGAAGCGGGCTGAAATACTTAACAAAAGAATTAAAACTTGCATCAGTTTACGGATTAACATCTTAGTTGTGGTTACTTAGACATCTACTTAAATGCGCCGTTTCACAATAGTAGTGATTTCATTGGTACATTTTACATCACCGGGCAATATTTGTCGTTATATGATAAGAAAGTAAATTTGGTATCTAATCTCTCCTAGGAGAACTGGGACTTCAAGAAGGCAACCCCATCAATCCTTGGTATTATTTGTAGATGACGACTATAGTTTCATAAATGCCTGTCCGGAAGCATTATATGCCCTCTATATAACCCTCTCTTTTTCCTCCCTATCAAAGTCCCTTTCTCGCCTCTTCCGCGACACTTTCGATTCCGAAAAAATCGTCCGCTCCAATGGACACCCTTATTCTTCGTTATGTATTTATTTTTTTCTTTTTCCTCCTCTCCGATACACTTTCAGCCGTGTGTTCCCTACCTCACTCCCTCAATCCTCGCCTATTCTCCAGCTGGATAATAATTGAAACCCAGCCACCGTTGAAACCTCGCCGCTATGAATGGATATCCAACGCCGAAGGTTTTGTATAGGATGATTATCGTGTCACACGGCCCTGCCCAGGGCCCCGTGAGAAAAGTGCGTCCTCATTTTTTTATTCTTCCTCCTCTTTCATTTCTTTCTTTCCTCTCTTTTCTTCTTATTCTCGCTGTTAACGGTTTGCTGGCGGGTGTCCCGATCGAATTAGCCAACATTATATGTGAAGTTTTTCGTGAGGTATTTCTTAATAAATATCCGAGCTCTTTGCGTGTGAAATCAAGTGCGCGCTTAAGGTTTGCGGAGCGGAAAAGTTATTTGAGTCTTTCCTCTTCGTTATCTAAATGTGCATGCGCTCAAATCTGAGGATCCCGAGTGGATTTTCGAATTTGAGGAATTCAAATGTTTAAACTTTCAGCGCGGTAAGAGTCTCCTTTTGGTTTGTTGCAAGCGGAGTTTTGTGGTACTTTGGTAGTATTTTTGTCGTGATTATTTGTTATTAATTATATGGAAATGGAGGAAACATTTTCTTATTCCAAATATATAATTTTACCTCTATTCTTATTTCAGGAGATAATATTAGTAATAAATCGTCAAATTTGTAAGAATCCAGTGAATCTGCGAGGAAAAATAATTACACTCAATTACTTCCTTAAAACATACATAACATGCTGATAAAAGTTTCACAAATCAACGCTCAGTATTGCATGAACTCCAAAATGTTCTTTCAATAGCTAGTTTGCTGTTATGTTTGATATTAATTTCAAATAAAAGAACAGCAGAACGGGTACGAAAAGATTGAGGCACCCTAGTATTAAACTTTCTCATTTTGGGCAAAATGGAATTCTTTATCAAAAGAATTATTTCCACCATAAGCATCATTTTCATTTTATAGACGCGCATTAACTGCTCGCAATTAGGTTTCCATAGACGATTGAACCAGGGGCAGGGCTCGCCGCAGGCAAAAGTACATCATTCACTTGTATCGGCATTGTTTTATCTAGATATAAGATAGTGAATTGGCACAAAAATATCGTTTCAATATAAATTTGAAGTTCAATACAGATTTGAAAGCACAGTTGAACTTCATACTATATTATTTCAAATTTGACATCTAACCATTGCTCGTTTAAGCTTGTAAACATCCATTATAATGACGTTATTTATTTATCCATTTTATAAACCATAAATTCTGACGAACATGGAAACTCATTTACGCATACAGACAAAGGGACGCTTCTTGCAAATTTCTTCTTCCTTTTTATGGTATTTCATAACTGGATCTTCCTAATCCAAAATTAAAACTCGACTAAAGCCACGCTAGCTGTGGTGAAAGACCAGTCATTGAAGAATGTTTGCGCATCACAATCATCCGGCAATCGGGAGTAAAATTTTATCCCTCGCATCTCTCGCCGGGCCTTTATTTTTAATTCCATCCAGCTCCTCTCTTGTTTCTCTTTTTCCATCCATTTATTTCAGAAGCCGTGATTTTGAATATCCGTTGAAACAGTGCGGAGAGGCGTCATTCGACGGAGCAAATTCCTCGTTCGCTCCGTCGCCATAGCAGCGGAGACCGAGCTCATTTTCCGCGTCGCAGTATAGCCTTTTCACGCTTCCAACCCCATTTAAACTCAGCCAGCGCTCTTACGCGTCCCCCGCTGTTCAAATGCCCACATAACACACTCTGCAGTACCTCCTACTATTCCCTACGTTCGCAAGCCGCGTCATTCTTCTTCGCGCCGTTATTCCCTCCTCCATCTTTGATTCTGCCATCTTTTGTTCCCTTCCCGCTTCCAATGCATCGTTTCTTCGAGTCATCTTTTGCCTGCGTTTCATTCATTCCTCCATCTCTGGTCCTTAGCTTTCCCCTCCTTTTTGAAGACAAGATCTGCTTAGTGAAGAGCTTGGAGATAGCACCAAACCGGAGCCGAACCGGAAACCGGAACCGAAAACCGGTATTTATTCCAGTTAACGCTTCCCAGCATTGCTAATTTACCCAAGTTTAGTTGGAGGAAGGTTTACTGAACATGTGCAACTACGACTTGCAATCTACTATTACTGTTCTATTCTTGATTTTGGTTATAAATTTTTGTTTTTGGTTATATATATTGCTCTCATTTTATTTGCTTGCTAGTTTTCTTCGCTTCCAAATAGGAGTTTTTATGTATTGAGGAGGATTTTGCGGATTGTGAAAAGAAAATTTTTTTCCTTAGGTATCATAAGTTTTAATTAAATAATTTTTTATCAATTCTTTTATTTTGTATTTATTCTTCGGTCCTTAAGATTAGTAAGCTATGATGTGATAGTCTTTACCAAAATTTCTCAAGAAACGATTTAAAAAATTATGTATTATTATAAATCTTACATATAAATGTAGCAATTGTAAATGCAAATACCTCGTATGCCCTTGAAATGCTCTCTTACCTCTTCACTGAGAGCATCGACAAGAATGATGGTGTGAATTACGTGCTAGAAGTACCTGCATGTATTCGTTTTGCGGGAATTTTCAATCAGCTTGATTGACGATCACTTAGCCTCCAATATTTCTCCCGTTTAAGCCTCGCGAGCCATCGGCGGAATATTTTAGGAATAATTCAACTAAATATTACAGCCCAAATCCCCGTCCTCCCCATTCCCGCGAAATATATTCCCTCTCCGACTCATCTCTCCACTTCTTGAGCACGCGACCCCAACTTTCTCTCCGCTTTCATTTCCTCCCTCTGAATCCCCAGCTCTATTTTATCAACCAAACTTCTCCAACAAACCCTATTTCATCTCTCCCCAACAGCCTCCCTCTTTTCGCGGCATCTCTTTCTCTACGCACCGAGGATATTCTCCCCTCACGAAATACCTTCCTTCTCACCCTAAGAAGATCCGCGTGGTGGGCGGCGTCTAATGTGTTTTATTAATGCGCCCTCGCCTCCTCCCGCTGTAATCCCCGCACAATTTATTGGTGATTTTAAAAAAATGGAGGAAGAGTGCGGTGGAAGTATTGGATGGGAGGCGAAAGAAACCTCAAGGAAAGAGACGAATGTAGGAGATGAAAGAGTGCACGAATAGGAAGGGAGCGTCGGGGGAGAGACATGGATCCGAAAGCGAGAAACGGTGAGGGAATTTGAAAAATAAAATCCCTTTCGGAGGAGATTTGCGGCGGAGAATATTGGAGCAATCGACAAATCCTTAAAATTGGTATGGATAGAGGAAGCTTCCTAAAGCTTCGATTAATTAATTTTCCCTTCGTCGAAGGCTGGAATTATACGTGGCTGAGATTTTCTGTGCGGGATCGATAGAAGCTGCTGTTTAGGATTTCAATTTCATGTCCATAAACTCGCGTCTTTGATAGTTTGTATACGTGTTGAGAAAAAGTATTAATATTAAATGGGGAGATGCGTACATATCAAGAGCCTGTGTTACTCTACTAAAAAAGTAGGACATTATTTGGTGAAAGAAATATGAAGAAACGGAAGAATACTGTTGATTTAGGAGATAACTAGATTGCTATAAAGAGGAATAGCATGGTTTCTATCACATTTCTACATTTTGTGATTACTTAATCGAATATATGATAATCGAATTTATATATGAAATCTTGCGAATCTTTAAAGTCGAATAATTATTATTATAATAATACTTCTACTATTGCTGCTATTATTAGTTTTATTGTAATCATAATATTAGTTGATTGTGACGGATGGGAGAGATTTACAGGAGACTAGATGTCTTGAAGAGCTGCAACTAACCTCGTATGGTCAACCCTTGTCGAAACTCTCCAAAAGTTATTATTAGGCAGTATTAGCTTGGTAACAACCACGCAATACATTGCATTTACAGAAAATCTTCTACAAAGTATAATTAACACAAATAAGGAAGAAAATCACACCGGTAATACTCCATAAAACGTTAAAGAAATCAACATAATTACGCATAAATTATTCCAACCACGTATGGAGTCAATAAGACCAAAGAACTTCTATTTCTCAGTGATTACTACAGCGAATTGAAACGATTCAGTTCAAGGCTTCTGTTTGATTGCTCCATGTTAGGAATAATTTCATCTAAAAGGCATATTTTTCCGTGCGAACATTAAACCTTGTTAAAGAAAACAAGCAAAAACATTGACGAATTAAAATTGTTAAATTTATAAGATGATAGATAAATATTATCTAAATAGGTTCATTCCTCCTTGAAAATCATCGTCTCTAATGGTAAATACTGAACGTAATCTTATAGCTAAACATTTTTGTCTTCGTGGAAGTCGTGTTACAAAAATTGCGAATAAATTCTCCTGTAGGATAATGTTCTGAATAGAAGGGTCGGGTGATCTGCAGATGAATGAGTCTGGTTTTGAGGTTGAGTCTGCTGCGAAAACAGTTTCCAAGGATAAGGAAGGATGGGAGAATGCTGTGAATACACGACCATGCAAGGCTGCTCCACCCTATAGGGAATATCGTGAGTTATGTGTGACCGCAGTATACAGTGATTTTGTCTAGATGCTGCTTATATGGACCTACCTACGCTGGTTGACTTTGATAGGAGAAGATCCTTTTCTGAAGGGTAACGACTCTTTGAGGACTACAGAAAATGTCAATTCGTCTTCAAGAGTTGCGGCAACTATCGCTTTACCAGGCGTCTCAACGCTGGAGAGAGTATCAAGTTGCGTTCGATAGGAAACCAGAGATAGTATTCAACAATAGAAAAAAGGCGGGGAAGAAGCGCAGTGATAGAGCGAGTCCGGTTGCGGAAGAAAAGGAGTCCCAAGAGCGATTAGCGGTGGAAAGGACGAGTGCTGGTGAAGAGCGATCAAACCAAGAAGAATCTCGGACGTGACGCGTCGAATTATATGGAACCGTGTCCTCTCCGTGGAGGGTTCCCCACGGATGGGGGCAGTTAAGCAGAAATTGATGAAGAGCGGATTATTCCTCCGATGATGTGCCTTAGTCAAAACCTTTCACTTCCAACTTCTCTGGTCACCGCGCGCGGGCGTTATTTTTGATTGATTGCCAAACGATGGCCTTGCAGATAACGTTTATCCGTATCGCTTTCCTTCGAGTCATTCGCGGGGAATCTTAGCGAAATGTTTATTGAACATTTCCATATGAATGTCCGGTTAACTGCGATGGAAGATCGGTGTCCAAGGCGATTTTCATTGGATTAGCGTGTTGGAAGTCGGGATATATCTATCGGCTTGATCTATGATGGGCGCTCGTTTATAGATCCTCGCATTCGTGATTATTTGAGGAATGAGGTGGGAGAGATACATGAACTTGAGTAAATGTGATGGATGATATGAATGGTTCTCGCATTGTAATGCTTCCTTATAAGAGGTGCTGCGGTTGGTGAATGATACGGCGTCATATCCCGGAGTGAATGAAATTATTGGCGCATCATAAACTGCATTCGCTGTGATTGTCTTTCTCGTCCTTGTTTCTTGGGTATTTTTCAGTTTTAATGATTTATATATCTGGAATTGCTTCAGTACAGATTCCTACCTCTTAACAAGTAACAGCCTGTGATGGATTTACCTGCGATATAATTTTCATTTGTTAGCTTCATGAGTATTTTCCAATCGTTTTTCTCTACAGTATTTCCTTACGTGAGATCAAACCCTGTACTGAACTTTATCATATGTTATCTAACTTAAGACACATCTGTACGCCGTAACACATCGATTGAGAGCTGATCTATACAACCAAGACGATCACCTGTTCTTTTAAGTTAAAAAATTTCGTCAGAAATTTAGTAATGAGGTAGCGTATCATTGTCCTGGGAAAAACGTTTCCTGTTTAACGCAACCCATTTTAGTAACTATTTAGACTAAAGGAAAAAGCGAGCAAATTTGTACAAACGTTCAAGTAGTCCGTTTACAGGATAGATCGATATTATTTAAATAGGTATCTACTTCTATGTCTATATTCCAACCTAAAGCTCCTCAAATAATATTATTTTTAGAAAATATTCTTCGTTACATTGAATGTAAATTTGGCGCTCTTGTGTTTCAGTGCTGGAAAATTGATATCTCCAATCAATTATGACGAGGAAAAGAAAAAAATCTTAAAAATTTCAAATTCTCAGTTTTTATCAACCAGCTCAGTTTACGGTAATAAAATATACCGAGGAATATTGCCAATGGAGCATGGGCCTATAAAGATTTCATCAGCTTTCTATACTCTCACACGAACAAAACTTAATTTCAGATTTAATCAAGGCCGATTGTCGCGTAATAACGATCGTGTAAATTTATTCCCTCACGCAAATCTCAAGACTGGTAATAACATTTGGAACGGAAGAAAATGTGGTGTGGAAAAAAATCGGCGTCTTCTGGATGTAAAATCTTTCTCGGTGCAACCTCATTTCCCAACGAAAGAAAGGGCTGGAATTATTCTAATCTTCGAATCTGAGGACCTGTGTTTGACACTAACGGTGTCTGCGAGAGGGATGGCGTATAAGAATCCTGTAATATCTCATGAGAAGGGCATAAAAAAGTTTTCGGGCCCCTCCTTCCAGCCTGCAGGAACCCTCTTTATACCTCCGATGGCCGCGAACACCCCGTACCCCACCACTCTTCCAAACCCAAAACTCCCTTTTATTAACAGCAATAATAATGAAGTATGGCGTGATTTCCTCCTATTTCCTCACTCCGAAGAAAAATCCTCCCTTCCCGTCACATAAACGCCTCTTTTTTTATCTCTTTTTCCCATTTCATACTTACCTCGTTCCTCTCTCTCTCATATACTTCTTCCAGGACGAAGCCGGAAGGAATATTTCCGAATATATGATAGCCCACAGGCAAAGTATTCTTCATATATATGTCCCAACCTCCTCCTTCTCTCCCACTTTTATGTATTAAAGACGTCTTCGGAATACGTCGAGGACGCGGTCTTCATCTTCTTCGGCTGCGATTGGCTCCTTAGTTTCTGGTCGGTTTAATGTCTTTCGAATTGTGGAGGGAAGGAAATTTCCGCCGTTAGGGGAAACTTTTTCGAGTTGGTAGTGTGTTTTTTCTTCCGCCCTGAGGAGATTATTACGGCATTCCGTAAGACGCACGAGTTTTGATGCTTTACTAATGCGAGGGCGTTTCGAAAAGTGAGAGGCTGCCGCGTAGATTTCAGCGTAATAAGCACCTAGATTTTGAACTTTTTTGAGGTAAACTAGGATATCCAGTAATGGGAATTCCTGCAGATAGAGGATGAATTCCTGCAGATAGAGGATTCTTACGTGAATGTTATCAAACGAAACAAAGAAAAGTGAAGTCACAGTATCCAGGGTCGGTCCTAGTTGTATTGACACCTCGGGCTGAGTCATGCAGGCGTCCCATCCATATAGATATTCATAAAATATCCATCATTATAAGCCTTGCTCATTTTCTCGGAGAAGTAATATTATTTATTAAGGTAGTATCATTATTATCGTTCAGATTATTATCTTTATTGCATTAGAAATCAAGAAATATATTAATAGACAAAAAGCGATTTTTTCATAAAATCATCGATCATCTACTGCGATTGATTTATAAAAGTTTTTAACCTAAATTACTGCAAAAACTTTACTGAAGTAGAATATTGTCGCACTTTCTAACGAATTCATAATAACGTACCGGATTTTAATACGAGAGTCTAAAACTCAAAATGTTAAATCCATTGAAAAAAAAAGAAGAGAAAAGCAACTTCAATCCCGTATTTCATTCCATTTAGACTTCCGTTAACATCAAAATACCAATTTCTAAGAACAGTTCTAACCTGAGATTCATTAGCACAGTGAATAACCTCCACCAGTTGTTGGGTGATAAGAATAAAGGTGAGACGATGGTGAATTACAACGATTGTGAGTACTCCCCCACTCCTATCGTATAGTTGGTACAGTGAGTCTAATGGTTCGTGTGTCAGTGGGATGGAAACAGCGAGTAACCGTAGAAAAAAGTAAAAATAAACGTGAAAACCAACCAAAAACATTAAAAAGCAACAACGAACAGTGTGATGGCTGCAAATGAAGTTTGAGCTTATTAACCCAACTAATATTTCTGGAGACTAAAACAAGTAAAAAACAAAGCCGAAAAAAAGTGAGGAAGACAAGAAAACCGAGTGAACCAACGGCGCACAGGGAACACCAGTAGCTGACGGATGCAATGCTAAATGCACATTTCGGAAGCCAGGTTTCAGTCTTCAGTGGTTTGGGTGTTTGTAGGGGATAGCAAAAGGGTTGACGCTAATATCAGCAATTATTGGGTAAGCAATAGAACTGTTTATGGATAAAAATGACCCGAATGGCTCTGATAGTTGCCCACAATGATATCACTAGTTCATCCTTTCCAGGAATGAATTTTCGAACGCGTGAGGAGCAAGTCCCGCGTCGGCTTGCCCAAACACGCGTCGTAATTCGTTAGGCTTTAATTAACCACCCTCTGATTAAATCAATTACGCCAATGTTGTTCATTAATAAATGTGGTCGCCTTATGAATAGCGGGAGGTCCACACGGCGCACATGAAATTCATGCAAATTGGATGGCAGTTCCATCGAAAAAGAGAAGAAGAGGGAATCGAAAGGAATTAAGATCCTCTACGGGCGAACCGGAGAGTTGATTGAAGCTCCGGCGGTGGATGCGAAAAAAAAAACAATAACCGCTGTTCCTCTGTAAACGGAAGTGAGTGAGTGCCTTAAAAATTGTGGATTCCATTCTGCAGAATCCGTTCCGTGTAATGCGATTTGGGCGAAATGCTTCTCCCCTTGTAGCGCCTACAATATCGCGTTTTAAATCTTGAATCATGAGGTGTATGACCGCTAGGATTTTCATGCATGGTGGTCGGAATCAAGTAGTTATAGCAGTGGTTTTATTCCTTCTCATTCCTGGACTATACTATAACTGCATAATATTTTATCCGTGAGAAGTACAGTTGAATTTTCATGCGCAAGCTGGATAATCATTTGCTTGAGACAATCGTTTTGCGTAGAAAAGCAACTTCTCCAAAAGAATGTAATTTTTACATTAGCCTCGTAGCTTTTTTGCAATTCTTTGTTTCTACTTTCTGCTTTTGCTGGGAAATATTCCTTTTCTTCAAAGTTGCTGATAAGGAATGAAAAGGCTTTCCTGTAGTATTTTCCGATTTGGGAATGCTGCGTTGTTATGCTTAGGAAAAGAGTAATTTTTACCGCATGTAAATTTCTCGTGGGTATATAGACAGCCTTCTTCATTTAAGTATTTTGGCGATGAATAATTGATAGACACGGAAGTCTAACTGATGTAGAGAATTCCAATTGAGACTTGTATACCTAATGTTTAGTGTTAAGGCAATCGTAACAGCTGCTACTATTCCATTGCATAATAAAATATCATTAGTCCCTGGCCCTTTTTCGAAATAAATTATTGTTTTCCCTGCGATTATCTCGTTTCTGTTCGCTTATTTCCTTATATGACTAATCCTTTTGTAAACTTATTCATTTTTCCATACCGCTAACAATCGTTTTTTCTTTTCCTGATCTCATTGTTCTCATGGTCCGTTGATTTGAAAACACCTATTCTCCATCATATACGCACCTTATTCCTTTTTTTGAAAAATGAATATTGAGAAAATTCTCCATTCTACGAAAGGTGTTCACTCGAAATATTTGGGTAGCTTAGCTTAGCCAGGTATTTTTTCCGCATTCTTAACTTTACGAATCTTTCTTCGCCAGTTTTATTTCGTTTTCACCCCGTTTTCACCGTATTCTTTCCCCATTTTCTCTATCCCCACCGATCTCTTTCTCTCCACACTTCCACTCAATCCTCACCCCCTCTCATTGCGATCCCACACCCTTCCCTCACCATTATACTCATAAGTACGAAAGGAAATGATTTCTGTGTGTGTGTCGGTGTGAGGGAGACCATTAAAAGCGCTTTCCACCCCCCTCTTCCCACCAAAGGCCTGTCGTTCCAGGAACAGTCATCCCCCTTCCTCCCTTTTACTAATGGTCGAATCGCTTATATAGTCCGTAGTTCCCCAGCCTCCATCACCATCGCCAACGCCGCCGTTATATTCTTCGTCGCCCTTAAAAATCATCCTTTCTCTCTTTCGCCGTACATTTCTGTTCCTTTTCGCCGATGAAGCTTTCTCTCCATCGCTAAGCCGTTGCGTCGACAGCACCACAGGCATCCGCCTGACGCCACATCATTGACTGGAGAGAGGAAACGGTATCTCGTTAGCAGGCGGAGAGGGAGGAAATAAAAACGATTCTTCTTCAATGGCGTTTTCCCTCTCCTCCAAACCGCCCCCTTTTAGTTCTCCCGGGTAAGGGATAGCGGGCGCAAAAAACAAGTGTCGATGAGGAAAAAATCTGAATAGCGGAAAAAAATGAACGGCGAATCCGGATCGTCCGTATTATGGGAGTCCCTCCCGGTTCCGATGCACTATTTTGTGTATCATTCTGCCTCTATATTGAGCGTAATTACGTGACTCCATAGCGCGAACTCTTCCACCGCGCGGGACATTAGAATTTCAGAGAATAGTTATGCGGCGGCTCTGTGACGACTCTATTCCCTCCGCAGTCCGCGCCGTAATCATCGCTTCTTTACCGCATTGTTATTCCGCTCTTCGGTGGACGTAGAAAAAGAGTGCGACGCTACGACGGGTAAAGTGGCTGTTTTTCGCCTCCGTTGTCCGCAAATTTTACGTCGTTGACGCTTTTATTCGGGCTGCTCTAATCGGCAGTTTTATCTAGGCGAAGGGCGTGTTATTTGGAACTATTCCATGTGATTCTGCTTTCGCCATTTCGTAGCGAAAGAAATAATCTCGTATGAGAGTTTTCGTATGCGCAAAATTGGAGTGGGATCTTCCGAATGAGGATCCTTCGGAAGCTGTTTATCCTCAATATATCCCATCCTGTAAGTCCTCATCTTGCGGAAGATCATAGATGATGAATATGTTTCAATTTTTGTATTCACAGAAGACAGGAGATAGATCCTGGATGAAGGAGGAATGAAAATTCTCTTTTTTTTTTAATAATATGGTTGCAGTTTATGAGCTGTGTAATCTGTGTAAAATTAATAAGCACAGTGTATTATTAATTCTCATCTTATAATTACTTTTACTACTTACTATCTTCCTCGTGTTATACGGAATGATATCGATTTATTAAGTATTTCTTTGCAGTTCCTTTCTAGTTCTTTTAAAGTAATTATTTATACCCTTGCCAAGTGCTAGGCAACCATTTCCCATCAGAAAGCCGCATTTAGCAGTCGGCAGCATAAGATAGGCCATCAGGCCGCTCTTGAGTAGGCTTGCTGCCTACATTCAAATAGGTTAAAATGGATATTGTGTATGAGAAAATTAATTAATTCGCAGATTTAACTAAAAGAGGTTATTTTCCATTTTGTTTTCACTTGACAGCATTATCAAGAATTGGAAACAAATTATTTGATTTTAGGTACGGGAAATTGTTACAGAAAGTGGCCAAAAGGTTGCAGTGAACGATCAAAAACGCCACATTTTGCGTGAAGGTCGCAGCTTCCCTCTACTGACCTAGCCTAATGTGATGGAAGTCATTAATGTAGTATATTTTTGTCCTATTCTTCATCTGGAATGCATGAGTAATGACTACAAACATGGAAAATACAAGATTATCAGCTCTATAATTTTTATCTATCTGCTTGCAGGTCTTTAGAGAAATTTTAAATACGCCGATTCGACAGATTACAGCTTAATACAGAACCTCTGTATTATTCTATATAATTCCTTCTTGGCTTCTTAATGGCTTCCTTTTGTTAATTTTGTCTTTGCATCTTTCCAACAAAGCTTTGGTGAACAATCTAGCAATTGAAGTGAAGTTATTTATGCCAGAGAACTCCCTTTTTTCTCAACATTCCCTCTCTAAGAGAAACTATTTAATTAATAGCTTGTGGCAGATAGTTAAATACAATTCAAACCTTAATATATTTCCTATAAATGTGAAATTTTCTTACCTAAACATCGGTGGATTCGGCGCATTGTCCGAACGAGCACTATTTAATCAATCAAAATTTTAACGAATCGAGCGTTTATCTTCTCCGACGGTAGGAAGGATTATCTTAATGGGTTACCTGAAGAAAAGAATCAGAGATCCTTTTGTATTTCCTAGCCATAATCTCCGCTTTTAAGCTGGGAGAACGCCGTAAAATATAACTCTTTCAGGAAAGTGTAGAGAAGCGATTCGTGAATGGAATTGCTCAATAAGTTTACCCTTCTTATCCCTCGCAACACTTCGGCAACAATCCCGGCGTTGAATGTTCAAGACGTGGTCGTAATCACGGCATGAATGATGATAAGACGCTGTAAAAAAAAAGACAACTCGCCAATAAAGGCATTCGAATCCGAGGGTCCTGTCTGCGCCTCATAATGCCGCATTTGACGCCCTCTAATGCGGCTCTCTTTTGTGGCGTAAATTGGGGTGGGGAAGCTTTCGTTTTGGTACCTTCCAGTCATCCTCTTTGATTGCAGTCGGTAGCTTCCGATCGCGGGTATACTGTAAAAAAAGTACAGCGACGAAGTAGTTGAGCGCAATCGTCAATTGATTAAGAGGGTTCATGAACGTCAGATTATGAAAGCGATAAGAGATGTTTTAGAATTACAATACTCGCTACAGTTTCTCATGCAGGATCAAGATTCCGAGATTTCAGTTTCCATTTTTAAATATTTTAGGATATCTATGTCTCACCTGTTATTTTATACAAAATAATATAAAAGACACCGCAAACCATACGGGAAAACCCAACCAAGTACGGATTTTTCCTAAGCGCATTTCATCATCTAAGAAGGCATCATCAGGGGCGGAGGAAGAATATTCTTCTTACATGGTGGAAATGTTCGACTAAGCCACTTTAGTGGTACACTTTTTCGGATTTAAACGACAGAAAAACCTTGGACTATTTCAGAAACTTCCGCCCATTGTAAAGATTACTGCGATCCATCTCATAAAAATTAGGCAACATTTTTGAGAGTTTGATTCATGTGAAGTGTTAACGCTTCTAGTAGTTATGAGGATATTGTCATCGGGCACTAAAAATCAATTGTGACGTTACCTTAAATCTATAGGGCATGCCCTATACTTCCTGGAAATAAACTTTTCTTGGGGCTCCTGGATAGACAAGTAGGCAACGGGTTCGACTTTGATGATAGCTGTCCCGGATTCGACTTCCGGTACGAAATGACCTCAGCTGTCAAAGCACTTCTATTCTATTACTACCTTTATTTAGCATAAATGAAAAAGAGGGAGACGATTTATACAGCCATTGATGCCTCCATTAAAAAGAAAATAAATATGCCATTTACATTGGCACAGGTGTCCCCAGTTGGTTACAAGTAATTTTTTCATTCAAATATTGTCGAAATAGTCCATCGAAAAATCAAGGAAATTTATTTTCAATCCGCTATGTTCCCCATCGCCATTTCTCCTCGCATTCAGAAGCGAGCATCGCTTGCATCGTTAATAGTTCGTACGCGTCGAATTTTCCTCCGTGAAATGGATTTTTCCTCTCTCCCAAGCAACAATCGATGCTTTCCGCAGCGAAAACATTAACGATCACGATTTTTACGGAACGTATCGGAAAAAAATCGGGGCCCGCTCAAAAATAAAAGATGGACCCCACCGTGGAAAAATACGTTATTAACCGACATGTCATCCACCTCGGCTTCATTTCCTTCTTCATTTGTTTTTCTCTTCGCTCCCTTTTTTTATTACTCTCCCTAGTGTGCTACCCCCTCTCCCCGTTGATACTCTTTCAATACGGCACCCAATTTATTGCTGATTACGCTTTATGATTTGTTCTCCTTCCGTACGACCGGCACTCATTTCCACCGCGCATCCTATACCTACCGCCCTCGCCTAATCTCATCGCATGGAAGATAATGAAATAACGGCGTTCAATTTTTTTCCGTTGATCACGCTCACCTTCTTTTGTCCTCATCTTTCGTTCCGTCGGATGGAAAATTCTCTCTCGATTCTCCACGCCTACCCCCCATTCCATCCCTCCCTCCGCCATACCCATTCTTACTACCCTTAACCTGATTATCTCCACTCTTTGATTGAGATTTTTCTCACTCCGCGGAAGCCGGAACGAATTTCACAGCTCCCGTAGAAAAATAGTCTGCGCCTAGGCTAAATGTCGATGTGGGCGTAGTTGTTAAATTGCGTAGGATAGGCCTTTGCTCCGTTTTAAAATCCGACTGCGTTTAGGGTACAAGAGCGCAGAATTTTAGTTGTAGGTTGTAATGGGTTGCAGATGCTTTGATTCTCTCGTGAATTGAAATAAACCTTGTGGTATCTAAAATGATTCCATTACGGGAATACCCTACACTCATCCAAGCGTAGGTTTTTTATTTTTCTCGTTTTCCCAAATTTCTCAGTCCTTTATGTGTATTTAGATGCAAGGATTAGATATATTCTCGTAATTAAATACTTCGAAAAGTTCAAGGATTCGTACAAAATTTAAATATAAATGGTGGAGATACATATGAAATTTTGCCTCGAAACTAAGGGTATTCATTAAAAATAGGAATGAAAGTATAAAGAATTTGATTATGCGATACTTGGTAGAACTTCATCATAAACGAATATTTATTACAAAACTTGTACAGGTCCACAATAAAATTTATTGTGGACCTGTACAAGTTTTGTAATAAATATTCGTTCGTAGGAATGAAAGTTTAAATTGAAGGTAACGGTGATTGGTTTATTATCCTGAAATTTAGAAATACATACGGGATTACTTGATTTTTTAAATATTTGTTTGTTGTTGAGTTTGTTGGGAAGGGAAAAAAGGGGTGAGAGGTTGGGAAAAACATGCTCATTAGTTAAAACGCTATTCTTTGGAAAGCACAGGATTTGCAATTCCTCTAGGAGGCACAAGCGGCGTTTAGTTTTGTGAATAGGAAATTGACTACCCCGATTCAAATTAAACAGAAGCACCGTTCACAATATCAATCGATGTGTCAGTAATTCATTTCCAATCAAACATTTTGCAACGGTCAGGGTTTGATCGGTTGATTACTATGACGCAATAACTGATAGAGAATAAGTTGATGCTTTGATATAATTTTCTCTCTTCCTCACCATCTCGTTCATTTATGTTCTATAAATGAACGAGATTGTGCACTAAATACTACAATTAAAGACATTTTCGGAATAGAAGCACATTTTCTACTGTATGATCAATCGTCCAACATCTATTTGTGGTACAAGAAGCGATGTCAGCAGTTTTATAGCTTATACAATATTGTATTTATAACAAAAAGTCGTGTTTTATCAAAATTACTAAATAACAACATGTCAGTTTTGTCACTGGAAATATTTTCAAACTTTCCATGAGACATAGAGGGCAACCCAATTTAATATCTTACTTTTGCATAATTAAATCACTGAGCACACGTTTCCTTCCTTTTATAGTTTCTTCTCCTTCAGTCTATCTAACTGCCTATAAAGCAATGTTTGTGATATTTTCATACACTGCTGTAACATTAATCCTTGTGTCCTCTCCACAGAAAGTATTCTCAATGTTGTGTTAAAATATTTTATAGTTTCCCTGTAGCATAAATTTGCGTGCACATTTTTCTATCTCAATAAAAATCAATCACACATGATTATTTCTATTACCATCTACAGGTATGTGGAGCTAACTACAGGTTCTTGCGTAGTACTATTTTTTCCTTCTCGGATAAATGCTAACGGAGATTTCATTATTCAATTGACTAATCACTATACAATGCACGTTATGTAAGAATAGAAAGATTGATTCCAAGCTTCACCTATATTTCGTTACTGAGGCAGAAAGCTTTCTGGAATCTTTTATTTCGTGTATTCCAGCTAAAACCACGTCATTATTTATTAGGAGAAATTAAGGTGTAAATATAAATAACGACACTTGCCAGTTAAAGTACGTTAGCACCATCCCGTAAACAATCATTTATTTGCTTTTGTGGATGGATATAAATTTTTCTCCCTCGTACAACGCCTTTTTTAATTTACGGTCGCCGTAAAATTATTTCGTATTTTAATTTCTAACTGCTCATTGCAATTTTGTTTCTTTGCAGGTGAGTGCTGTTCCATGCTGTTTTTAAGTGTATAAGAACATGTCGTAGGTATGTATCATTACATGTTGAATTTCTATTATTTATTTAGTGTAAATATTGTGTAGTGTCTGAGATTTATCCTATCCTTTGCTTATAACTCAGCTATTCAAATAACCTATGTTAATTAAATTCTACTATGGTTATATTATTTTTAAGTTATTACGAATCATAATTGGTATTTCAAAAGTCCATCTTGTCAGAAACAACATTCTTTTATTCTAAAAGTCAAGCGGGTCTTTAATTGAGGTCAGGATCTTTTGCTGTCTCTCATTTGTATTGAAAATCAACGCTGAATCTATATTTTGAAAGAGATTGAACGGTGATGGTTACTTTTCCGCGATATTTTATTCAGACAAGATTATGGAGAAGTATTTTGACTACCTTTGAATAGACACCCGAAATATCGCGTCCGCCTCCCCTTGACCTTATCGTTGGAAAGTCACGGATATTTGAGTGCCTCACGTTGCTTTTTAAATTGGGCTGTTTAAAAATATAGTACATTATATGAGAGGTTAAACTTTAAATATCATCAAAAACTTAAGTTGGTTTTATTATCACCTCTTGGTCATCGTCCTTCGACAACAGTATTTTTTCGTTCCTCAAGGTTATAGCTAAGAATCTCCGGACTATGACGTGGCTTTGATTGGAACAGATAATCTCTTGTGTTCCTCGTAGACAAAATTCAAGATAAACGGAGGTTAAGGAAAGGGTATGAGGGGATCTTGTGTGTTAGCGTTCCTCCCAATCCTCATACATTCCCCCCCTCTCCCCCACACCCCACACCCCGCTCAACTTCTGATACCTCCAAATCATTCTCCATCCCAGACTCATCCACCGGCTCGCCTAACTTATCAATTCGCCCTAACAATAAGGAACACCTTTGACCCCGAGGAATTGAGCAACCACGCCTATCCGAAGCATTTGTCAACTCTATCCCTTCCACGCCCCACTTCCCATCCTTTAAAATCTTATTTTCATCTCACGCCAAATCGCACGCAACAGTGACTTGTATACGTTTTATATCCGATCAGGGGCGTTGGCTTATGATTAATCCATGTCTGACGAGGAAGAATCTAGGTTTCCCGATGTCTCTGGACGACCTCTTCGCGGGTCTTTCCGCATCAACTGGAGAATGGCATTCATTGCATTGTTTTGGAGAATGGGTGAAAGGTGGTACCGTTTGGAATGCGGGAGGAGTAATAGACGTTGGCTTCTACGGGCGTGGATTAATTGTCCTAAACAATCGACCGTTCCGATTCCTTTAATCCAATAACTCTCTCGATCAACTGCAATCAGGTACTTAATTAGAAGAACCGTTACCAAGATTCCGTCCCAATGATAATTCGGTAGAACTTTGAAAGGGTATTTTCATATACTGACTTTATATTTATTTTCCCATTGTCCTTAAAAGCATCAATTTAATGAGCAGTTACAGAAGAGGTGTGAACAGTAATAACTGACGAACACACACAGTCATTACTTAATCAGAAATATCCCACTTGCCGGGACATGAACTAGGGACCTTGATGTTACAACAGCCAAACTTGGGTGCCTCGATATGCGTTCATAGTTGTCTAAATCTGATTTTTGGATCGATTCGATACATCACATTATGTTTATGTCCTTGCCTATCATGTTCATAATTCCAATAGGATACTTGTGGGACTCGTGGATTAAATTCAAATATGTATGTTACGAGTATTTCTTGGATATGCTTCCACTTTTTCAGATAGAAGAAAATCAATTGAATCAGAAGATCCATCCAGAACAAAATCTTTCTCACATAGAGTTCATTTTACGGCTATATCATGGTGTTAGTTAGTTCAAATTTCTGAATTTCGCTTATTGAGTTCTTGCGCTTACGCTACCCTTAGACTTTATAACGTATTACCTTAAAACTCTATTTGTACGAATCTCGACAACGCTTTTACAATAATTATTTGTTACTTATTTTTGGTAATCCGTAAGCCACCTGTCAGGGTGCGTAAATGCATTCCCCACCCCTCAAACAAAAAAATAATAATAATAATAATAAATCGACTTTATTTCAGGGCGAGATTGAGACTAGTAAGTCTCTTCTTACATCTAACCCTATGTCATAAAAGATGAAAAGAAATAGTTTATGGGGCTAAAATAAAAGAAAAATAACAAAGAGATGTGTTTGCGGGTTAAAAAAAACCTAAGTTATTGCACTTAGGAAAAAATAGAACCCTGCAGGAAAACGCCCACAGGAAGGGGGGCGTGAAAAACCTGCGAAACCTACAGACAGTAGCATCTAAAATTTTAAAGAAGAGGGGGAAATTAGAAAATGAAAAGTGACTGCAACGTTACTGAAAAGAATAAAAAAAAGCATGATAAATGTACATTGATATGAAAGAAAGAAAAAAAAGAAGAGGAAGGGGGAGAAAAAAGATGAGGACAGGAGATCGATTAGAAATACAAGAAAAGAAACATTGCAAAGATAATAAAAGAAGTGGGAAAAACACAATACATAGATATTTACAGTATCACCATTGGTTACGTCAATTTAGCAATAAAAGTAATAAATGAAAAGAATCTATAAAAAGGAATAAATAATAAAAGCTACAGATTACCAAAAATAACAAAAGCCATGGAAATCACTATACATAGATATTTACAGTATCACCATTGGTTACGTCAATTTAGCAATAAAAGTAATAAATGAAAAGAATCTATAAAAAGGAATAAATAATAAAAGCTACAGATTACCAAAAATAACAAAAGCCATGGAAATCACTATACATAGATATTTACAATATCGTCATTGGTTATGTCAATTTAGCTTTAAAAAGAAGAAAAATAAAATACAAAATTACACTAATAAAATAACATAAATAATGGTGGAGAACAGACGGACAGAAAAAAAATACCCCTTAATTAAAGTATATAGTTATTTGAATTCCAAATTACTTAAGACGTTTTTCCTGTTTTGTTGAAATCTGTCAATGACGAATATCTTAATGTTTTATATGGCATTTAAAAAACTCATTTCTTCTTTAGGAAATGCTCTTCAAAGGAGCCATTAAGCTCACAATTATCATACGCTAATTTCCAGCTCCACTGCCGTGCTTCGCACCGCTCATTTATGTCGCGGTATACGATCAATATTTGATAAGATTGTTCTTAATTCATTTATGAGTATATTTTCGTGGTTTCTGTGAGGATTACTTTCAATTTAAATTTTGTGTGAAATCGACTCGACGGATTTTTCCGACAAAAGCTGTGGAAGTGTTTCTTATACCGTAAATGATGGAATTTGTTAGATTTTTTTGAGAAGTATGTCAATGGTTTTTTCAGTCCGATTTTATTCTGATATTACGCTGAAATTTATACTTCTAAATTTAAAGATATTCTAAATTACGTCATTTACATTAATATAATTTGAAGGAACTGTTAGGAATAATTACACCTCAAGAATAAAGAAAGTTATCTATTTAAATCGGCAAAAATTAGAGGTTACCAGAAATTCTGGACTGTTACGGAGGTGATGATAAGTTTTCATTAAAATCAATACTATCGCTCGATTTATGCTATGATTCCAAATAAATTCCTATTGATAAATTTTAATATGTTGTTACACAACACATATGAATTAAAACTGAAATACCGTATTTAAACTCTCTGAAATAACATTCACCTAGATATTTCTATCAATAACCTAACTTTATAATTCAAATCACCAGCGATGGTTTAGTTTCAGTGCTTCGGTATTATCGCTTGATTAATTTTTACCCTCAGTTTATGTAACATAAATAAAACCCCGCTGGGATACGCAGTCAGCTGTGGTTTGGTGCGGCGGCAGGTTTTACTCATCGTTTTGCTGCGTAGCACGCGTTGAAGAGCTCGATATCGGGAAGATTTTATCGCGTAATGCGTCTTTCAACTTGCCTTCTCCCTTCATCCGCCGATTTTGTTCATTCATCATGGCGCTGCCAGCAATTGTGTCCAATCCAGAGCAGGAATGGGCGGTATGACCCATTCTTCTAATTATATCACTAGTAATCCCGAGTGGGACAATGAGCTGGCGCGATCGCGTCAGGCCGACAATCAGAAGGGGCGGAGAACGATTCCTTTGTGACCGAAACACTGCTCCTTCCTGGGCGCGCACTAATTGTAGTCAAATGTAATTAAAGCTGTATACTTTTCGAGGTAAGTGAGGGAGTGCATTAAGTATTTTCTATGTTCTCCCATTGAATGCGTAGATCAATTTCCCGTGTGGAATAGTTTTAAGCTCTTTAAAGTGTAGAGTAAAATTAACAGTGTGGATTAGATGCAGGATTTTTTAGAGTTTCAAATGATATTTTTAGGTACCTATGTGACGTGGTGTGAAAATATTGAAGGTTTATTTCCGTTTGCACTGTGAGAGCTTTTATATTTCAACTCTCATGAAGTGTCCTCAGGAAATTATCTATATATTATATATCGATATTATATAGGTATAATGTATCTATAAAAATATATTGATAATTTAATTATTTCTTTTGTGTGTATAAGGCTCTTGTTAATCCGAATAGCTACGATTCAAAAACGTTGATTTCAAATACCCTAGCGTAGTAAATTATGTGCAACGCTTTATAAACCAAGATGCTCTCATTGACCATTTCGGCTACAAATCATATCGCTGTTAAATAATGGTTTTTTACATATTTAAATGAGGTCTTAGCAGCGACTTCACCAATAGAGGGGTCCCGGATTTGATTCCCGACGGGAGAGCGAAATCGCACAATGGCCATGGCTGTTGAAAAATAATCACCATATTAACGTTGCAGACCTCGGCGGAATTTCCATAATATCCACCCGTCGAATTTTCTTCCCTCTGATCGATGGCATATATTAATAATTTCGTATAGCAATCACCTCTCCGAAGCATTATTTCTCTCCTTCGGTACCCACCGCATTTACGCGTTGCTCCCGAAGATTGGTTACGCTGATTTTTCGAGTTGTTTCCCGCGAGATACCGATCGACACTCCGAGGGATATTAATAAAATTTTCTTTTCTGTTATTTCCTTGTGCCTCTCGATTCACCTCTGCTCATAAGTTTCCACCCCCTCCCTCGCCCCTTTTTCGCCTCCGGGGTGGTTTCCAATGGGTCTGGATTCCAAACACAGCATCCACCGCCGCCATTGCCCAAACGCAGACCTGTCTCATTACCCTCCCGTAGCGGGCTTCAAGTTGATTGGCTTCCCTCTCTCTCTCCTTCCTTGTTTCTCTCTCTCTCTCTACCTCGACTTAACACCGAACAGCTAATCCTCACTGGAAATGCTGCTCTGTCACTCTTGCGCCAGCGAGGCTTAGGAATGATCGTATCAGACATCTTCGGAGGGAGTGAGGAGTGGGTTGGTGTGGAATGGGTTGGTGCGGAGGGGCTTTTGGGTCGGAGGAAGTCGGAGACTATTTGGTCCCTCTCGCGCTGAGATTCAAGGTCGACTTTTCAATTAACAATCGCGCTTTTCCATGATTTTATGCCGGTAATTTATTTTAAGTATGTTAATTTTATTATTCTGACCTCGAGATCTCTCAAATCGGTAATGGGACGCTCGGTTCGATTCCCGATCTCCGTGGCGCGAGTTTTTTTCCTTTGAGAAACGAAAGCCTTCGTATCAGTTTCTGGAAATGTCAGCACCTTTAATATTGCTAAATTATAAACAAACTTGCACAATCCTTTTAGATATGATTCTGTTATTAGGGTCAGCATTTCGTAAAAACTAGAGAAGTCTGATTTCGGTGTTTAATTTTAGTTTCTAATTTTTGTTACAGTTTTTAGCTGACTTTTTCAGTTTTAATTAATATGTTGTATGTTCAGTTTCTGTTCTTACAGTTAGTTGTTAAACTTGTTGTTTCTTCTTGAGTTAGTTTCTGGAAGACCGAAATTTTGGCTAGCTTTGAGAGGTGACAGCATAAAAAAATGTCTGCAAATGGTCATTAATTAAAGGCTCATTAATTTGATTATCAAAGAGAATAAAAGAGCAAGTGTACGAATGAAAAGCGGTGTATGTTTTAGATCCACGTTTTTTACCGTTTACGTATTAATGAAGGCCAGATGGAAAAACTCGTCTTTTATTTTCATGAAGTCTGATTTCATTTTACACTATGCAGAAGGAAATTATTTGAGTTCTGTTTTACTCACTACTAATACTTTAATCGTAACTTCCCCGCTGCTCCGCTTGACTTTTCACTATATCGTCTTACTTACATACTAATTACAATATTATGTTATGGATAATACGATAATTACGTCATTATTTCCTCATGCATAAGTAATTACGAATCTTTAATTTAGATCTACTGCTGCTTAGTCAGGTCAAAATTTCCTGTTGAGCTGAAAACTTCCATTTAGAAGTGTAATAGTCGCATCCTGTTCTCCTTCATTTAGTTTGTTAAAGTGTGCTCATCGATTTATTTTGTTTGAATAGTTGAAACTCACGTTGAACTCTTCATTAGGGTAATATTCTACGCAATACTCCATGTTAATGCTCTTGTTTTATTATAATGATAAATCGAAGCATCAGAGGTAATTTACATTAACGACACAACTAATCTACGTTAAAACAATCATCCGAAGTTTTAAATATCGGACCTGCTAGTTATTTAAATCCGTCGGTTCGTTTGTCACTGCCCCGAACGCTGCAAAGAAATATGAATGTTATTTGAGTCTGTCATTCCCTTTTGTTTCTTTGCCCGAAATCTTACAAAGACAAATTAATGTTCCTCGATGAATTATTAGCATCCGCAACATATCAGTACACGTCTTCGGATGAAAGATTGCGTCAGCGTTCAGTATTGTGAAGCATCGCCCTTCGGCCCTCTTTTTCTTTTATCGAGTATGCTTTTCGCCGTATTTCATCCTCACGCGGAATTCCTATTTCCGACTGATTTTGCCAGAGAAATTGATAACATAAAAGTCGTCGTTTTTCCTCGTCCCGGTATAAAAATGAAGGGCAGAGCGCGGGGGAATCTCAAATTATTATAAATAAAGATCCGCGTTTTTCTCGGATCCTGCAAACGAATATCTCGTTATTTACGCCAAAGCCATGCGTAGCACCCCGTCTGACTGAATGAAATCCCGCCCGACTGATCGCAGATGCGAATATTCCCAACGAATAAATCACGCCCGCTTCGAATCCCTACCAAATAAGTAACGCGTATAGCCAATATATCCCAGCTTCTCCCCCTCACACATAATCCTTCTCCCCATGCGAATTCTTCTTCCATCTCTTCCTTCCCTCATACGCACGCGTGGGGAATCTCTCTCGGTTCTGTTCTTTACTCTTATCCCTCGCTCATTCGATTTTTTACCTATTCCCCTTCGCAAAAAATTCAGACTTGTCATTTTTTTTTCTCTGTCTCCTTTTTTGATAACTTTTTACGACTCATGGTATTCCAATCGCTATCTTTTTTTAATTTGATAATTACTCGTTGAATATGCTTGAGTGTGCTCTGTGTAAGCTGTTACCTCAGCTTACAATTACTGGCCCTGGTGATAGGAAAACATTAGCGCTATACATTAATCGACAAACTTGTTTCGTGTTTTAACATACATTCAATTCGTTATCGTACATTTTCTTTGTAAGCCCTTCATTTTAACACATATTCGTTTTAAGGCGAGAAATCTTTCAAGTACGCCCAATTTTACGCCCATCACCTCTCATTGGCGAATCGGGGAAAAAGGGGCGACCGCCTTCTACCCCTTGATGACCTTGTAATACTAGTAATATTCCTAGGATGGGACGAGGAGCGTGAATCTGATTATGAATTTTTCTACGATCACTAAACGTATTCTGCATTTATCACAACAAAATGGCACTTTAAATTCATTTGGAAATGAGCTCATAAGGATAATGTCTTAAACCGCCTCTTTCCCTATTGGGAGGTTTCTTTATCCGCTCGTGTCATCTCTTCGTAGTTCTACTTTGATACTGAAAATAATTATGGACACCCTTCAAGGGTTAACGGAGATAAAATGTTAGGAGGTGACTGGGAGTCGAACCCAGATCTTTCACTTTTTAGGCGGATGGCAAACCATTTAAGCTATCACACAGTGTACTCTCTATTTGCTTGGGTTGCATCAGTCCAGGTAGTGGCAGGTCTGGGTTCTACTCCAGCTTACTTCAAACTGTTTTACCTCTGCTTAAGTTTTGGGTTAATCACACACTCATCTTAAGGTGCAGACTTTATCATCCACTGTTCTCCCAATTATCAACATGTTTGCTTAAAAGTACAACAGAGGTTTTTTGAAGTACATCATTCCCAAGCATCAATAAAGACGATTTAAATTAAGGAATGTTTAGAAGTTTAGCGCCCCAACTCTTTTTATTTTTCCATTTTTTAAGTCATAGTTGTCTAAGACTTACATCGATACATAGTTTACATGTCTCTGCCGAGTTGTTTATTACCGTTATTGTTTTTAAAATATGATTATTGGTGTTTATTAAGCAGAAACGGTAACTGAAGGATAATTGTTAATTTTTGGAATTTCCAAGAATGAGATATTACGATACAGAGCGTGAAATAATGCTGGCAGTTTATAGCTTCAGCTTATTTCTCCATCTGAGATACTGAAGATGTATATCTACCAACTGTTTGAGAAAGATCTGATATCTACCCTCCAATCTACTCATCTTGGTTGAAAAGATAAGCGATTCTCAAATCCTCACCCAATAAAATCAACCCACTGAAGGTATGCATACATAAATACTTAATTCATTCTTAGGCAAACCGAGACATTCTCGAAACATGCTTGGGAACCTTGTTCCTATTATTCCTCATTTAATTTTTGTGTGGGCTTCTGGCTTACCTGCTGACCCCGCTTACGAATTCTTCGGTTGACGAAGATTTTTCTCGCTGTTTTAGATTCAGATAATTAATGTTTTGTATATAAACTCGTGTATGTAAATAAATGGGTCCTGATCATTTCTACCAGTAGAAGAGGATTACTATTTTGGTGTTATTTTGGTATTAGTTACTCTGAGAGAGGTTGTATTCCAACCTTTAACAGTCCGGGAACAAAATATCTAATATAGCGGAAGTATCACTTTACTCCTATTACTAAAAGTAGTAAGCATTCATTTCTGACAGCTTGTCTACCTGCTTCTCTACTTTTACTCTTGAACATGAAGCTCTTAGCCTCTAAAATGCATTTATGTTCTCTAAACTCAGTTAAAACTGTTAGTGATCCATAAGGTGTGTGTGGTACGGTAAATGTCAACTTAAAACATATGTTATAAGTTATCTTCTTCTTTGGTCAATGTGACAATGAACGTAAAGTAAGAAAAAGAGATGCGAGGACAAGTCGTTTTAGGTACTCTTTATTTCCCCGAACGAAACGCGATGACAATAAGCTAAAGGAGTCCCTCCGCCATACTCCTGAAGGCGGCTTGCATGGTATTAATGCAGATTAAGATCATCTTCTTCTTCAGTCTTTCAACAGGTCTATATTCAAATTAATATCTGGTATTCGTGTTTCGCTGTCATCAAAATCTATGATTAAAATAACACTTCTTTGTTCAAGACTCTTCTATCAGCCGACTTGGCCTCTTAACAATTCATCTCCTTACTTCTAAGTTATTTTTCATCATTTTCAAGTCTTCAAACATTCAATAGAATTCTAGTATCTGCTAAAGAAATGTGTGGCAGCTGCTCAACACATGAAGAAACTTTTCCCAGATATTATCCCAGTACTTATTCGGTGTTTCATGCGTAAAGTTTTTCTAAGCATAGTTGTGCTTCAGTGCAGTGTGCGCTGGTTTCGGTATCAAATAATGCACGTCTGCCGAAACCATCCTCTTCCGAAACGCTATTACACAAATTCACCAAATCCTAAATTACACGTAAACAAAGGCAAAAAACCACCGCTTTCTTGCGCCTGTCACACAAATGTGGTCAGTAACCATTTTACTCCGGTCGTTTCCGAATTTCTCGCCCGCACGAGCTTGCGCAAGCATCCTCTTATTCATTCTTTGCGGAATCCAAAAATACAACGAAATAAATCTTCGACGGCCGAAAAACTCGTCAGCGTGGTATCTTGTAGGCCAACTCATTTTCGTATTATCTTCTTCCATTTTGACTTCGTGTGTCCTTAACGCGTTGCTAAGCTTTCCTTAAACATAAATTCAACTGACTGACGAGTAAGTTTGTGGTATTCCATGACGGTAGGAAAAACAAAAAACAGGAACAGTTTTTCTCAGGAAAGAAGGTACTATTTAATATAAAAAACACTGCAAAATACCACACGTGTGGTATGTGTGTGTGTGGTTTTGTTGCAGAATTTTTTGTTTTGATATTTGCATGTAGTTGCTGTAAGAATTGAGCACGCAAAGCTGCTTTAAGTGAGCGATGGTGTTTCGCAGTGTTTTTTACGATATATTAAATAGGAGCTAGTTTCCTGAGATATGTAGTTCGTGATTTTATTTTACCTACTGTTCGTAAACATTTTCTCGGTGATGCCTGCTTTTAGATAACTTTTTTACTTCTGTTACATTTTGCTTATATGTTTGTGATTCTTCCCTCCGAGCTTCCTCCTCCGTTCCTTTTACCTACATTCCCAAGTGTTATCTCCCATCAGCCGGGATCTCCTCATTGTTACCAACATCTATCCCTGCCTCTCCTGCCCTGACTGACTTCGCCCTCATCTATTTCCCCTCCATCCGTGGAGCGCGTCTGCCATCAACCCTCTTCCACCTAATAGTCAACCCCCACTCACGCTGTGCCCACCCCCACGACGAGTTCCGCGACGTTGCCACACAACTTGGGACAACACTCCGTATAAAGTATGCGAGGAATGTAGTTCTGGAAGGATGGGGCGAGCGGTGGGGGTTGAGTGGGAGTCCAAAGGAGCGGCGAGAGAATAGAGAATGTACGGTTGAGAATATGAGTGAGGTGTGACTTAAGAATTAAGGAGGAGGGCCGGGAGAAGGGATAGTGGCAGACTGGTTTTCGGGACCCATTTCTCCCCCACCCCGCCAACTTCCTTTTCATTTGAATATTCGGCCCGCTCGTCCACTCGGAAAATGAGCATCGTCCTCCCCGCCGGAATTATTGTTAGGCAAATTTTTACGATTACGAAAAGAGGATTGTCGTAAATGTCGCTTGGGTTTCCTACATGCGTCCGCGTATACGTTATGTTCCGAGGTCGGGCGCGGGGTCGTATTTTCTTCGGGTCGCTTTATAAAGTCATTTGTCTCGAGATTTCTTCTCGACGGTGTGCGAGGGAGGAATGTTTCGGTGAGCTTGTGTTTTCGGCATTTATACGCGGCGTAAAAACTCGGGATTAATTATGCCCCGGCGTGTAAAAGGATCCGGGCCGAAAAAAGGGGTGGGTCGCTTAGTTACGGAGTATAAATACGTTTTTTGAGGCTTTTTGTGTACTCGCTTAGTGGCTATTTTTTCGTGGTGTTTATGGAAGGAAGGTTTCTTGCGGGTTTCATAGGGCCGATTCCCAGCAGGTAGCCTCGTAGGATTCTGGAGACGGAGTTTCAAATTCTCGTAAGGATGCCTCTATTCATTATGACACCGTGCGTGATGGTATAATATTTGGGGGAATGCTGCTTCTCTAATGTAGGTTACATTTTACCCATACAAACACTGCGACGATTTCATGTATTTCTTTTAGTAACAAAGAGCAGAAGAAAATGAATTTTTGGTGATAAATTCAATTTTCCTGTCTTGTGTCGGTATTCGTCTTCCCTTTGTAATGTGAATTCCTCTTTTATGGGTAAAAATAAATGTCGATAACTCTATATCCTATACTAGGCCTATATGCATGTGTCCCTAACAAAAATTTAGTGTCTTGTTTTTAACCGTGTGTTAAGCTGTACCATCGTTAATTTCCTCCGAAAGCTTTGGCTTCTTCATCCTCAGCTCACGAACATATTTTTAAATATCTATTTAGACAATTAGAGATTAGGTAGAACTAGATGCTAGTTTCTGGAAAAGTTAAAGCTGACATTTAAAACAATTAATTCGGGGAACTTTATCAACACCTAAGCTGTGATTCCACGACATCGATTAGTATAAAGAAAAGTGATTAGTGTAAAGAAAAATTATTTCGAAAGGTGAAAATATGTGTCGCAACAACAATAATGAATTTTAGTCACCAATTAAGCATTGTATTTTACGCAAGAAAATTCTTGGATTAAGGAAAGCAAAACAAAATTCTTCTAATATCTATACTGAGAAGCACCACAATTTAACAAAAGCCTTTCCATATCTATTTGAAATTTCTCCTTTAGCTTCCGAAACAAATCTTATTGAACTACAAAATTAATACCGTCCTTACCTTATACAATTGTATGATAAATACTTAAATATATCCCCTTATTGAATCATTGATAAATAGAGAATTATTTAAGACTAGTGTGCTATCTTTGTCTCAAGACTTTCCTAACTGAACTGCATAAAGGAAAATTTTCTTAGAAAATCTTAATAGGGTTAGCAATAGAAAGTATATATGGGTACTCAGAATTGCTGTCGTCGTTATTTGATACAGGACTCATATTTATCGCTACATGTTATTGCTTATACCTTTTAATTGCTACAGTAAGAAATTGTACTAAGGAGAAACTCCTTGCTTCCCATTAAATGTCAATGGCCCATTGTGGCTTTATCGCAGGTCACAAAAGCGTACGGAATGCATTCCAAGTCATTCCAATTTGATATACCGCCTCTCAGATTGCATGAAAACATAATTTTTAAAACGATGAAGGGGTCTATTCCTAGGACCAATTTATGCTCGTTTTAATTATTTTACATCAGAAATTGTAGAAGTTACTTTTATCTAAAACTATTTCTCCTTTGAACCGTAACTATTACATAATAATAATACTGCAGTCAATAAATTAACATTTTGTCACTGGTAAAGTGAGAGGTGCTATAAAACCAGGAAATATGTTCGAACCTCTGCATACTTCAATTAAGAAGTTGATAATTACTAAAACATGAAAAAAGCAGTTATGTATACAGAAATGAGTTGTGTTGTTTGACAGTCCTTTTGAAATTTTTCAAAACTTAATCTTACATACCTAAAAAAACAGATTTGCATTTCACAGATAGCGTTCATCATTTTAATTTTCTTATCGTAGAGCCCATTAATTTTCTTTCTAGACCAGTTATATAATTTCCTACATTAATTATTCATCATTAAGTGATTAAATGCAAATAAAATTTCAATCTTATTTTAATGATATTTATCAGGATTTTAGGCTTTGAACAGTGAAATCGAGTTTAATTTAGAACTTATGTAATTGATCTTCATCTTCCGAGGGCACACTGATTTAGAAAGACATATAAATGAATGTAATTATACACCAAACATACTCATTGAGACATGAAATATTAAGAGCAGACACATATGGCGTTCTTAAGGCAGACATTAATAAGAATATTTCCTTGTTCTGTGCTTTGCCATTAAAGTGACATAAATTATTCATTAACTCAGTAGTTAAATTTTTCATGCACGGGAAATGAAGTTGACTTCTTTTAAATAATTTCCCTAATTCTTTGCGACTAGTTTGGTTAATTGAAACTTAGGGGAGAGTATTGCCTTTCACACTTTATGAAAACGCATCACATGAGATTGATTGATTTTAATTTTCACATTATTTTTGTCACGAAATATATTTGCGGGATAAAATCTACACAATCTTGTCGTGCCTTTATAAAATTTGTAACTAGATACAAAATTATTATAACTAATTAGGGTATGTCTTATCAGGCATAATCAAAGAATAGTTACTATTTCAACGATGAAAATAGAACGTCTTTGACGGCAGAATTGCTACTTACTAGTCTTTTTGGTACACCTATTTCTTAATTTAAATATATGAATGATATATGCCATTGAAAATGTTAATCATTCGTAATTTGCGAAGTCGATTTATATTGGTCACAGAAAACTCCGCCGTATTGCAGCGCCTCTAATTTATCACGTGAAAAAAGCAGTTGATTAGAGAGAGAGGTACTCCGCTGTAGAATTCCAAACGAGATTACAAAGGGATATAGGGAGAGGAGTGGGAAATGGCACAAATGAGGTTATCAATATCGAAAGGGGTGATTCCTTATAAGAGGATAGAGGACGGTGGGGTGGGGTAATGAAATGTGGAGGCCCAAGGGGTTGATGGGTAACGTGCCCACGTGACCAGCCTCTCTCCCACCTCCTCCGCCTTGCATTCCGCCTCTAACGAGAGATGGAGCTGCTTTGCGGCCGGCCGACGTCTTTATTAAGATCTTCGCTGCAAAAGGACCACCGGACGCAACCGCCGTATCTTACAGGACGAAAAAGAGACCTAAAAGAGCACGCAGACGGGCACGGTCTTCCACATGCACATGTACACGGCGGAGAGCCGCTCTTCCGTAGCGAAAAGGCACCTTCTTTTGCGATCACCTGCGCGTGCCTGACGCCACTTTACCCCTCCACGTGGGAAAGTCAAAATTATCGTCCCGCTCATTCCGTCTTCCATGCTTTTAAGTTTTCCTCTCTGGGCAGAGGAGAGTTCCTTTATGGCCAGCGTTCTCTTCCCCTTTATTCTGAGTGTTGTCTCTGAGAGTGAGAAAATTACTTGTTGGGCATTGTCTTGCATGGTTGACGAAACCTCATTTTCGCGTATATAATAAGATTGGCAAGACTAGAGGTGCCCAATATCCGGTCCCCTACGTATTCAATGTAATTCAGAACGTAATTTTCTCCTGAAAATTTCCCATGATATGCTATTTCAATAAGATATGACAACTTTCACGAAAATAACTCCCTCTTTTTGTTGAATTCTTTGCTTGTTTATTTTTCAAAATTACCTCATTTAATCGACCTTTAGTGGCGAAGGTATAATTATGAAAATCAGGAAATAAGTCTCAGTCTCGTCCTAAATAAAGATGTTTTATTATTAAAACAATTTGAATGTTCTTGACAAAATTAGAAAAAAGATAGTTATGTTTAGTATCTGCTCTACAAAAGGAAAAACTCTTATTTAATTACAGCCCGATGCCGGACTGTGTCTTAAGACTTGCTAGTATTAGAGTCTTCTCCAACTGGTAGGAAAGCTCTGATCTGTGTTTCTAAAAGAACCAATTAAAACTGAAAATAACCTTTTCGATCGAGGAAAGAGCCTTCATTGGAATTTCTATTTGCGTGAAGCAAACATTGCAGGAATGTATTTAACCATTATCGGAAATGCGAGTTTTATAATGAATTTTTCATTTAGAAAGCATCGAGAAGCCCGAGGAGATGTCAAGGAAGCTATTTTAGACACTATTAAATTTAAAGGGAATGGATTGCATTCTTAATAGTGATAATGGGAAGATGGGTTATAGAATCCACTTTTTCGAACATGTGGTGGTGTTTCATCTGTCTGTATGATACTAAGTAAAGCAAAACATTAGATAAATACTGCAAAAACGTTTCGTTTCTGAATATAAGGATATTTTTAAATTACAAGAGATAGAAAAATGAAAGAAATGTTAAGCTCGGTTAATGTTTAGGTAAAGTTTGTCATTATATGTTTAAAGTACTATATGTTCGTGTTCATCGTAAATTAAATTTACATTTTCCGAAAACAATAGAATTACGTCATCATTCGGAGGCGATAGAGACTAGAAGGTCTCCTCTTCCATTTAATATACAATCCATTCCGTCGCATAGTAATGAAACCCATGGTATTCCATCGTACATGGAGATAGTGATTCTTAGGAATGAATATTGTATGAAAAACATGAACGAATGCGTATATCTCACTAAATAAATAATCACTTAACCATAGATTTCATAATTTTACCCATCTTTAGCATCTTTTCTCATGAAATAAAATAGTCTTACTCCCAAAAAAGATTTACATTAGCTCTCGAAATGCAAAATCGTGTGATATTTGCATTCGTAGAACTATCTTTTGGAAAAGAAAACATTTGTCTCGGAGAAGCTCGGGACCGTTACACAAACCGCGAGTTCTCTTTAGAAATTCCCTTCGCCTCGTACTTGTTAAACACAGAAAACAAACTCCTGTTGCTTTATTCTTCCATTGCTGCGGGGAAGAGAAAAGGACCGATCCGTCGGTCTCTGCGTACACGTCGATTGTAGTTCGGGATGCTCTTTAACCGCGGGGTGAGCCTCTATAGGAATAGGCGTACGCCCTTCGGGTATCGAAGCATCCTTTCCTTTTCCGTGCTGGTTTTGAGAGTCGCCGATGGCTGAAGGGAATGGGAGGGGATTTAGAAGACCTGTCCGCTCACACAATCCGTCCACAGCTTGACCAATGCTTTACACGCCCTCTCCACCCCAAAAGGGTCCAACAAGTGGAAAAAAGGAGTCGTAATCGATGTAGCCGACAATCGATACATCGAACCCTCCTCCGTGTTCTTTCCTTCCTGTTTTTCGGGGATTCGGATCGGAAAGAGAGGATCCTTCCCGATGTCCTCTTTTTCCCGCTTTCAGTTTATTCCCTTTCCCTTTCTGTGGCTTCTCCTTAAGTCCCGTTCCTCCCCCTGAGGGAAGCGTTTGTGTCAGTGTGTTTGCAGTCTGGAAGTCAGTTGTTTCATCCGATGACCGTCTATGAGGGACGCTTTAAGGGATGGATCGCCTTCTTTTTTGCTCGCTTTCTTTATTTCAATTCTTATCGTTTGCATGGAGAGAGATGCGGTCCACATTTTAATTTCACAAATGTTTCACCAAATAGAAGTAATGAGTTTCTGATTTCTGAGGAAGCGAATATATTTTGCCGAGCAAAATTACTGAATGGAAATTAATGTACGAGACGGATTAGTTTCAATTCTTACATTTTGAAGATAATCAGCTTTTCTGAGACCGCGATTTATGGAAAATAATTTCAACATTTAGAGGCCTTATGATGCGAATGCTTTTTACAAAATTTCCTCGATAAGATTTTATTTAGCTATTTGAAATGTTTGGTAATGTGGGGGTATAATCATGATCAACTTTAATATAAGAGAATCCTGTGAATGTATCCAAGTACTCTCCAACGTTTCTTCTATTCTTACTAGTTTCGACGTTTTGGCTTTTCATTGAGTCGTGGGTGAGGAACTTGTTGGGAGGAGTTGGTTATAACATTTTCATTGCACCATCGAATATATCTCCCTTTTCAACTCTTACAGCAAAGATCGTCTAATCCAAACATTTTGAACGATGAAAATAACTTAATTATGTGGCCGAAACATTCTGTAACCACTGCATACTGTATTTGCACTTGCATTTCCCTTTTTCGCCAGATATAATGTAATTACTCTACTTCGGATATCTCATCAGATGATTAATTTTTTCTCCCTCTTTTTTTTCTCTAACGGAAAAACAGGGACAATCCCCTTCTGTCTTCGGCGAGCAACAAACACATTCCCTCTCGATTCCTTGCATCCGCTTAATGCCTTGAAAACCCTCATCCGACGGTCCGGTCCGAAAAAGCGGCAGACCAAACGTCTCCCAGCTACCGCGGCCCACCTCTATGTCTTCTCTCCCACCCTCTGTTGAAGGAAGACAGACGCCCAAAGAAGGCCATTGTGAAAAAAACCGCCCCACCCAACAGTCCACCCTGCCCAATTCAGAAGACTTCTTTTCCGCTTAGTAGGAACGCAAAAATTCTCCCTCTCGATCCGAAGACGCACTGGATGGTTGTGTTTAACTTTAGACAGCGCAGTGGAGCAATGGCATACGAAAGCATGTGATTCTTGATAGCTCTCTGGTTACTTGCTAAAAGTCACTTAATTTTCAGCGATACGTTTTGGAATCTGAAAATGTTGCTCGTAATAAATGCGCAATTCAAGGCTAACACATTGATTTGAATATTATCTCGGATAGTAGTCGATTGCCAACTATTTCATAATTCCTTCCTGATCCTTGTTAGCGGAGTTTCACATCCTTTTCCATCTCTAGTTATATTTTTGATGCATACGATCGAAAAAAATAGTGAAATATAGTGTCCGATACAGAATTTAGATTGAAGATTATAAGAAGATATTGAGAGTATTGTATATTTTAAAGAAAGAGAAATTTTTATTCTAATTTCAAATAATTGTGGTTCGAATTTGGGGATGCGTAGAAGAATGTGATTCTCATTGTTGAAAAGGGCTGTACCTAATGACTAGCAATGAATAACTATAGAATAGCAAATGAAATCAAACGGTTCTGATTAAATTTACAGAATCCGTATGTATTGTACTACACTCGTAGCCAAGTGATTCCATCTCCACTCTTCCCAACTGTGAATTTAATCCTTCTCCGTTCTGCATTAGACAGAAATGTTGCAAGTTTTTATAAATTACATCACAAATTCGAAGAATATTATTAGCAAAGACACTCTGCAGTTTAATTGTACGTAAATTTCGTGGCTCGCAATTTTTGCGAGCTGAGAAAGATAAAATGAAAACTCAGGCCATTGACTTGATTCGCGTGCTATTTCGGAGACAGCAGCCAATTGGGAAAATTAGAGTTAATTCCTTAATTGTCACATATTCCGTTTAATGAGAGGGAGCGAAATTCTATTTTAAAGCATGAGACACAATAGCCTCTGCTGCACTGTGCTGCGCTGCTTCAACGGGCGCCTCCTCCGATACTATTGCCCACTCCCCAACGCCCTGGAAAAGGCCAGTGGTCAACCATCCGCCACCCCCTCTTCTTCCATCCCTCTTTCCTCGGGATTAATGGCACGGAGACCAAGGCTTCCGTTTCTATCTCTCCCTCTCCCGTATAGAGAGCGCTTTTTCTTATTCCCCCATCCTTTCGCCCGCCAAGGGGTTTCTTCTGCATTCTTCCTCTTTCTCCCTCTTCACTTCTTTTTTCACGGCCTACTTCCTCGTAATCCACACTCCATTTAGCCGAATAAGTCCGTCTCCGTTCCTCCCACTCGCGTCTTCTTTTGTCTCTCTCTCTCCCCTTATGTCCTGCGTATCCTATATATTTCTACCTTTTGTTCTATGTCTTCCTTCCCTACAGTTCGTAAGGATAATGAATGAGGTTCGCGTTGTCACGTAACATTACGCTCAACTTGTTTATAGTATCCGTCATTTCCCGTTATCGAATTTTCATTCTGGTCTACACTATTATAACTCACTAAGTTATTAATCAGCAATGTATCTTTGCGCCTATGAGTATAAATCTAGAAACCTTTCCTTTGAAGGAATACCTTATATACGATATAACTATTAGAATATAAAGTTTTATTCGTTCCCTATTGTTAATTTGATTCGAATTCTCCATTTCCTGTATCTATCTCTCGTAAATTACCAATCCGTAAAATAAAAATGAAGATTAATTTATAAAAAATAAAGACCATTAAAAAGAGAAATTTGTCTTTATTGTATTTAATTGCAATAGGTGAATAGAATTCATAGAAATAGTGTTTATTTGCAGCTTTTTCTCGTATCGCGAATTCTTTGTTTTTAGAAATAATCTAGAAGTGATAACCTATTTCCGTAGCCCCATTAGGATCCGACCTTTAACAATATTTTATACCTTACATTATTTACAGATTATCGGTCTCTATGAAGGAGATACTCACTTCTTCCGGGGATTTTGACAAAAAAGTAGCGCAGGCAGTGAAATTATAAAAAAAGTATCATGCAGTTCGATGAAGTGGGCCTAGGTTTCACTGCGATAGTTTATTGAAAACTTAATTCAGAAGTGTGGGCAATACTGTAATTATTTAATTGAAATTAGGTTATTCGATCGTATGTTTGGTTAGGGATTGGAAATATTGTCATTACGTTCATCAGTGAGCAGCAAGGAAAATATATGTAAAAATGAAATGGATATAAGACAAAGAATAACATGCAAAAACAGGGAAATCTCCCCACCAGTTCGGCTGGAACTGAGTTGTGCTACGGAGTTTCCTATACTCTTACTTCCTATTTTCAATAAATCATTGCATTGGAATTTAGGCCGATTTACACGAACCCTGTGTCAATATTTATTGCCACTTCATGCACCACCACAAAAATGTTCATCAAAATTCCCGGGCAAAAGCGAGAGTCAGTCTTTGTTAACATCAAATAATTTCGAAGATTACCATAGAAGTGGTATCTTCGTCGAGTCAAATATTCAAGCAATAAGAGTCATGCAAAATGAGAAGCACATTTCGACGAAGCATCTTAATTTTTTTCTAAGTTTCCTAATTATAAGTAACCGTTCCACCATTCATTACTGCGCAAAGAATATTCAATTACATCTCGTCCTAGAAGTCTCGATTTATCTTTCTCATTGAGACAAGTTCATTTTCGCAAAAGCTGATAAATAATGATTCGTCATCTTGCTTAATGGCACACTCTTTTCCGCTGATCGCTCTGTTATCGCTGGAAACCCTCTTCCCCGAATTATTATCCTCTGCTCTTAACTGCTCCAAGTTGGACGTCCAGACTTATTAATCTTCTTTCTCCATGTTCATTGCGTGAAAACGGTAAACTAACTTATTTCTGAGATTGCCTCTTTCTAAATTTTGCTTAGGGACTTTTTTCTGGAGTCAGGTTGCATTATGTACTCCTCACAGAATTTCTTTTGCTTATATTGACATTATTAATCCGGAGTTACTTTAACGAATTAGTGTTTTTAAAGCTTTAAAATGTGCTAGAATACTCAAAGTGAGCTTTTCTTTCTAAATTTTCAGTTTATAATGCTTTAGTTAATATCAACTTTTTTTGTTATTTAACCTACTTATGAGATAAATACATGTCATTAGTTTGGACTATTTGGCTTAGCGATAAGTTTACTGTTTACATACATCATAAACATTTTATTGCTACGTTAAAAATTTACAAATTATTGCATTTAGGAAGTGCTGCAACAAAAACCTCATATACTTTATTTTGCGAGAAGAGCAGCGACGAATGTGGTGTAATCGCACTAATAAAGGTTTCTTTCAGATCTACGATCAAAGTGAAAAAAATTCAGTTTAGAGAATAAGTCTTGCAAGAATAGTAGTTTCAGGGTAAAACGCTATACATTCTCTACGATAATGATTGTATAAACTATTTATTTAAACAGTTTGTGCCGAGAATAAAACTTTTTATGAATGAGAATGAAGTACGTGAATTTTTTTAAAGTCCATGAGGAACTATTATGAGGAAAAATTAAAACTATATTAAAGGTGAGAGATTCAATGAGAAAACCTTAAATTGTAATATTTATTATGGAAGGTAATCAGATTGGAATAAAACCCTTTCTATACTTCCAGATCGAATTTTCAGTGAAAGTTTTATTCTCATTATTATGACCTCCCACGAGGTAACGCCTTCTCACATTGAGTTTATACCAAAACGAACTATGATAAACCAGGGTGATGTAGACGTTTGGGTAGTGTAAACACTTTTTAAGTTAAGTAAATGTATGAAGCAGCAATGGTCATTGTGTATATTTTAGGCATCTTCCCTTAGTAAGAAGCAGTCATAATCATTCTTGGACAGCACCTACTTCGTCTTGCCTTCCTTAACATTAGGGAGATGTCAAGTAGAATCTTCTAGCACTCTTCCTTTCCTTTCTGAGCATCTCGAAACTTTCCTTCTCTATCCACCCGCACACAAAGCAGCAGGAGACAAAAAAGGCCGAAACACGGTTAAATGCAATAACTGTCGCGGAAACGCCCGCCAAACCGGAAGCATTCCCTCAAATGAGTTTTAATCTATCTCCGAAAGCCACAATTCCGGCGTATTTCCGTGCATGCGGTCGCAGCAGACCTTCCCCGTGGGAAAAATCAGCGAGAGAAATGTTTACGGGCAAAAAGGGATCGCTTCTTGCTCCTTCAATTGTTCTCCCTTCCGACCAATTCCTAACGATTCCTTTTTCACCCACTCTCCCTTTGTCCCTCTCCCACTGCGAGATCCCTTTTTCTTTTATTTCCATTCCGTTTCTCCCGAAGGCCTTTATCCTCCAGTTATTCTTCGGACGCATTCGTTCGCAGTTCTCTGTCGGGCTTCCCGCCGTCTCCGTGTGCATTTTTAAAAGAATGGTAACTTTGTGTAGGAGAGGGTTGGAGGGATTAAGCATTGTAAGGAAGATGCCTGCCATAAGAGGGTGAGTGGGAGGAAACGGTCCGTTACATAATAGAAAGGTGGCCGAACGCTATCGGATGCATTAATTTAGGAATAGTTTTTCAATGAGGAATTTATTGGTTGAGTAGTGACGCGGGCTTCTTAGCTTCTTTTCGTCATATACGATATACGTATATGACGAAAAGACATATACGTATATCTTAAATATATTATATAGTTGCTCAGCGAATGATTAAAAATTAACACATTTTATTGTAATTTCTTTCATGAGCATTGTTTCGTCCTTTTTAGTGAGAAATGGTTTATTTTAAACCTGATGACTGGCAAAACAATTCCGTGTATAATATTTGCTATTAGCTAAACATTTTAAGTAAATTTACGTTGCGAATGTGTAATATAATCGTTTATGAAAAATAATAACCCATCCGCTGTATACAGATAGTTATCAAACGTATAATATGAATAATATTAAATAATTGATAAAAATTCATGAAGTCGATGAACTATATTTTTGTGAGACACCAAACTCTCGACAGCAGCTTATATATCACTTCTGAGCGTTTTGCTAATAGTCTTTTTTCCTAGAATATTAGCGAAATTTCACCTTTTATTCGATAACTTAAACAGTACCAGTTCAATGGTTCGTGACTCAATCGTTTATTTATTGATGGGGCATTTCCTGGAATATTATTAACCTCCCTCACAAATCATATTTTCCCAGAAGTTGGAGGGTATGTCATCGCATATGGATATCTACTTCATTTTATCAATTCAATGTAAAAATACTTGGCTATACTCTAATTTATTCTTACTTGTATTAATGTATTTACTTATCTTACATGACTAATTAAAGAAATCCAATTTTAATTATTAATAAATTAATTAGGATTCCCTTAAAATATCTTCGAAGTTGGCTTGAAAGTCTTTCACCGATCGTTTTCCGAACGGGCGCTCCGCGTAAATGTGAATCTAAGAAGGTTTCATTTCTTTCATCGACGATATTTAACGCTAATTATGTTAAATACACAAATTATGGTACATAAATTGAATCGGCAACTTTATTAGTTTATGACGGTAACTAGTTGAAGACGATCATGATACAGAACACGTCCAGTAAAAAGTAAGAACTGTTACGTACACCTTTTCACATTTATTAATAAATACGCCATTTATTTTCCATTTTATTTTCACTTAAAATCTTTCTGGGAGGTGCAATGGGTGCGTACACCTTTCGTAATTAAAAATCAATCGTTTTGAACCGTAGTAGGACTGGTTGCATTTCAAAATGGCTTAGTCAATTCGCCTGAAATTGTCTCAGAGATGTCCCACAAATTGAGGGGGGTCCCGCATAACAATTGCCCCGCCTCCCGCATGTTTTTCATTTATTCCACCTGACCATGTCGAGGTGTGTTTAGTTGCTTTTACAGTAGTTGTGAAGAATCGTTGTCGGAATTACAATAAAAGCTTTCCAGAAATTAGTAGGGAAGTCACTTATTCTGAGAGATTTCCTTTTTAGATACTTACCCAAAGACGGGTAATGCATTGTTTTTATGGCGGTAATTTTAATGGTAATTTTAACTAACTTATGGGATTCTATTTGTTGCAATTTCCAAGTAATATGTCGCGTATAGAAATATGTATATTATTTCGTTTATTTGAACTTCAAATTTTCTGTTATTTCTAGTAGGTGTAATTATCGAACTAATCGTACATTCTTGACCAAAATAATTGAATATTATGTTTGCAATGGCCGTAAAGAATCAAAATTTATTTCGTAGAATCGTATTTCTTCTCAAATGTTCCCCCGCTGTAATCTCCATCTCATCGGCAAACTATTCCATACATAACTTTCCAAAATATTACATCCTTCGCCATTCTTTTGTAAGCGCTCTCTTTTTGATTATGCCGTATGTATTGCAGATGTTCTCAGTTTCTTCCGTGTCAATAGCCTATCAAGCCACAAGACGGTTGGCTAATAGTAGTAACCAATGAAGACACACCCTCGGTAGAAACATCAGTCATCCCAAGGCTTCCTCGACTGTTCGCCAAAGGATAATAAATCCTTCTTCTCTCGCTCGAAAAATCCATCTCGCACATTCTAAATCGAGATCACTTCCCACTCGGAGATTTCATTCTGCTCGGGCTAAAAATGAATCCCACTCTGCTCCGTGTTCAGGAGCGGAATAGTCCAAAAGGCTGGATGGATGGCACTATGAAAAGAGAGGGAGCACCAACACCTTCCTCTGTTGATTTTTCGGCTTCTTCGGGAAAAAGGGAGTCTCGGAGGGTTTTCCTGACAAGGGAGGCGGAATAGTTCCATGAGGGATGAAAATTTTTCCACCCGCGGACTCACCCAGCTGCGAAGGCCTAAAGGACTCACACAAGTTCCCTTTTTTCCCCGAAGCCCGTGACAGAAATCCATTCTTTCCATATGAGGCGAAATAGACAAATGCCGGAAACGCATTGGGTAATCTTTTTTTCTGTCTCGCAGATTACATTCGTGCCTCGCTTTCCTCCGTTTAGCTGTTTCTGTGTTTGTTCTCCGTCCTTTTCTGATGGTAATGCAGAGACTGAAGATTTCGATCGGGGATTTTCGTTTTACCGGTCTCTTGCCGAAAGAATCTTTCTTTGTCACGCCTTGGTTTCAGTTTTTAACCATTCGTTTCTTATGTATTGCTATCCGATGGTCGATAGGTATTTGTCATACAGTTGAGCTGGAAACGGTGGTTGGGAATAAAGTCGGCCAAGCCTATGCTTTGTGATAATTCTCTGAAACTTTCCCTAGACATGGGAAGATCGGGGTTCGAATTCGAGTTGTGTCGAAATTTTTGTCTTCCGTTCGTCCCATGGGCTTTTAGGAGCTCGCTTTATTATATATACAGTTTTATGATTTTCATTCGCTAAATGGGAGAATAAGGCATGTGATCCCACAATTCATAATCTGCAAAATCATAAAAGAATCAATGAGAAATATCTTTGAATTCTTTTGAATTTCTCGAGAAAACTCTACCCCAACACACGGTTACGGGAGAAACACACGGTTTTAGTTAACCTTAATTGATTTTCCTGTACGAATTTCGATTTTCTATCCACAAATACGAATCGTAATGCAGGTATATCTCTCAAAGTTTTATCCTCGATTTTTCGAACGTTCCTTCACTGTCTCTGGAACTTGATGCGGAGTAAATAAGCAAGTACCCTATAAAGGAGCTCCTCAAATATTTATTTTTGAGTTATATCTTTCGATAAAAATGTTTCTGTAGAAGAGTATGAGTTTTCCTTACCAACAGAAATCAGTGAGACGTCACCCATAAATTACTTGTAGCCTTAAACAAAAGAGCGTGAATCACTTATATTTTTAGAACCTTCCGTCCATTTCTCAGCGCAGGTGAGCCTTCAACGTTCCAGCAAGTCACCTCTAATTATCACTTTGGCCTACACAAACACTACCATTTCCCTAGACGTTCATACATATAAACGAATTCGGTTTATTTTTTAAGGGGTGCTCTAACATCTTGTTTGAATAGAATGTTCAGGCAATGCTAATGGTCTATTCATTAATTTATTACATACCGAAATAACGAGGGAAAAACATAGAAAGATATCCGTCCGGGTGGTTTCTAGATTATTAACATTAATATGCATTAACAATATATGGAAAATGTCGATAAAAGCCGATGTTTCTGTAGTTAGTAGTAGTAGTAGTTTAGTAGATCGATTCACGGACTTAATCCCGAGATAAGCGAGTTAGTTCGGGGGAAAAAAATGAACCCTGTTATTTCAAATGAACTGTTATTCAATTGAGAAGATGAATTTGGAATTATGCTCAACCATAATGTAAGTAATAATCGTGAAAAAAAGTTTGTCAGAAGTGGGATTCGAACCCACGCCCTCATTTGAGGACCAGAACACCCAACTCCCCGTCTCTTACGGGTAAGGACATGCCTTGAGTCTGGCGCCTTAGACCGCTCGGCCATCCTGACAGTTGTAGAAAATAAGGGTTTCATTAGCAGAGATTTTTATTGTCATAGTTTCATTTTTGTATTATTCATTCTTTATCGTGAATAGAGGGGCTATGGCATATTACGTTGCGATTTGAGAAGCATAATCTAGAAATTTTATGCGAAGACTTTTCAATCTCCTTAAGTATGTTGCTTGGATGACCGGTATCGCCTAAAAGCATCCTCGTGAGATCAAATTAATTTTTAAAATAACAGATTTAGAAATAAAAATTAGAAATTTGTGTATTGTAACTTTCTAATTTTACAAATTCCGCTAATAACTTTCTTCCTAACGAAATGAATCATGGAAGTTTTGAAGACTAACGTTTCTTTTCTCATTTATTTATAATTTATGTCGTTTAAAAATTTCAGTCTTCACATCTAACACATTAAAATTGTTACCTAAACCTACAAGTGTAACCTGCCTCTCACCTTTCATCATATGGCGGGATTCATTCACAATTGAGCTAGTCGTAATCAGATATATTCGATTATTGTTAGAAAAAAAATTAACTTTTGGATAGACTATTAATATATACCATAATTAGATGGACCATTATTCTTGCTATTCTATTAGCAGAGGTCTCGGGTTCGAATCATTGTTTGGCATGTTTATTTGTGCGAGTTGAAGGCATATTGTAAGTGTGGACTCATATGACAAATTCACCCAATAAATTCATAATCATTGTTCATTATCTCTTTTTCTATGATTTCATCTACTCGCCTTATTTTTCTCGCGGTATCTGATCGGCCATCAGATATAAATAAGTATTCATGATCAACTATTTCACTCAAATTCCTTCCGCTCAGTATTGTAGCGTCTTCTCTTGACTTTAAATTGTACTCTCTAGGGCGACTGACTTTCCATTTCCTCGAAGAAAAAAGCTGCATTTCAAAAGGACGAGCTCCCCTTGATACGATTTCCCTCCCAAAAAACCATCCTCTGGGGCCCCTCGGCGGAGGCTAAATCCACGCAACAGTATCAGAGCTTCCACAGACTGCTTGGAGACTTAAAAAAAACTTCCCTGCGGACACAACAGAAAATAACTTACCTAAGGGAGGATGGAAGGTTGCCCTCGACTATGAGGATAGGACATCCTTGGACCGGGAGGAACGAAAGTGAGGCGGGAAAGAAGAATGGTAGATTAGGAGGAGTGGGCGAGTGAGGGGAAGGTGACCTAGCCGTGCACACCTGGGACTCCGGAAGATACACCCCCACCCTCCGGAGAGAAGAACCTTTGTTGCCCGGCGGTAGCTTAGCGACCGGACGCTCTGCCCTTAAACTGCCTCCGGAGGCAGGTGCGAAAATCCCCGAAATAAATCGAACGTCCCGATTAACCTTTGAAAACGAGAATTGTTTCGATCGGAAGGTAAGGACTCGATGGGAGGAGGTATTGGTAAGGAGAGGATTCCTGCGCAAGGATGAGTTTTAGGGCGGTGCTAGTCGCCTTCGCTGTAACGGAGTCTTCAGGTCCCGCCCCTTTGGAATGTTCTAAAGGAGTGAATGTTTTTGGGTCTTCTGTGTCGCATATTCTCCAACCGCTCCACCCTCAACTTTCCATCTACCTGGACCTCTCTTCCTCCTCCTCTTGGAGGAGGTGGGGGCTAACAGTTATGCGGGGGGCTGAAGATGTAACGTTGGAGGAGGTGGTAGGGTTGCCAACTGTCTCATTTTGAGACATTCTCCAGCAGTGCTTATCCGTGTTCAGGGTTTGCGTGTACTTGTTGGGGTCAGTGACTGTAGAAGAGGTATTCAAATGGAAAAACTTACCGAAGAAGATACTTTCTGAATGCCAACTTTCTGGAAGAAAATATCCTTCTCCAGCTGTTTTCTTAAATTGGTTACAAGCAGATGAGGTGCTGCTGAGAGTCCAAAGTTTTTTTTTCACAGTAATAGCATTCTTTACTTATTGAGCAAGTAGTTCATATAGAAGTCTACCTAAATTTGTTTTCTCCATAAAACTTTACATAAAGTTGAATTTGTAGCATGAATTTTGATTTTCTATTAATAATATATCATAGATTCAATATGAATAACTTTTAATGAAAGGAACTTTAGTGAATGAAAAGGTTATTTACTTTTTTTCACGAACTAGGCTTTCTTTTATTATTTAGTTGCAATCTATTTCCAATTTCACGTAATTACTCACGAAATAATGTGAATGCCGTATGTTTATTGTCATTGGCTACTACAACTATCTTTAATGAAAGTCATTAGCGCCAATTTTTTTCCCTTTTAGCGGATATCATCGTAATACAGCAGCACTCTTTGAGGCATATTGGTCGGTAAAAGAGGGATAACAGAGAAGACATAAGTTAGGTTATAAGAGAGTTAATCTGAAGGTTGGGAAAGGTTGGTTAGATTAGTGTTGAAGCTAGGAATTATGACGGAATGGAGGGAAGAACTATTGACAGTACGGCCTGGGAGCAGCAACAAACCAATCCTAGAACTGAAAACCCATAATGATGATGATATCAATAAACGGTTTCATCTTCCACTGCAAAATATCTGTAATGAACGCGGTACTTTCTTTCTAATTAAAAAGAATGTAATTAACCTTTATGTGACCTTTTAGGCTGTAAAACAATCTTATACAGTCATTTTCTCTACAGAAAAGGATAATAGTTAAAAATATCGACGCGCATCCACATTCGGAGGCACCTAGGAATTCAAACACGTGACATTCTAATGTAAATGAGACAGTTTTTATGGTTAGGTACACCACGGAAAACTATTCCAGGTAAAAAATGGAAATTTCTCCTAAACCTTCCCTTTCCGGTGGGGGACCAAGCTCCCAAGGTTGAAATTTAGAGAGACAACGTGTAGGAGAAGGTATGACCAGGAAACACTTGTCGAGGGAAAAGTCCCAAAAGGCAAGTTGAGGACCGAAGAAGACCTTATTTTTTCGCGGCACGTTCTTCGAGGGGAGGGAGGCGAAAAACCTGTAGTGCGATTCACAATCAGGAAGGAGACGGGTCGTATAAATTTATTCCGCGGGTAATTGACGTGACCCCGAAGGCGGACGATAAACATCGGGGGTATTTATGTCTTTATGAATTGTTCGCGGCAATTGACGCCTCTCCAAGTGAATGGCCGTAAGAGAAATTCGACGGGTAACAATGCCTCGCTCATTTGTTCCGAGTTTGGAGCTAATAAGATAGGGGATTGATTACATAATAACCCTTCGATTAGCCATAGGGATAGCCACGCTGATGCGAGGGACGTTGAATAAAAGGTTATGATAGTTTAGCAAGGTCAATACCCCACGACTGGCGAATTTAATGGAGGTGTCCTAGCTGGGCATCTGATGAGTGACGAGCTTAATAGACATAATAGGTTACAGGACGTAAAAATGCTGTAGCACCAGCCCATCATTTCAAAAATAGTTAAATGAAATATCGTTTGGATGATTATTCAAATTAAATTATCTTTTACTTTGATTAATACTCTAGGTACATCGTTAGGATTATCCCATATGCTTATATAAGGCGTAAATTAATTTAACAGCTACTTCTAATGCAATTACATTAATTTGTATTTGAGGTTGTACGCTCTAAACTAGTTATTCTCAACCTTCATTGTCTTATTGGTCAAATTACCGTGTCCTCAACACAACCAAGTCCCGCCAATATTCAAAGAGTTTGATGATTGATTTAATTTAATATTTTGCGAATACTTAGTTACTACTACTGTTTATAGATAGCAGTGAAGCCATCGAAAGATTCATTTACAGTTAAGCTAAATATTAAAGATTAAACTAGAAAGGAAAATAATAAATAGAGTAATACTGTTATCATGATAATCTCCAGAGGTTAAGTGGAAGAGACGCCTAACCTCGCCGTAGGTGTAAAATAATAATAATAATAAAACGACATCTAACTTGCTCAAGTCCCACCCTGAAGGTTAGGAAGTCCTAAGACGCGTCCTACTGGTTGGGAAACACTGCCCTAAATGGCTCCTATTTATAATTTGTATAATAAAATAGGGTGTTACTAAACATTTCTCAGTAAATATAGACCGTAAGGATCTATGAGATGCTACCGTGGATATGTTTACTACCAAATTAGTTTTATATTAGTATAATTATTTCACAAATTACGATAATTTAATTTTTATGTCACCCTATTCCATGTCGCCTTTCATTTCGGCGAAATTATTTTTGCTTTTTCTACCGCAGCATATTACCTAAGAATAGATAAACTGAAGGGAATGTCTTAGGAATGGATAAACTAAAGAAAGAAATATGTTAGAAATACTTTCGCGATTACTTATCCGTTGCATTTCTTGTGTCAAATTTATGTTTCCTGAAAAGGAATGGATTTTTTTTAGTTCTTCGGAAATGACGACCGTGAAAGGTTGCAAAGGAATCAATAATTCGCGGCAAATTAACTCTCGAGAATGAGGAATTGTTCACTTCGACTTAAGCGGCGCCAAAACGCCATGAATTACCACTGTCTGCAGTTTCTCTTGGATTTCCATATCGTCGTCATCCTCGCATCGGTCGCAATGAAGAAGATATTCGCCTAAAACAATGACTCACATTCGCTTTCGAGCTATGAAATCGTTTACCTTCCCGAGGACCAAAGTGATATTTTTCCCGTGACCCCGTAATAACACGCTCGAACATATCGCCTAAAAGATAATGGCCGGAGAAAAACGAACCCCTCTAATCCTCCGTCATTATTAACTCCGACGGAGCACTCGCCGTCGAAATTCACGTTCTTTACCATCATTTCAAATCGCGTCCACACTTTAATTTCGATAAAAACGTTTAGCCGGTGTGAAATCACGCGTCGCTCGAATGTTAAATATCACGCGCGACGATTCAAAAGCTTCGTTCATAATGGTCGAAATTAATCGGCGTGAAATTGCGCGGAGTTAACAAGCGGGCAACGGAGGAAAGCGCTAAAAAAATCCCTCACCGAGAGCCTTTCTCCTTTATCATTGTTCGCTCTGAGAGAAATTATTTGAATTATTTGATTGAAGGTTGTGGCGTGAGTCACATCCATTGTATCATTCGTCGACCGTAAGATGCTGCAATTATCCCCTCGTGAGGCCCTCCCAAGCGATCGCCCAACCCATACCCTCCCCACCAATCTTCCCGGTGGGGACTTTCACAATCTATCGCTTGCGCAAGAATTAAACTTTCAAAAATCCTTCGCCGATAGGTAACAACTTGGCAGTAATGAGGTTTGCGGGGTAAGGAAACCGATCGATCGCCTTAATTGTTTTCTCTTGTGCCGAGAAATTCACTGCCTGATTAGATTGGTTGAACGCAAAAATAAATACGGTGGAAATGAGGCCACCAGATCTCGATCAAGAAAGGTCTCAAATGTTAATTTTTTCCATTTCTAACTGCATATCTTCAATCTCAACGGATTTTATTATAACACAACTTTGAATGTATTGCAGCTATCGAATACAATTCGGTAATAATAGTAATTTCGTTTTTCTACATCGCAACAACACTGATGAGCATCTGAATCACTTCATTAAATTGATTTTAAGTAAGTAAAATGAAAGTAACACGAATTCAATAATTACGATAGGCAGTTCTAAATTTTCAAGGAATATTGCTGGAAAGGTTCTTGATATCTTCGGATTTTCAAGTATTGCCGATTCTGTAATAACCACGAGGAGGTCAGATGTGGATAATGTGCCAAAGATAAGCAACTCTAATGAAATGTTTTGTTTGGTTTTAGAGATCATCCAGATCTTTCGTAAAGAATATTTCGAATGGAGCTGAAGGAAGAAATTCTTCCAACTTAACAAATTCGGATATCTTCTTCATTTGAGCAATTAACATTGGAATATGCCATTCTATATTATGTCAATCAGTGAATGTAAAAAATTGAAACATTCTCGTTCTCTAGGTAACCATAATGATTTGTATTCTACCACAAGGTAGAACAAACAAAAATCACCCAGGTTTCCTGCTTTATTGCGTTATAGTAAAGTTTATTATGGTAGGGTTTGATAGTATCCATGGGTGGGATCAAGATGTTTCCAGGGTGGCGGATCACAGAATTGCTTTTCTATAAAAGATGTATTCATTTATTTTATAAAAAGTGATTATTCTTTGAGTTATTTTCATCATATCAAAATAGAATAAATCATAATTAACAGAAAATAGAGGAGTTTTCCTACTACATTTAAAACTTAGAATGAAATGAAGGTTAGTATGGTATGAAGGCGTTCTGTGTATAAAATCCGGTTTGTTGGCGGGCCGCATAGGAACCATTCACGGGCCGGATTCGGTGCACTGTAGTTCAGATATTACTACACTACAGTAAATCAAGATAAAATTCAACTCTTCCCTCATTGAGTAAGGATTGGCGTCACGGAGGACTTAAAACCCTCTCAATGTTCCGCATTCGAATCAATCGCGATGCATCTAATAGCTGGAATTTGACGCACGGGCATCCCTCGGGGATTTTCCCTCACAGGCATTTCCCGCATCTCTTTCCTCCCGTCACCTCGAGAGCGGCGAAAAGCGTATGCTCCGACGCGTTCCCTATCAGCTCTCAGGGGCGTGCCGGCAATCGTAAACATGCGATCGCGGATCGCGCCATAAGGGGAGAAAAGGGTGGTTGAGGGTTCGAAATAGGAATGTCACAGGTGTTTACGTAAGCGAGTTTCCCCATTAACTGAATTGATAATGTTTGTCCAACCGCGCGAGGCGCATACCTGCTTTCGGACCGGGGTAAACAGCCAAGGTTTTCTGGGCGGAAAACGAACTCGAATCTTCCTGTCAATATTGCGGCGGCCGAAGTCATCTGCGATCGCTAATTGACGTTGGCTTTATCTGCCATGTTACGGGCGCTGGGGCAAATCCACGGTGACGCCGGGTTATGCGGGGCGAACGCCGTTGGTTCTGCAGGGAAAAAAACGCATCCGATGACGAGGGGTAAAAAAAGAGCCCTTATTAGGAAGAACTTCCAAGGGATCGTCGAAGGTGGTTTTATTTTCTTTACTAATCGGGAGTGATTTGTTTGAGAGAGCGGTTTAGCGGCGGTGCTCTGCAGCCTTGGCTTCATTATGGATTGTTTTCCGTTTCCGTTGTCACAGCAAATAGATGGTGTCTGACCGAGGTCCGGCAGTTGTTACTGTCCAAAGTATGCGATACATCGGGACTGTCTGCCAGTAGAAAGTTCATCCTAATTATTGATGGCGGTGCTCTGTGTGCCCGTGAGAAACAATCATGGTGCTAAAGAATCGTAGCATTGCCCATTCGAAAGACTAGTTGAAATCTGGGTTTAACATGGCCCTCTAGATGGAATAAATTCCATTGTCAAATCAGTGATTCTAGTGTCGGATTGAAAATAGTATAGACCTGGTTTTGACGCGTTCCCCTTCGATGATGTGCCGTTACAATTGAACATGTTATACATCGTCCGAAAGAATAACTCTTTGCTTTTACAGTGTTATACAATAAGAGTCAATACCGATCCTTGAGTCGAAGTAAACCAAATCAAAACACGGTAAATTCGCGCAAATTCATGACTCGGTCATCTTTCCTCCTTTGTGAAAAAACGACCGTGTGTCTCAGGGTCTGAGCGTCTTTGGTCTAAACCAAACTTTTAGCAGAAATGTGATTTCTAGATGTATGTAGTTCTAAAGTATAATCCGGGTTTCGGGGATCCGATCTTTATTTATTAACCTTTAATAAGCGTCTGAATTAAAAATCTATCGCTTCCTACAAATTTTATCTTACGCAATTGAAATTATTATTACACATTATTCAAATGGTTTTAAAAAAATAATAAGCGAGGGCGATTTTTCCTAAATGTGAAGTGTGAAGATACGAAGGGGCTTACAATCATGACGTCACTACGACGAAACATCATCACCGCCTCCCCGGAACTGGAACTTGATTTTTCTGATTTTCTAACAGTATGTAATGAGTAGAAAGATTTATAATAGTAGAAAGATCCCAAGATTAATATATAATTACCTAGTCTCCCGTACATTCTGTCACATAAGAACTAATCTCTGCTAAATTGCTTTCATTTCACCATCTACGTAGATCGAAACCACTCATTACTTTGGAGAGAAGTAATAAATATTTTGTGATTTTTAAATAATATTCTATTGATTGTATTAAATAATGAATATAAATATAAAAGACTAATTCGATGTTGTTGACTAAGATGCTAATTTTGCATACTTCCTCTCTTTGTTTGATATACCCATTTTAATGTTGCTTCCAAATAAATTTGCTCTCTCTGGCCTTTTAATGATGGTGTAATGAATAATTATTGTTTCTCATATTAATTTCTCTGCACACTCTGGAAATCCGAGGTCACTACCATAAATGCAATTTTGCCCTGAAATCCTTATTTCATGCAAAGGAGATTTCAAAGGATCCAGTGAATTCCGTGTGGATATGTTGAAGAATTTCCACGGGTTTTAATAAGGATGGTAGAAGTGCATAAGTTGGAGGTACCGGCTATCTCCACAGAGATCTTCATGAATGAATTGAACAGGGCTTCAATTCAATCCGGAAAGAAGATGAGTCTTCTTACTGAACGTGATTGCTCATATGTGGATTAATTGCTTCTGAGGAAACTTTCCAAAATTATCTTCTCCATCTCTACGTTGTAGATATCCTCCTTCCCAGGTTATTTCCGGATTTCTGCAGAGTGACGGCATATTCGGAATTTCGCGAAGTGTCCGGTTCAAGTAAACTCGGAATCTCAATTCTGGGGTCGATTCGCTGGGACTAATTAGCAGCGACCTCATTCATTTCCTCCTTATCCTGGCGCCTACCGTAAATTACTCACTTGTGGTATTCAGTCATTGCCATACGAAACCAATCAAGCTGCGTCATCCGTTCTCTAAACTGGTACATTTTCGCTGGTTTACCCTTCACCAGGGTTGCCACCTCTCCGGTTTTCGCAGTAATAATCCGGTTTTCGTGGTCCATCTCCGGTCGCCGGTTTTGTTAAATCAATCTCCGGATTTTGGAAGGTTTTAGACAACTACTTCATACAGGGATTGTATTTTTTTCACACTGTGTACAAACTTTAGCGCCATTGACCGAACTACTACTACGAACATTCTTGTAAGTTTTAGCTGCTGAAGTTGGAAGATCTGGGTTAAAGTAGTTAAGTTATATAATAAAAGTTATTTTGTATTTTTTTTTTCACTTTCGTTATCCTTTGAATTTCTGGCGCTCTCCCAAGCGTGCAAATTTTAATAACTTTACCTAATCTATATCTACTTATTCCTAAAGCTATTCCTATTCGGGTTTAACAAGCTATCACGCCCTTTTACTAACGATATTTATGAGAAATTTATTAATAACTATACTATCCTGTCTAAAGATTTGATAAAACAGAATACCCCTCTATACCTTTGGCTCTTAAATTAAAGTAAAATGCTATTTTATGGGAAAAATTAATAACACAAAAATACGGTGGGATCTCGACTTAAGAATTTAATTCGTTTCGGTTCGAAGTTCTTAACTCGGAAAGTTTTATTCTCGAGCTCAGTATTCCATTGTATATATTTGGTTTTTTCGATTCGTATTTAGAGGCCATAATGGAGTAGAAAAAAATATCGTAAGTTCAGCGGTTCGTAGGTCGAGGTACTACTGTATACATCTTTTGATGACTGAACTAATTTTAAAAATAATATTTTATGTGGATAATATGTTATCCTCTTTAATACGTAACATCTTATATGTTCCCATTTTCTATTCCGACATTTTAAATAGCGAGGTAAACTCAGATTTCCAAAAGTTTCGGTCGTGCGGCGCAGTCGTGCTTTGTCGTTGTCTAGCGGTGCATTATGGGAGAGCCATTATTGTATTGGATTCCTTTTCTTCGTTTCCTCGCGTGAATAATGAGGAAGTTGTTAAAGATCGCCCATTCTGCGTGACTGATTCCGTGAGATTGTTGGCTCTTTCTTTATAATGGCATCCTATACTTTGAGGCGATTTCGGATCGTGAATACTCTGCTGGAATTCTTCGACTCATGCGAAATCCCTTTAGGTTCCGTTCGTTTCTTTCGTCGACACAATGCTCACTTTTCGAAGTTGCGTAGGTTTCTGGCGTAATATTTTTGGAATAATAAAGAGGAAATCTTCGCTTTATCTGTCATTGATTTGGTTCGATGAGTCAAAAGAAAAGAGGGTCAGTGATATACTGTTTTACTACTTATGAACTACCTATTCCTCTGGGTGAATACGAAGATGTTTTGTTAGAACTGCACGGAAGTATTATATGTATGAGAAAAGATTCTCATAACAATGTATTGCCTACAACGGTGATATGGATAAGTGTATAGTTAGGGTCATTTTTCTCTAGAAATCCCTTTCGAGGATACGGCGGACATGCATGTCTTAAGGTTCTTGGAACACGTTGGTATAACTTCCGGGACATCAATTCCATTTTGGATTTATTTTAGAGTGTTGGTGGCCTTGGCAGCATTTTTCTAAGAATTCTTTTCTGACAAGATTTTTTTTTAGAGATAACGAAAAGCGACTATTGTAAGAATCGAAAATGTTAAGTTCATCAGAGACTGTTTTCCAGCGAAGATTTCATTCAGTGACATTGAATGTCAGGCTCCAAAGTATTGAAATGTCCCTATCATATTAAATTACTATTGGTCAAATATGTATTATCTTCTTGCTGTAGAAGGGTATTTGCTGAATAGGTTACTTGTGTATTTATCTTTGATGTTCCTATATTTCTTCTAATAATTGGATATTTTCCTTATACAATTTAAGAGTTTAGAAGTATTTCCAGGGTTTTGAATTTAGAAAAGATTGTCATCACGGAAATTTTTAAGAACTTTAATTAGGATTTGAATTACTGGAATATATATTACTTCATGTTAAGTAAAGCTCAGTGATCTTGAGATTAATGAGGAGAGGACTATACTCGAAGACTTAAACTTGAAAATTTATCAGTTATTATATACATTAAACAACCCTAATTGTTTTCCCCATGTTTACAGCGATTATAAGTCTAGCAAATCATGAACAGGTGACTCCTCTGAGTTCTTTGTCGTTAAAAAATTTAGTATTTTGTTTACTTTCGCTTCCACCAACAATTGCGTAACATACTTAAGCTGTCCGCTTTTAATTACAAACAGAGACATGGATAAAATCACTTGGAAACGTAGCCTCTTGGAACGATTTCTCTAAAAATCGTGATGACACGGCGGTGAATCAGCCAAAGTATCCATTAAGAGCTTCTTAGATTAGCCTTGCGGGATACGAGGTGGGCGCGAGAGCTAAGACGTTACCGCAGCTAAGATCCATCCGTCTCCAGACTTCTACGTATCTCCAGCCGGAATCTCAGCCCAAATTATAAGCGGATCGTTAAGCCGACCATAAGTGAAAGAAACCAAAAGCGTTAAGGCGTTCGCCGCAATATAATACCCCGAAGAGACGCCTTTAGTTCGACGGCGTTTCCATGGGTACGCAAATGAGTCACTCTCGTTAAAGTCTTCCTTGTCCTCGTCGGCGCCGTCGGAATCAGATCGTCGTTGAGGGTAACCGCAATTTAAAAGCGATACGACGTCGGGTTTGCTGTTTTGATGAGGCCCACCGCCACCCCCGCGTCAATCAATCCTCGGAATCCACACGCTAATTTCCGCCTCACCTTAAGCGGGCGTCTCTAAGTCGCCGGTGGAATATCTAGCACGTGACGCTCTCAGTGCGGTTTTCCGAGGAATCTCCATCTGTTGACGCAGTCGATTTGGGGGAAGGGCTATTCAGCGGGTGGAAGAAGGATGTGTCAGGCGTCCTTGTTTTAAGAGGCGGTGCTCAGGTGAGAATGGAGAGTGTGAATTTCGGGGATTTTAATTGTGGATATGAGTTGGGTAAACAAGGAAGGGTGCAGAGAGGATGATGCGGCTAAGAATGTGTATATTATGAGGGCGCTTCATTCTTCGTCACGTTCCGTAATGGAATTTTTTTATGATACATTATTCTGCACTTTCGCCCTAATCAGCTTCAAGAATGCCGAAAAGATACGATGCTGTGAAATTAATTGAAAAATGCGCGTCATAGAAATAATTATCAACAGTAATAGCCAGTCGCTGTTCAAAGCTACAGACGAAGGGTCGAATATGAACAAAAATTTCCAGTAAGGAGTATCCATATTTCCTGTGGAAGGAGCAACTCAAAACGCTCGTGATATTGTTTACACAATTGCGAGCATTTCTGTCCAGGTATACTGAAAACGAAAAACCCTAGTTCGAGTGCCATTTCGATCAGATATTTTTCATGACTGTTTCTCCATGGGAATATTCCTAGCCGCACGAATTTTCGTTCAACATCATCATCATTATTTTCCTCGCTACCGTGCATTTTGAAGATCAATTATAGTTAATTTTTTAATAAGGGCGACCAAATAAAATCTTGCCAACACAGGCAAAGTAAATTGGACTGGTAATGGTAATAAGTATTATTGTTTCAATTACAATAGATACATTTGTCGCATATTCATCGACTTACTATAATGGTAATTCCCTCCCCTGATTAATTACTACGGTCAATATGTTTATATAATAGTAATTATTATGAAAAAGTCTCACATTAACTGCAGGAAAGTGTCTAAATAATTAATCGGTTACGCGTTTTATATATCAGAACAAACCATTTATTATTAGCAACTAGCTTATTCCTCAGTATTGAATGAAAATAATATTTAGTGCTTCCTGATATTCATAACGTTGTTGATTACTTATCATGATACAATTGTATTTTTGATAATTTTAATTGAGGATCCCTTATTTCTATAGAAGCATTAAAAGCTTAAAGGTTAATAATTATGAATTTATATCAATCCATTTACATCATAAGCTTTAAAATCGAAGCAATTTCTTGCGAAAAGAGTTTTGAGCAGAAACAAAAACTCTTTGCAAAAAAACAAAACTTTTTGTATAAATCCAAAGATATTTTCCGCTAATTTCTGTTATTTTTTCTGTGTATAATACGTAAAAAGAGACGGAACGATTCCTATTAACCAAAGCATAATTGAAGGTTGGCGTATTTTTCTTTTTTATGCTTAAGGTCCATTAAATAAATTCAGCCGTAAAAGGCAAAATATAGGTATTTCGCACGACCTGTTTCTCCTACCTTCGTATTCAGCTTTTTGCATTTCTTTTCAAATAAATACTAGTTAAGTAAGAGCATCGGCTTGGTTAGATTAATGTCTGCCGTCGAAATAGTCCATCCGTCAATAGACTCTCGAATACAGCAGTTCCGACGGAGTCGATGCTTTGTTTTCTAACTTTTGATGAATCTAGCTGCCTCACGCCACCGGACCTCCCTAAATCACCGCCGCGGCCTTTTGCGTGGGCGAACCGAACAGTTCAAAAGCCTCAGGAGAAAAAGCGCTTTCTCGGACTTACGTCTCCCTTCCCTCACTGCATTCGAAACGAAGTCCTTTCTTTTATCACGAAACATAACGCGCGTCCAATTCCGTCCTCATTGTTTTTCATGTCCGATCCAATTGCGAACGCAAACATTGCGAGACGACCGCTCCATTACCTAATTCAGCGGTCATAAGTCCCGGGCTCGCATCACGGTGCTTCATTAGGGCTAATTGGGTTCGACTCCCGTCTGGTGGCGCTATTGTCGTCCGCCAAACCGCGTCCCAAAAACGTGCCTTTCACGTCCTGCATAATAGAGTCGTGAAGGTAACGCGCGATTCTTTCTCGATCGCACCATTCCCTGGCTTTTTTCCCCTCTTTGTCGTGGGTCATCGAGTGGATTCCTCGCTTCCTGGAAAGTGAATCTCGCCTTGTTATTTGGCACGGACGTGTCTCCTCACCCCGCGATTTCCTTTAATTTCTCATTCTGGCGATAAAAACCCCCTTCTCTCGCATAAAATCCCTCTCTTTCTCTCACTCGCTCCTCCCGCACTGCTCGTGACGGGCGTGTCTCTTTAGGTTTTGTCACGCCTATCATTTGAGGGCCGAGGATCATCAGTCGTTTAATGGGAGCCATTGGAGGAACGTTTTGGTTCGATGCCAGGAGAGGGGCGTAACACGCTTGCTGATATATATACATCCCGCTGTATTCCGTGCGTGTACTCTAGATAGTGCCACGTTTATAACTGGAATTAACGTGATTAAATAAAAAAATGCGGAGATATAAAGAGTTTGATAGTAAATTAGAGTATGTTATACATGATAAGATATTAGAGAATAAATAAGCAAAAAAAGCATGGTTCACATGCTTAACTTGGGTATACTCTAATACATTCATGAAATTTTTCTTCTTTCACTTGTTCATGAACAAGTGAAATCCCATCATAGCCTAATAAAGTGATAGAGTGATTTTGTCGTGGTAGTTGAGAGGTTAGAGCAACCGTCCATTAAAGTGGGAGATCTGGGCTCGATTCCCGAACACGGTCGATATTTTCTCTTTAATTTCCTTATCTATTAGGGTATACCTACGTTAATGTTGCTACTGTGGATTCGCCTTTGTAGTGGTTATCTTTTTATCATTCTGTTACTGTAATAAGTATTGTTTTGATACGATCATTACTGACTGATATATACAGTTTCAACCTGGACTAAGGAGAAAACTGCTACCTTTTGATTAATAATAACGGTATAAAAACAAAAAATCTTCAGAATTTGAAAAGGAGGCCGATTCTCGACGATTATTTTTTTATTCTTACCTGTTTCAATAGGGTATACAATGAGTACTCTATCACTCAATAGGAACAAGCAAATAATAATTTACCTGCTTAAGGCTGTTTCCTTAGCTTTTTTAGACTTTATAATCACAGTTTTCAACCCAAGGAAGAAAGGACTTGAAAAAAGTCTGACGGGACCGGGGATCGAACCCGGGTCTCCCAATTACCGGTTGGGTGTTCTGACACGTCAGACTTTTTTCAAGTCCATTTTTCCTTGGGATTTTTCCTGGGTGCGCACCATCTTGCGCTAGATCACACGTATGTACCCGTTTTCCAGACATAATTTTCATCTTTAGGTTGTCAGAAAATAACTGTTGGCGTTTAGTTTTTCTTTAGTTGCTCAGCTGCATGTTTTGAGAAGTAGATAAATTACAGATTAATGACTCTTATTCCTTAAGTGACAAAAATATTCTTCTTTGTCCTATTATATGAGAACATTTATGAGAAATATCGCAAGAAAATATATGGTAACTTCTGACTGTTACTGCATCTTAATAATAAACAGCGGCTCAAAGCGTAGCCAGCAGTCTTTATATATGCTGAGCCAATATTTGAAACACAATATCCATTAATTCACGTTGTAAACGTTGCAAATGTTATAAGTTTCGATCGCTTGTCATTTCATTCATTCAATGTGCAGCCTTTCTCTGCTCTTCGGGTCAAATTTACTTTGGCTACTTGAAAGGGAGTGGCTAATTTTAAAAATCATCTGTAGATAAGGGGATGAGGCTAAAGTGTGTGAAATAAGAAATGGAGAGCAAAACAGTAACAGAACATAATGTAATGTGAGAAGCAGAAAATTGAACACCGCCTCAAGAAGGAATTTATGGTCACTAGGGTTGAGACTATCTTTTTAAGACTGAGCATTAAGAATGAAAGACATTCGGGTGGGCGACGGAATGTTCGGAATACTGAAAGCTCTGAGTGTACGAGCATTTTACGTACGTGCGATTCTGCATAAGGACAGTTAAGTAATGATTTACATAGCATTACGTATCTTTCCCTCTTTCTTAATATTAGAGGTGGTTAACCTCCGTCTATCCTGACCCAAATCTCCGCAACTTTTACGAGCACTATTAATTTACACGCGTTTTATGGTCCCTACATCAATAAATTATATTTTTTTCGTGTATGGTTTTCGCGAATGCTTCTCGCCTTCCTAAATTTGCGGATTCTTACCGAGAGAAGGGCGTTTTTTTGTGGGCTTTAAAATGTGACCTATCCCTCGCCTTAAATTCGCCTATCAGCGTGTATATTTTTATGGAGATTTTAAACGCTTGGACATTGTCGCCTGTTTCGCGACTAAGTAATTTATTCATTCTTTTTACGAACGCGCGTAAAAATTAAGAAAAAAATCATCCATCTCGAGCGAGAAAAACATTTTATTCAAGTATTCAGAATTGAACATAACAACTATAACGGTGGGTAACGGATTACATGATGAGATTGAATTGATAAAATATAATCTCTTCTTCCATCCATTTCCCTTCCTAGTGTAGACAGATCTCTCTAGCGGTTGATCAAATGCGGTGAATGTGGTCAAATCCGAATCCGCACAGTTATAGGATTGGTGTCTTACTACAGAAGTTTCCTGCAAAGTGAATTCTAGAAGAAATGTCATAACCAATTATTAATTTAATCCAGCAATATTTGAAGGAACTCATCCGTAAGTTATCAGAAATTAGAGAAAATATTTAAACTGTCTGAATATATTTTTCTATATTGTAAGTTATGTCTGTTTACTAAATTATTTACACCACCGTACACATTGTACTATCTTAAATTTGTTCTTGTTTTCTGGTGATGAAGCAGCGTCTTCGAATGGGTTTCAAGTGTTTTTCTTTACTGTGGAAGTAGTCATTTCTTGTTTCTTCAGTTGGACAGAATCTTAACATTTTGATTATTGATGATTATGAACATTGTGACATTCTGAGATTACTTTCTACAGTTTATAAGTATTTCTTAAGAACCTGTTTCGCTTTCTCGATACTCAAAGCTTCTCGCGCGGATGAAATTACAGTAAACCGGATGAATACGTTACTTAATGCCACGGAATGCGGACTGCCTTGCTAATTAAGAAGCGCCGTTAAATATAAATAATGCGGATAAGAATATACCCGGAGGTTAAGAATAAAATAAAGTTGGGATTAGTTATTTTTAATATCGATCGCAGTCTGTTGCTTGGGGATGGTTTCAGAGCTGTTAACTTTTTCATTTTCGTATTTTACAATTTTATTCGATGCGCAAATACGAAATTAAAAAGTCTGAAAATACATACGTCGCAATGAAAGCGAAACAGCTATTCCATCCCACGCAAATTCCAAGTCTCTCGAATCGAAGAAAAAGTCCGGGGAAATTAATCGCCGGCACCGTTTTACAACCCGGACTTAACGCTCGACGCATATCCACAAGGCTGTCTCTCATTCATTTTTATATGTTTTTTTCCTGGCTAAAGGAGAATTAACGGAATATTTGTCGCCTCCTCGGAGAGCTTACAGAGGCGGACGACCGCGGCACCCCTCCCAATTATTCCGGTTGAGAAAAAACCCACGGAGTATCTTCCGCGGGGAACACCATTTTTCGAGCCTTCGTGCGAGGGGGAATAAAAAAGCACGAATTCTGTTCACGAAAGGCGGGCGCTCTCCGTGAGTTTCCGATCACGCCTTTTGGAAGAGCTCCTTGACCCCGTGTTCCTCAAGGGGATGCGATATCCCACGTAGTAAGGCGACCATTGTCCCTCTCACCTCTCTCTCTCTCTCTCCTCCCACAACTTTTAAACTCCTTAACACGCTCTTTCCTTAAGTGGTCACGCGCTTCGGTGCGACGGACAGTTATTAAAGCGAGAGGGATGGCGCGGGGATGGGTTGATTGATTAGTGGGCTAAGGCATTCTTGTTAATGCACGGCTGATGGACTAAACGTGTCATTTGCCCATTCCTCCTCGGGGGGAAAATTCCTCAGGCGACGGTGCCCTTATCCTCGCTTGACCTCGAAGAAGTACCCAAAAAGCCGTTCGATTTTAAATTTGGTGGTTATCGGTTCGAAATTGGGAATTTTTGGTCTTCTTTTATGGGCTTAGCTTTTTGATGATCCGTCCAGCACTCGTTAAACGCCGACCGGATTCGGAGACTCGTCTTCGATAAGCTACGCATCCGGATGGTTTTATGCCCGATTCGGAGTCGGACGAAGATTTTTATTAAAAGCTGTGGAGAGGCTTTGCTCCACCGTGAGGTGTTCACGGCTTTCGGGAGAATCCGGAGATACAGGTAGTTTTATTCGGACGAATATCTCCCGCCTCTTTCCCCTGTTCCCACTCGCGTCTCTCAAACCCATTAAATTTTCGCTCTCAATCTTCCCGGATTTTGCATCATCGGGTACCGGTCCGTATTTCAGGTCGCTTTAAGGGCTCAAAATTAGCTCGGACGACTGTAACGCTCACAAAGATCGTAATCTTCTCAAAATATCTCGTTCTTTCCGACTGTTTGACATCAGGGCTTTTTTTCCAGCGATAAAACGTTTGTCTGTCTTCGAGCTGAATTTCGGAGATATTTAATTCTCAGAATCGCAGATAAAACCGGCTTTTGGTTTAGGACGCCGTTCCATAGGATCGCATGTTCTGTACTCAAACGTATTGCGATGTGAAGTGTACCCATACATATCAGATTGAGGAAGACCACTATAGAAAATAGTTTGAAGATTTATTGCTCAAGTTCGAGAAAGAAATCACCAAGGAATTAAAAGGTCTAAATTTTGACTTCATTAAAACACACCTATTTTTATAACGAATAAATTTAATAGAAATTTCTTATTCTAAGATAGATAGAACCGGCCCCAGGAAATAATCTTTTTTTTTTAACAGGAAGTTACCACCGAGTCAATGAAGTACTGTTACATTCAAGGATAAATAGAAGTCAAAAATATCGATATGAGTGGGACTCGTGCCAAGGTCTCCCACTATCTGTAAAGGTATTCTAACCAATATATTAACGAGTCAATTCCACTCTATTAACGAGGTATTTTGTGAGCAAGGCCTTTGGGAGTCCTGTACTCGAGTCCCAGTTATGTCGATATTTTCTATTTTGTTTATATATGGGTTTTAAGGCGCACATCTTTATGTGCAACTTTTCTTCATCATTTGTTCTTCCTTATTCGTAGTTCACTGGGACGCTGAGTTTAATGTAGAGGCACAAGCATAAGAAAATATACAAAAAATTGAAAAGATTTCTTCAGAGTAAAGGCCATGAGTTATTGCTTTTTAATGCTGTATCATCATGCATCCTTTCCATACATGAAATTGAATTTCACCCATCGTTTGGGCCTGTAATGTAAATTTATCTTATATTGTTCTACGTTTCTTTTCGTTATCTCATTCAAATCTTCCTTCTGACGCTCATAAGGTAACATTTGCAGATTCGGCGAAACGAAAGATACATAATCCCGTAATAATTAATATACTGATGCTCCGACATGAGGAAAACGCAGTTATGATACTAAAGAGCCACCTTTCTTAATATTCTCAGTCGACATCCGTATTCACTATCCGCATTCAATATTCATTTTGCGCCTTTTTCTTTTTTAAGATATATTTTGAATCCAAAATTATCCTGTTTTTCTCGTAACTTTTGGGTAACCGTTACAGATTACAATGAGCCATATCTGGATGCATATATTCCCCAATTTTCACCCGATGGTGAAACTAATTGTTCCGATTCCTTGAAGGCAATGATTAATCCGCTGAAAGATTTAACTTATCAGGTTCGGGGAGCCTCAAATTGGTGAACATTTTGGTCACGAATAGCCCGGAACGAGGCCATGAATCGCCCTTTATGTGTAATTAATGCCTTTGGCGATTAAAACGCTCTTTCTGGATTTATTTTCACCACATTTCCATCACCTCCAAACAAGAAATCCTACACGTTTTCAACGCAAAAACATTATCTCGCAAGCGGAATACGAGTGTACTTCTCGAAATTGTAGCAGATAAAGGCGCTATAAATCATTAAGCTGGAATTAAAATTATTCGGCAGATAAAAGACTTATTCTTTCATGTGTTACTTTTTCTCCAAAACTTGGCCGCAATTTCCGATAAGCGGGTACAAACACGTTATTCCTATCGGAAAAACTCGTCATGGAAATAACCCGGCGTTAGCTCCGTTTCCTCGGTGATGAAATGAGCCACATAATTAGTCAGCAATTAAAGGTAGATAATTATCCCTGGTGGTCACGCTAAGACGTAGAAGGTTATGTGCGCATGATGAAATCATCTTTCGCCTTCGCGAGCGTTGTGGTTTCCTCTCTATGTATAAATCGTAGCGATTGAGATAAAAATTATTCATTCAGAATCGATAAAGATAGACGTTTATGACTTTTTAGTTACTATCTTCGAGTGAATCAAGTTACGAGGATTCAAAGCACTTTTTAAATTGCGAAGTTATCGGGAAAATGTTCAGGTTATTGCGAATCTGACAGAATTATCGTTAGTGCTGCCGATTTTTTTTTTAGAAATTGTAAAATATGCAATGAATTTGAATATATTTAATTATGTAGATGATGAATATTATTCATCGAAGCCCGAATCGATTTTACTTTAGCTTTCGTATCGAATGTGCTGAAGATAAACTGAAAGAATACCCGATCTAACAAAAATATTAAACTCTGAATCGTGCATCTGTTGTACTGGATAGTCGTCCAAAGCCTTACCGCACTTACCCTAAGAGATGAAGGGAGAAAATGTCGCATAGCTCCCTTCCCCCGTCCTAATCATGTACAGCATCGGAAAACAAGAGATATATGGATAGAATAAAAAGATATTTGGAATATATTGAATTTATATATTGGTGTATGATTTTCGTACATCATACTCTGGATGTTCTACCGTTTTAAGTTGGTAATCATAATTAATAAAAGGAAAGCAAAGTTTTATGAAGGTTATAAGATTATAAAACAGATCCATAATCTTCTCTTTGTAAAAGGTTCTATAAGTGAATATCGACTTAAAAGTACACGTTTAGTGAAAGTGTGCCTTTGTCTAAGATAAATCAATAATCACTGCTATTCAAGTTTCTTCAACACAAGGCATGGAGAATTGTTGTGAATAGCATGTGAATTGACAAGCTTCTTCCCATGGAAGGCGATAGCGCAACAGTTTATGTTTCACATATATAATGTTACCTCGAGATAATCGTATTTGGATTTTTAACAGGTATTTACATTCTGCGTGCCAGGATCAAAACTCTTACTTCGTCAATTTTGAAACATTACGGAAAGCTACGCAAATTCTGCGAATTTATTTCTGTAATTCTTTCATTCACCGATACCAATCAGTTACATTTAAGGATCGAATGGGAATTCGTTCGAGTGTAACTATCTTCCCTTTTGGTATTAATCGGTTGAATTTCAGAGGCCACGATCTCTTTCGACCCACGCCCTTGTAACGAAAGTTACATTCTCGAATGGATCATTAAAGAAACCAGAATCTTCCTTCTCTTTTATATAATGTATGCATGCACCAATTTGAGCGACCCGAAGAATTCCCATCCTTAATTTGTCCTCTCGGACATCCTGTCCTCCCACCCCTCCCCCTCACTCAAGCATTCACACGGAGCCCCCACCCCCTTCTCCCGCTCATGCAATCGGGGTCATTTCATCGGGGCGCTTTCTTAATAGATGCACGTGTTCCTTAACTCAAACCTCCCAACCCCGAGGGCAGCAAGATGGGGAGGCTACACCGTTCCTCACTCCACCCTAAAAATACTCCGCTCTACACCCCCGATCGCCACGAGCGAATGGCGAGCCCTATCCTATTCACGAATTCCGGTTTCAGCCTTTTGCATTCTTCTTTCAAAAGTGCGTCTTTTGAATACGTGAACAGAAGGGAGAAAGGATACACGATTCGGCGCTGCCTCGTCTTGAATTAGAATGGGAAACGAGCGAAACTGATTGACCGAGTGAAAAGTAGACTCGAGAAATTATTCACCCAACCACGCTGTTGCTTAGCTACGAACCTATACATTTTCGCCCCATTTTGTAATTATTTTGCTACAGATACATTGATACATAATTTTACCGCTTGATTGTGTAAGCTTGCTAGCCTTGCAACTCTGTGGTCCCGGGTTCGAATCCTGGTTAGGGCATGGTTGTTCGTAAGTGTTGATTGAAAGGTTGCTTGAAAAAATTAGACTCATTAGGCTAAAATTCACCCGATAAAGACAACATTATTGTTATACCCAGGAATTACTTTCTCCTCTCTCTCTAGAATTCCACCTAATAATGGACCTCTTGATCGGTCAGCCTCTCCCTTTTGATTCATTCACACTACCGCTTACTACGCTTGTAGTAAACCAACTACAACCAAACATTTTCGGAAGATAACCAAATTTGGTGTCACAGCGAATGGATTTTTCTTAGCTACGCGTATGTTAAAAAGCAGTAACACGGTGCCTTAGCCTCTGGATTTATTATAAGAAATTAGTAAAACGGTACTACTTTTTATGTACTTCCGCAGTACGATACCACGAGATCAGTTTCTTTATCCACCCCCAGCACCAATTCTCAGGATGTAACACCTTCCCAAATAGAATTTTTTCTCATTGATTTCACTTATTTCTTAGGAATAAATAATAGCCAATGAGAATTAAATACAGCACAGTATCACCCGTTATTTCATTAAAAAAGAAAGTAAAAAGGTTGCTTTGAATCTAAACTATAGAAATTATTGGTCTGGGTGTTGATAGCATACACTCCTGTTCTGTTACAGACGAGGTGAAAGTTGGCCATGTTTTATCTATGTATAAGAAGCAAATTGGTGCTTGGCGATCATAACTCTCTCCAGGCGTACATTACAGGGATATTTATTCCTTCCTGACTCATCAGTAAGATTCTTGGCATTCAATATTAATCTGTTCTGTTTGGGGTGATTTTCACCGTGAGTTATGCCCGCTGGCAGTTGTGTTACAGGAATGACTGCATGCATAACATTTCAAGAATCGTATATGAATAAGGTATTTCGCCTCGTGGCTGGAATTATACAAATGACGGAAATGTCTCGATGGACCGAGGTACGGTTGTTTAAACTAGATGAGCATTTCTCTCGCGAAACGGCCGTCACCAGCGAGAGGTAATTAAACGATCAAGACTTCATTTCGAGAGTAATTACTTTGGAATTGAAGACGATTCCGTCGTTGTTTGTAGAGAGCATTGCTCACATACGCCGCACATCTGGATGAGAACTTTTAATCACTAACGAACGACGGCAGATAATAAACGACTTATCTCCTTAGAGTAGTTTATTACGCCAGCCGTGAATACGTGTTCGCTAATTGTAAGATTCGCAATCGAAGGATTCAAGAATTTGCCGTAAGATGTCTTACCAAAGCTCTTTAATGTCAGGTTGCTTAGCATACATTACAGTGTACTTAGAATTCTGCTCAGCCTCCAGAGAAAAGTAATCGTAATTTAATAATAATAAACACGACCTTGTTCGCGCGAATTATAGTTCCACGAGATCTCTCTTACAATTAACCCTTAAAATAACAATACAAAGTTGTTCCTTGACTAGGATACGAAACCGGGACCTCAGTTTACTCAGCCACCAAACTTACCACAGGATAATAAGCTATGTCTATGTCTATGTGTATACCCTGCTAGCCACCTTTCGGCGTGTGGCAGGGAGTCCATGCACCAAGACTCTATTTACCTAGTCGATTACTTTCGCGTATCGTTCGCGGAAAAAACGAATTCTTGAATCGGTTCGTTTCGCATCTATTTCTCTTATTTTCCTCGCTGTATCGGAGCGGCCTATATAGCAGGGAGGGCGCATTATGTCCGCGACGTCTTCCGAGAACGTGGTTTCTCTGAACTTATTTAATAAATTTATCCTTAGTGTTAATCTTCTTTTTTCTAATGATTCCCATCCCGCGTTCTTGAGCATCTCAGTAACGCTTACTGATTTATCATAGCAATTCTTCACGAAACGTATCGCTTTTCGTTGCACCTTTTCTATTTCTCGAATACAGCACTTGTCGGCTGGGTCCCATACACTACATGCATACTCAAGGTGAGGCCTGACTAACGCGAAGTAACAACGCTCTGCATTCTGCAATGCGTATAGGTTAAGAAGAATAAAATTATTATGTAAAGAAATATGTGCCCATTGTCCTATAACGTAACATCATTTGGGTATAGCTTGCATAGAATGCAAGGCAAATAGAATGACACGAAAGTTAATCCCGAATAGAATTCTCAATTGAATGCGATGACAAAATCGGATGAGTTATCGATAATTGATAGAGAGCTTATATTTTCAGTTACTTGTTTGATAATATTCCTTTGGGAGGCCAGCTGGAAATGTTTGCTGTGTCTCGTATTTAAACAAACGTTTTCCGTATTCGAGAAACGCTCGAATTAATTTGTTTCGGAGAAACGATTCGAGATCACCAATTTTGTCATTCCAATTGCGAGAATCACTTCGCAATGTAGGATCGGATATCCCTCTGCGAAGAAAAGACCAAACAATGAGTCCCACTAGGGGCTGGCTTGGGTCCCAAGAGACTCAAGGTTGGATAAGAGGCGTAGGTGTATTCCACGAAACAACCCGCGGCAGTAATATTTTAAGGAATGGCTCTCGGCCCCAAGTTTCATGGGAATGTTAACCGGGCCCGAAAGGGATTAAGAAACCCTCCCGCTATCGGACGGATTGATTGACAACGCAATGAGATATAATCCTCCTTTGTGCGACATGAAATTTCTACTCTCATATTTCTGTGGCGAGGGATTTATTTTTTTGGTGGCGTTCCTTTGTCTCGCTGGATTTAGAGTCTCGCTTTCGCATAAAATGAGTATAATGAGAGTTGACGGAGGGAATGAGAAAAAATAAGTTGGGTTCCTTAGTCGGGGGTGGAACTTAGCGTCAGTGAGGGCTGATTGGGAGCCTCGTCCCTCCTTTCGTTGAAAAAAGCTCTAGAGAGTTGGGCGTAAGGAGGAATTAATATTTCCCGCACGTTTTCACGTCCCCTTAACATAATTGCGACTGAAAACTGCGTCAGCGTCTTACGATTTTATCCCGATCACTTGTTGATATCCTAACATTATTTGCTTTCAGTTAAGTATTTTCAAATGAAATATGTTTTATATGACCGTGACTAATACAGTTATACTTCGAGTAATGATTGGTGTGGTTATGTTTTTCGGTTGGCTATCATCAGTCATACCTCAATAGCTTTCTTTTTACCGCAAAAAGACTAGATAAAGTCAATAAACGATACGATGTTTCCTTATTCTGTACGAACGTTATTTTCTTAATGTGTGTGAAGATAACGAAAAATAATCAATTCGCCGAGTTATTCCTATATGTGTGAAAAATGTACATAAAAAATGGAAAATCGTCGTAACTTGAAATTTCGTTGTAATTTCTGCGAAATGGCATTCTAATGAAAGATAGTCTTATTAACGAATGTTTTAAAAATACTTACATATTTTCACTTCAGCCTACTACTTGCTTGCTGCTGGATGTATCCATTCATACCTTCTAAGTTGACTAAGATTTTCTTAAAGTTTTATGTGTTCTATTGCAATATCCGAAGCATCGATGTGTCTCTTTTATTTCACGGATGAAAACTTATTCTCCAAAATGCCCAATTTTGTCTCGAAAAGCAACGTCGTAATCCCTTTCTTTCTCTAAGATCCTGCAATTTACTCAGGAGGTGCTAGGGTTGTGGTGATTTAAGGCAAGCACGTTGCAAAGAGATTTTACAGTCCCAAAAGTGACGCAAAGAGGATTTTAAAACTCGTCACTCCCGCAGGAAACCCCTCAACTTCAACGCACGCTTCTCGAATCGAAAACTTTTTCACGTTCGAAAGATTGGTTCCTTTTCTCCAATTCCTTTAAGTCTTCTTTTCCAATCCCTCTCTTTTCATTCTATGTTTTTACTTCATTCTCCGCCTCATTCTTCTGCACCGGAGCCCAATTCCAAGCGTCAGCCCCCCTAGTCCAAATTCTATCCAATTCCCTCGCTACTGCATTCGCCTTCATTTCGCCTAAAAAGCTCCCCTCTTTCCTTCCCTGTCGACAACGCACCCGCGCCTTTCTTTCTTTCCCTCCTCCTCCATCTGCTTAGCAAACATTTTTTGATCTCCTCGGTTGTTTTACGTACTTTTCTCTCCGTTCGCCCCTCATCTCGGAGTAAAGTCGAACTTCTGCTTGCTATCCATTGCCTTTAAAGTATGAGTTTGGGAACTCACTGCCATGAGTATAGCTCAGTATCGAAAAAAAATCTATCTTCAGCCTATGTAATGTTTAATTTCCTAACCAACTTGGGATTTCTTTTCGTTTATGGTACAACTAGCTGGTAAAGATTTCCGAAAGTTAACCAAAAGCGATATTAGTTATGTTTCCTTTCCTGTTCTTCTCAGCCAAGTTGAGTTGCACTTCTTGTTCTAAATTTTTTCAAATTTTAAAATCGGTTTTATACCACATATTCGAAGTAGATCAAAGTCCAGTTATGAATCATAGATTTGCATTTATATTTATTTCATTTCATCTACATGTATTTATATAATGGCCATTTCTTAGCATCAATCAGTTATATCATTAAATGCGGTCCTGAATGAAGACTCATTGCTTCATTCATTTATATTTGACGTCAATCGAATAAGAATTCTTTTTTCATTAATTGTAGTTAGTATTTATCAGTACAAAAGTAGCATTTTACATGTCATAATTCATCTCCTCAAAATGTCCCCTTTATCATACGATCTTTGCAAAGACATATACACTGAATGCATTTTAATTTCTTTTACACTATTAATAATTTCTTGCAAACATATGTATGAGACAATAATAACTATAGTTTCATAATAGGTTAATTTACAGATATTTATTTATTTAAATATTTCATTGGCCTTGAATCGAGTAGTATGTATGGTAGTATTCATAATTTCTTTGAAATAGTAGCCGTGTTGAGTGATATTTCTGAATTTATATTCGCAATAGAAATGTTAGTCAATTTTATATTGTGAAATAGTTCAAATAAGGTTAAAAAATATGTTCTTGATTTGGGAATAAATATTTCAAGGAGGGCTGAAATGTTGGAGTTCCCAGCTTTGCCTTCAATTCTAGTCAGAAAATGGCAGTTCCAGAGAGCCTTCCCATGGCAACGTAGGAATTGTTAGGGGGAGCTGTCGTTTTCGCCCTACGAAGTCGCAATATCCTCCTGCGCGCATTTAAATTTTTTTGGGAGAGAAGACGTGAGGGGTGCGTGGGAGAAAGGTTTCGTTTGTAAGGTGAAGTGAGGGGGAGAGGAAGGTTTCTGGGAGAGAAGAATAGCTAGATTTTTTGATGGAGGTCTCAACCGACGCGTATGGCTTTGAGAGGGTGAGATGAAGGAATGGGACGCATGTCTCCCAAGAAAAAAGAAATTGTAAATGCGATATTGTCCCGAATAAATACTGGGGAGGAGATTATAATTCATTTTCTTCAATGCTCTTGTTTGTCGAGGTTGGAGGATATTTTGGTGAATAGCAATTCTGCGTGATGAACTTCTTGGTATTTTGGGGAAATAAATGATGAATCAAGAGTGGCTATTTCATTGAAAGATTTTTTAAAGAGACATAAAAACTTCATTTTAACAAAAAATGGTCGCCGAAAGACGACAATAATTATTTATTGTTATTCTTGATTACAATAAGTATTTACTTCACTACCTCACCCTTCACTTGGTGGGTTTTAGACGTACTATCAATCGTAAAATAAATATAACCATGTATGAGATGATGTGTTGGAACTGGCTCCCTAGAAGATTCAAATCTATTCAGACCGTAATACTTCAGATAAATTTATAAGATAGTAGTTTCTTTTAAACGTTGAAGATTATTTGATCTTGAAACTAAATGTCTTTTAATGAATTTAAGAACTACAGTGCAACCGGTATAAGGTTCATTTGAAGAATCTCCAGAAGTTACAATTTAATCATTGATTTTCCTTGCATGATGATGCCAAAAGTTCTTTCCCGAATAGATCAGGCATTTATTTTGCTAGTCTTCATCCGTGTAATTTTCTCTAGCACTAACTACAGTTCCCTTTACTTTTCGATTTTTATCGTTTTGGAATTAATTACTTTATACGGTAATTTTCACTTATCAGCTCTCGATTGGATTTTCTTGAACCCTTAGCGTCTCTTAATTTATTTCAAAACATATTTTTTCTCTCTACCTCCTTATCTCACGCACTTTGCTGGCCCAGACATGGCTTCGGAATGGTATCATTCCCCCGTTACATTCCATACTTTGGCCATGAGTGAATGATGATTGCATCACATACGCACATCGCCGTATCCATTTAGAGATCAACAAGATTGTGTCGCCGGCGTTGTCGCCGGCTATGACGCAAGCAAGCAGTGAGAGCATGTCCGCCACCGTGGAATTCGAACTCAGCGTTAATTTTAGGACTCCACAGTGGAGTACGAAGGTATTTACTGCTTAGCTAACGTTATTACCCGAGGGTTAGAGAGCGCGGGAGACGGAGTGGCACCATTAGTCGTCTCTAAACAAGGGTCACTCGCCTTTCCAACGGTAACGGCATTTGGAACGACCGTTGCTGCATTAATTGCATTTCTGACGGCCGTATTTGTATATTTACACGTGTGCATGTTTGCGATCGCGAGATGTCGGATTGAGGACGGCGATAGCACCAATCTTGGATATGAGGGATTTTTTATGAAGGCTGAATTGACTCTCACGTGCAGAAAAAAGGAGTTGATTTTGTTATCTTCTGAACGCAACGCAAGGATGGCCATCCTGGGAGTGTTCGCTACTGCCATGCGGTAACTTTAGTTAAAAGTGATAAATCGTGCGAATTATTAAAAATGTGATATATGTTACAAAGAGTGAAGTAAAATCGACGATATATCCGTTAAAGATTACATGTTTGTTTTGCAGAAAAGCTGGAGGCAACAAAGCGATGTTGTATTTGTTGATTATATAAATACATGCAAAAAACGACATTATGTGTCGGAAATTACAGAAGGTAATTTGTCTAATTTCAAGTTAAATAACAAAAAATGTAATAAATTGAGGTTGCGAATTAATTATTTGCTATAAGGAGGCAAACATATAGGAAATGATGAGTATGGTTTTGCCGAAAAACTACGTTGAATTGAGATCAAAGAAAAGAATTGCCTAGATAAAACGGACATGAAAAAATCTCTTAGGACCGGGTCTCGAATCAGGATCTTCCGATTTCTGAGAGACTGATTTAGCTATTGCCTATCTTACCAGAACAGAACCAGGGTTCGAGTCCCGATCCTGTCCGAATGTTCTCCTTGGGAATATTCCTAGCCGCCAGTCTTTTCGTGCAGTGACATTCTCATCCTTTTTCATAAAAAAATGTCCTCTGCAGGAAAAATACCGCAAATAAGTGAGCGAAATACCTGTGAAAGATATAGGAAAGGATACAGGAAACATAAAGGATAGTGAAAAAGCTATATTTTATCACTTTCGTTCCGTTTTCTCTTGGCGTATTCATTCCATTTCCCGAAACGTCGTAGTTACTCTTTCAGGTGTTCCTGGGATACTATTCCTGTTGTTTCACTCATCATTAATTCCTAATTTTTTAATGAAGTTCACCGGCAGACCAAAATCTACATCTAAATATTACTTTTAAAAATAATCTCACTTTAGAGGTATGGAGAAAGGTTACTCTTCCCTTTCTCGAGACTGAAGTGTATTTTTGTGAAAATTGACGAAATTCTTCCATAAATTCTTATGCCTTGAAAAGAGAAATTTCTGCAGGAATGAGATTCAAATATATAAGTTTATCGCTGAATGAGATACAAGGAATGAAATATTATTCCAAAAAATTTAAAAAACATAAATATATATATAATAATTAGTATGCGTGATATACTAAGAAAAAGAGCAACAAGACAAAAGGCATACGAGATTATTGACCAAAATTACAAAAATATAGTTTTATTTCTATTTCAAAGTACTTAACCCTACTTGCTAAGCTTAGCTGATATCCCCTATGTCTCTTTACTCCATGAATAATATTTTGCAATATAGTGATGATAAAAATGACTTAGAGAAAAGAAGATAATCCCATCCACTTATACATCCCTTATACACTGACAATTACATCCACTTTAATAATTATTACTTTATTATTATTATTTATCTTAGATTATGTTAATTGTTATTGGCGAACACATATAATCCACATTTTTATCAGAAAAATCCGATCATTCGGGACTCAAACCCGGGATTTTAGGTTTGCAACGCTAGCGCCAAAATAGACATTCGTGCTTTTTACTATAAATCCTTTCTAAAAATAAAATTTTAAAGTTTTAACAGATCTCGACGTCACTTTCAGCACTCTTCCTTACAAACGTGTAGTGAAATATCACTACGCCGTCTGTGCGATTTTCAAAAACCTCGACGATTTAAATTTCGAAGACCACCTGCCGAGTACAACAATGGCAAAATAGTCTCAAGGAAAACATTCGAACGGAGTACCAGTAAAGGTCAATGCCGAAAACGAAACTTTCAGATTTCCAGCATGGTGTCATACTGATAAGGTTTCCCCTGTATCGCTCAGTTAACCCGACGAAGACTGAAAATCGAAGAAACCTGGATGTGTAAGGAACTCCCGAGGGACTCTGCGCATCGCGCCGCGTGTTGAATCATAGATAGGAAGAAAACATAAAAATTCCATCAGCCCCGAAAACAGTTCCTGTTTTTTCATTCTGAAACGCGACTCCCCTTTGACAATTGCTCACAGGCGTATATTCTGACATCTTCGATCTCTCCCAAAGTTAGGAGAGGCGTGAGTGAGGGAGGAAAATTTGTAAAAAGAGCTCGGAAATGCGAAAGGCAGAGGGAAGGGAAAAGCCATTTAGATTTAGGATTTGTGGGATGGGAGAGATCGGTCTGGTCCGAGAGCAAACGAGATGGAAAAAAAGACAGGCGACGGTAGAAAGGAAGAGTGACAGAAGGGAAGAGGGAAGATGGAAGTCCGGCTGTGGTAGACACCCAAGTCAGCGAGGACTTGAATGGATTTACTCCTAGAGGTTGAGGCTCATTCAGACGGATATATCCTCGAAAAGCGATAGTCGCTGCTTTTGTGGTCGTTAAAAGTATACGCAAGTGCTAACTGGTGCATTTTTTAAATGTTCAAACCGTTTTCAACTTAAGTCATCTCAAAAATATATTTTAATGCAAACCTAAGAATAATATTTTAATTTTCACTCAACTACTGGTGCATAAATAGATGATAAGCATGCTATCCCTTTTTGAGGTTCTCTTGCTTCAAAATTTACATCCATTTCCTAACCTTGCATTATTTTCTTTAGTTTATATACGCCTGAATGCCTTTACTGAAGGATGGAAGGATGATGATGGTCTTCAGGTTGTCTCATTCGAAAAATAACGGTGTTAGTTTATTAATTGTGTATCTTTTTCTAAAGCAGATGTGACAAAGCAAAGGAAGCATATTTGCTTTTGCAAACGAACTTCTTTTTTCTCTTTATAGTAGATTGCATAGTTTATTTTTCCTCCTCATCCTTGTGTTGTCCAATTCTCAAACTAGTGAGCACCGACAAAATGGCTAGTAAACGCTGATTTAATAATTAAATAAGTATAAATTGTCCAATGGGTTAAATTAATTTCACTTAAATAAACTCATAAATTTACGTAAAATTACGTAGATACGTTTCACATAAATTTACGTAAAATTATATTCAAACTTCACATAATTCGCATAAAACTACACATATCCAAACATTTCACATAAAATTATTACATTCTCAATTAAGTCTCAACGGATAGAGCACCGGACCGGCAATTGGGAGATCCGGGTTCGATTTCCGGTCCCGTCAGACATTTTTCAAGTCCATTCTTCCTTGAAATTTTTCCTGGGTACGCACCATCTTGCGCTAGACCACCCTTACCCGTCTTCTATGTGTGTTAAATGATTAAATTTTGATTAGAGTGACTTCTTTATTTAGATTATTGTTAATTTGTATAAGTAAAAAATATGTATCAATCCTGTAATCAATCAGCCAATTAAATAATTAGCAAAGTTAAGTAATTTAGAATCACGAATATAGTAGTTCAGTTGTGAACTCTTCAGTTTTCAAAATAAATTTCAGCTTTTGTACGTTGTTTGCTTATTTAAAACTTTATTAATTTCAGTAACTTTAAAGGTGCTTTGATACCTGAGGTCATTTCGCACGTGAGTCCCCTCCGTGCATCGAACCCGGTTTCGCTTTCACCGAAGTCGAACGCTTTACCCGTACGGCATTTATTTATTTATATATTACTTTGGATTTTTTTCATTTTTCATCTTTCCTAATTTGATCTCATTTTATATTCAATAATAGGAGACCGTAGTTATTATCTGTGGAAAGGGAAGAGAAATATTTAAATCGATTAGCTACGTTAAAAATTGTCGCCATAGAAGAGTTAGTATTTGAGCGGAAAAGACATAGAAAAGTCTAGAGTTATAGAGAGGTTGAAAAGAGTTGGGTTGCTAAAAAGCGTTGTTGGGAGTAGAGAAGATGTTTTAAAGAAGGAAAGGAGGCAAGAGTGGCAGGCGGATTAGACTGGAGGGTCCTGCGCTTCGTTTTATTATTTTCATCCGTGGGGATGAAAATATGACTGTCCGTGTACGAAGGATGGGCCAGGGCTGAGGGAGAGGTTACATTTTTGGGTAGGGGTGGAACGGAACATTCGGGAATGGGAAAAAGAATCTCTTGGGGGTGGATTCTTCTGGACGTTTCGATTCTCACGAGAGCTTTCCCGGTATTTCTTATCATATAAGGTTGACTCGCAGTAAAGTTGTGGTGTCTCTACCCAATCGCCCTCTGCTATTGATGGTATATATTGTTACGAAATAACCACTGGATTCCGTTATATATATCTACATAGGTATCCTGCAAACTGCCTTTCGGCGTATGGCTGGTCACCATAAGTCTGTGTCCATAATCGATTACATTCACGCGGAAAAAAACGAATTATTTAAGCGACTTGTTCTTGGATCTATTTTCCCGATATTTCTCGCAGTATTCGAACGGCCTTTGTAACAGGGAGAACGTGTAATATCGGTCGTATCATGTCCAAAGAAGGTAATTTCTCCGAATTTATTAAGTAAGCCTTAATTTAATTCTTCTATATTCTAGAGACACCCATCCTGCGTCTTAAAGATATGAGTAACGCTCACTGATTTTTCGTAACAATTCTTGACAAATCGTATTGCCTTTCGTCGTACCAATTCCCAAATACAAAACTTGCCTGCAGTCCCATACGATACATGCATACTCAAGGTGAGGCCTAACGCAAAGTAACTCCGCTCGCGGATTTTTATTCGCTCTTACCGTCTTTTCTCTTGACAAAGCCTGGCTTGACTGCATATATTACGGATGTGGTCAAGTTAATACAATTGAGTGACCTGGACGCCCCTGTGTAGGCAGAACGCATTTCCTAAGAGATATAAATGTTTAGAGGTCGAAAAGAAGCCGTGTCATAAAAGAAAAGTCAACCAGAATATTCTTGATATAAAATACACAGGAAGTGTGCTGCAGTGAATACGCGTAGATAGTTGCTGGTGTATCTGTGATTTAAATTTTCCATGTTGAAGGCCTTTTCTTCTGAGCTTCAAATGAAGGTTTATATCTCTCGCGGCCCATGAGAAGTGCCACTAAGAAGTATTATTTGTTGTAATGCATATTAATGTTGTAGAGGTGCTTTCCTGTGAAAGTTACCTGTTTTACTGAAGAAATTATTTATTTCGCCTAACTAAGGGTTCTGTCACCTGCAATCCATGGCAATATTAAACAGCACAAGAAAGTTAGTAAGGTGAGGTGACGTTAGGTTTAAACAGAGAAGGAGAATAGTTTTTCGAGAATAAAGTGAAATCTCAATCATCCGGGAACAGATTATCCGTTTTTCTAATTAACCGAGCTCCGCTTGTGTGTGTTGTCCCACTTGAGTGGGACAGAAAATCATATTATGTATGAGAAGTCTGTATCTAGGAATAGAATAGTTATCCAATTGATAACTTTTCTGTGAAATAACTTTGTTTGAGTTTGTTGAACATCCTTTAGTTGGATAATTCATTTTGGACTTTGCTATTCAATAAAAAGAAGTGAAGATGTATTATAAATTGTGATTATTTCGTGCTATTCTAGTTCATGTGATTTAATGTTCCACTCTTTTCTTTACGTTTATACGTTTCAACTTTATTAAAATGCATGAGTCCAGTTTAACGATGTAGCCACATGTAAATATGATGTATCCGCATTCTTTAGGAAAACTTTTGCATTGCCTTTCTGCAATGCATCGAAAGATGAAGAAGAGTATCCAATTAAATGATCTGTAACGCATTTACAGACTTTTACGTTAAGAATTCTAGATTGTTTAACTTTAATATTAGGAAGGAATGTTTTATTTCATGCCCATCCTTTATATCAGAACAAATATATATGAGAGTAGAAACTTCCTAACGAGTAGAAATGTAATTGAAACATTCAAAGGAATAGGCGTTGAACTGCTTATCCTCGCTGGAGTTTGTTGCCCGTCAGGGACAACTCGGCTCAAAGCGTGCAATCGTAAGTAAGGTGGCGGGATGCTGCTAGACCTGATATCTCGTAATCCATTCGGTCTCTGCCCTGATTTGTATCGTGGGTTCGAATCCCACTAGTCCATTCACCCCTTTGAGCTTTTAGAAGGACGCTAATAAATCTAACGGTGGATACGCAGCGTCAATATAGCGCATTCAGCCCATTAGTTTGCTGCTAACTCGCAGACTGGTTGCTGTGGTGTTGAAGCATGCCTTCGAGGTCGCCACTTCTGCCCTCTTCGTCGATGTTGATAACCATCTTCCCCTTATAGTAGGAACTTTAAGTAGCCCAAGAGCCTGTTAACACGGATGACGCGGTTGGACATTAATTAAAAAGAATGTCTTCCCTATGAACTTTACACTTACCACGACCTGACAATTAAATAAGGAGGCTAAAGTTTTAAATTAAAGCGATCACAAAATGAAAGGTGAAAGTGATTTTTCATAATGAATCGCACCCCTTTTTAAAACTAGAGAGCGTGCTGGGAGGTAGAGGGAAGACTTAAAGGAATCCTGCGAATCTTGTGGAAAAAAGGCTCGGATTTACGAGGTACGTTAAGTTCTAATGTCTTCATTTTTATGATAAATTACTTGAAAATTCCAGAAAATTAAAATTTTTTATATCTCTTGACGTTGTCTTCGTGAAGAAATGCCATTTTTTCTGCTGAGAACACCTCCTTACGGGTGTGTTTTACCCAGTGGAAAATCGAAGTGCGTTCAAGTACTAAAGTCTCCAAATTTTATTATTTGCATTGAGTAAACTGAAAGATGCAGCTTGAAGATTTCAGCCTGTAATATATTTTTGAATTTGTAACAGAGCAATCAACAATTTGGTATCACCAAACTGTGCGTAAAAATGTTGAAAATTTGCTTGAACTGTTTTAAATGTTTCCTACATTCAAATCAGTTAGCATCGAGATTGTATTTCAGAAAATTAATTCATTCGCTGAGTGAAATAGATGAGAATATTTTATATATAGTTCTTCTCTTGGCGGTATTAGCAAGACTGGGAAGTAAAATTATTTAAATGAGAGTTTTGTTTTATAAAGTTACTAAAAGGCCGCAATAGATGACCGAAAACGTTACAATCGTCCTAAAGGCTGCAGGTTCCCCACCTCTGCTCTAAGTCTTCCGCTATGCTACCTACGAGAAATGCCCTGCATTCATTGACTACTCAAAACGTTATAATTGTCAAAGAAGAATTTCTTCTATGTGTATGATATATTTTTATTTCAAGATCTGCTCTTTGCCCACAATTAATTCAGTCTCATTATTCAATTACCAGAATATAAATTTACCAGACCAACCAGATTTGATTGAGCGGATAGCTTCAAGATTTTGACGAACATCAATGGCCATGGTTGAATATTCAGTTTACAGAGTCGAAATAGAAACCTGCGATTTCAAATGGCAAACAACAATTTCTTTGGTGTGGAGAGATTTGATCGGGCGTAATTTGCATACTTGGGTCAAAATTTGAATGTTGGGCGTGGAACATATTCTGACTTCGCTTTGAAATTATTTCAGATCGCTTGGACTATTTGAGACCGAATTCGTTAATAGGTTCAAGACTTTCGATAGAGATTAAGTGGACGTTTTAAGCTCCGATTCTCTCAACTTTCGGTAAAATGAACGGTACCGTATTTGTCAAAATTATTTCCATGTACTAGAAAAGGATGCTGGGAAATGAGGAAAGGATATAACTTTTTTCACGTCTCTTTTCCTATGGAATTTCTTTGTTTATGAAGGATTAAGTTTACTCTCGAATAGTGTGCGTAAACGTTGGAGTATTCAAAATTTTAAGCTATTTTTATTTAGTGAAAGGCTCGCTGAAAGAGAAAAGTTATTTTAAAAAGAAATCTAGTGCTCCGTTTGCACTCTAAGATTCCGGGAAGTCGTGCTCTATTCGCTTCAATGGCTCTCTTACGTAGGAGGTATTTCAATCGTGTTTCTCGAACGCTTTTCAATTTATGAATTTTATCCTAACCCCTGTCTCACGGAGAGTTAATAATGTTCAGTGCGTTAGATTTCCCAAACAAGAAAATATTCTGTAAAAGGTAAAGTAAAATAGGATGATAAAACATTATTAATATTTATTATTGTAGTTGTAGATCCACAGCTATTGACATCAACATAAGATATTGTTATAGAGTGAACCAAACTTTATACCACTGCAAGGGGCATATTATTGGACAACTTCTAACCAGAGTCTCAACTTGATTGCTAGTTCTTATGGTGCCTGTGATGTGTGGGTGCCACGGAAGGAAACGTCTCGGCGAATTAACCCGCAGTCCGCACCCGGGTGCATTTCTGCAAGCAGCACACCACATATGCGCGCGGCTATCTTCTCAGTAGTCACAATATTCATATTTTTACAAATATAAAAGTTTTCCTAGATATCTATATCCGTCGGTGAATATAAGTGTTTGTTTTTATTAATAATGTATTTAACATCACTATATTAGGTAGCTTTATTGCATTTTCCTGCCAATGAAACAGATTAAATCACAGTTGACTCGCATACTAAACTGTTGGTAATTAATTGTGTCAAATTAATAACATATGAGAGATCTAATTAATAATATGTGATGCTAATATCGAGATATTTCAATATACATGTGAAAGTAAAATATTTTGATGGTCCGCGAAAGAAAAGAAACTGAGCAAAAGGGGATGCTCAGCCTAATATACTTTAAGGACCGCTGGTCTAGAGCCATAGAGTAGCATATTCAAAAAAGAATGTTCCTAGTTTTTACTAAAAAAACTGTGATAAGTATTAATTTTCGTAGCTGAAACATGATTTTACTTGAATCGTTCCATGATTAAGCGGGTTTTGAAACCAATTATTATAAGCCATCCGAAACCGAACGATATTCTGAGAGTAATAAGGAAATTACAAAAAATCCGTATTTTCTTCTTTCACTTTTCGCAAGACGTTTCCTAGAGATATAGAAAAATGGGAATCGTATCAGTGTTCGAAATCGGATTTGTACACGGGCCGTACATCAAATCCGAACCAATGAGCTCCCAAAGTTTAACTACCAACCGGTCGACCGTTCGATTATCAACCCCTGCAAAAGTTTCCCCGCACTGAAACGCGGCCAATCCACCCCAGACACGAAGGAAATAAAGGGAAACTCACTCAAAGAAGTGATTCACAAGAGCGATAATGGGCAGAGGGAAGCGGACATGAGGGGCTAACGGATCCCGGCGAAGATATTGCGGGAAATGAACGGGGGAAAGAAGAAATGCATGCGAGTCACTAATGAATAACCGGAGGACTTCCCTAGCTTGCGCCCCTGAAAAAGTTCTGCGGGGGAAAGCGGAGGTGGAGGAAAGGAAAAATATGGGACGAGGAAGAGAGAATAGTTTTTACGTGAAAAGATTCCGGGAGAGCGTTATTGTTCGCCTGCACATTGTCGCCCTGAGTAGGGCCGAGGGTAAGAAAAGCAAAGGTGTTTTCGGGGATGAATTATCGGCTAGCTGGAATTACCTCTCGCCCAATACATGGCGATAGCGGTGATTAAATTCCATCCTGAAGAAGACCCGCTCAAATTTATGGGAATATGGTCGGTGTAATTAACAGCTACCCCGAGATGAAACATTTCGTAAAGAAAGAGTTATTAGCCGTAGATCTGGAAGAGTGTATTACGGTGTAAATGAGTCGGTGTGTAACTGGAACTCATTTTTCATTCTATTAGACTGCAATTAGCATGAAATTACTTCTCAACGCTTTAAATACTTAATGAAATTTCCCTTGAATCCATGAATAATTACGAGATCTGTACATTTATTTCCTCGTAGGATAACTCTGCAGAGCCTAGGTAAAAAGGAAAGTTTCAGGATCGGTTCCGCCTCTTCCGAAAGAATTATGCTGATTTAATTAACTTACAGACAAGAATGCAGTCACGTAGAATTCATATATTCAGTCGCTTCATTGCGGTCGGTAGCATCGAGGCATTATATAATTTTGGCAATATTCAATATGGTCTCTTGCATTCGAATGTGTGTTAAATAATTTACTTGGAAAGATTTTGAAATTACTTTGTACGACTAATTAAGACTTTGTGGTCGTTATATTTTACATTTTCGTTTAGGGAAGAATCAACGGCATGAGCATAACTTTCTTCTTAGAGTTCGAGCTTGAAATTAAGCTGAATATAAGCTAACAGCGATGCTAATATGCATCATAACTCTACTTTTATCGAATTCTACACGTTTCACAGGATCATTTGGATTATTCTTGTTATTTTTCTTCAACTTATTAACCACAATTCATTCATTCGTTTCTGATTATGTATGAATTCAGATCTTAAAAAATAAAATAACTTTCTCTTGTGTAAATTATCAAGCATTTATACTTGTTTCTACTACAGATTTACACTTATGAATTATAAGTATAGATTTTTTAAGGTAAGGTAAGGGTTAACCGACAGCGTATTTATTTTCGTCAGCCATCGGTTTGTAGCGTTTAGCATTTCTCCCGCATCTCCAAAATTTTAATTGCGGGGATAAAATTTAATTGCAAAATTAAATTTTACCCCGTAAGGTACTCTATATGATTAGTTGGTGAAACAAACTCTAATGCAGGAAAATGCATCATGGCAATGAAGAATTCCTTTTCCCTCCATTTCCAAGAAGCAGTGCTAAACTTATGATAGGTCGACAATGCCGTCTTCACCCCACCCACATTCCTCCACTCCACGCTTTCGAATTCCATTTCCCTCAGCAGAACCATTCGCCACCTCCCAGCCACTCTGTCAATGTCGCCCAGTTATACATTTTTTCTTCCCACCCACGCCAAACAGCTCCTATCCGCGCTTCTGCTCGACTTGTGTGACCAAATTTGGAAAAATTCCCTCGTGTATAACTAACTTCCCTCATCCTTGGAGATGCGTGTCTCCCCCTGCAGTCCCAGAAAGACTCGGGTCATTCCTAAGGTTTAAAACCTCAAAACTCAACCCCGTGACCAACGGTGTCATTCAAGTCTTCGCAGGTGGCTCATGATTCCTTCCATTCTTCAAAAGGGGGCGCTCGCCTTTTTTCTTTCACCTTTTCCCATTCTCTACTCCCCCGGGGAAATGCCTTTCATGCGCTGTCTTCTCAGGACAGTATTTCACGGGTTTTCCTAGGATTTTTGACCGGGTGACGGCAATGGGTGGAATCCTTTACGAGGAGGTTTTAGCCCGGCGTTGTTTTCGAACGGATGGGGTGCAGCGAGGAGAGAACGATATTGTTCCTAGCCTTCCCTCTCTTTTCAAAGGAAAAAAAGTCTGGTTCTTCTTGATCCGTCTCCTTCCTTATGGCTACCAAAATGCCGCTCGGGCGTTAATGTGGCCAGAGGTTCTTGTGGAGGGCCGGGTGTTGTATGCGTGTTGCTGTTTACGACATCCGATGATTTTTTCCTTCCTTTGACGCTTTGACAGAGAGAATCTAAGAGATTCTCAGCCCGCTGACCCTTTGGGATTTTATTCTTTTTCCCTTCTGGATAGCGTTTACTCATTTGTTAAGCGCGATCCGGCCTCGGAGTGGGAAATGGACAATGATCTTGGATTGTGACCGGGGCAGTTTGTTTCATTGTGATTGTGGCCCGGATGTCCCATGTCGGTGCCCGAGGGAAATGTTTCCACTTTCTGAAAATATGCTGTTTTGATGTTTCACGGAGTTAAAGCAGGAAATATAGGATGGGTGTTCCATGTTAGAAAGGTACAAAGCTAATCCTTATCTGATAGAGGATACCTTACGGATACTTCTTGACTCCCGGACTTTAATAATATTCCATTATTACGGCAAAAATGTCGCATTTCGGTGTTTCTATGCTGGGGTGATTCAGTTATTTTATAAATTATCGGTAGGAATCCGTTGGAATCAGCTTTAAACTTTCTGAAAGTGCCCCTAAGTAAAGCGTTTCCCAAGATCTAGACCAAAGATTTCCAAAGTTACAGACAACTGATGTACTTTAATAAATATCTAGTAAGTTACTTGATAGAATTCCTATTGACAAAATTTCAAAGCAGTAAGGTTTATTCAGAGAATTTGGTAATATCTTTCATTCGTCTTCCACTAATTTTAGATTTCAGATTCAGATTTGTACCCCGCGAACCACCAGTGGCGTATTGCATGGGGTGAATCAAGACCAACATCATTACCTAAATACACTGTTAGCTTCTCTATTGCTTTGCGGAAAAAACGGCGAAGTAAATATCTGTTCTAGCGATTACTTCCTTGTAAAACTTTGTCTATTCCTCTCAGATTTAAAAAGAAACAATACTACTCTACTTTTTCATATAGATATTTGATAAATATATTGCGAGGGGTTGTAAATTAGACAGTTTTACGATCGTTGATTATCATTTTTTATATTATAGAATTCCCTTATAGTTATGATAAGAGAATGAAATAACTACAGTGACGCCGAAGAATACGACATTCGCTCAGCATATTTTGAAAGTCGACTGACAGCTGTGATAGCTTCAACAGGCTTTCAATTTAAACACCATTTGTATGTATCACACAATGAAAAAAGCAGACATAAATACAACGCAGGTGCTGTCTTTCGTACTGAATATCAGGGGAAAGGAACCGTGATTGGAAAGTATTCCACGAATCTGCCGAGCAAGAAACCGTTGTCTCTAGGGCGGAATTCTCCAATCATTTCCTCATCCGCGACAGAACCTTTAGAAAACCGTTGTCATTGTGCGAAGAGAAAAAATAGGCATTACGTGGCCCAAAGGGGAGAGAGGGCTGAATCATAGCGACCCGAATGAGTCGGTGTAATTACGAGGCGTTAATTTTTAATGTTTCCCTCTTCCTGTTTCCATTCCCTCCACGCCCCTTCTCTCTAAGGACCGGTTGTTGGAATCATTCTCGAAGTCATCCGAGGTTGCGTTTTTCTCTTTCTCCTGCGAGAGTGCGTGGCGTATGCGTCTATTAATTACCCCCACAATAGCTAACTCATCATCGCGTCTAATTAATCATGCGGGAGGAGGAAAAGGAAACGCGAGAGAAATGTTTATTTTTTCAATCGCCGGATGTCTTTGGACGCCACCTTGGAGGAGAAAATTATTTCGGAGGCGTAGGCAGGCGATTATTTTTGCCGGAAATACTTGTCCGACTCGATTTATATTCCGATTGCCGCTCAAAGGATTAAGCGAGGAGGTGGGCCTCGATAATTCCTCAAATTTACGCGGTTAATCTTTCAATTTTCGTCCCGTTAAAAAAGAGCCTGCGAACCTCTCATGTAGTAGATGGCCAAAAAGGAAATGCATGGATATTTCGGCGTTGTGTGCGAAGGCCGAAAGTACTAGGGTCAATTCAGGAATGATTTCTAATTACCTTTCTGGAATCACTCTTGGAAAGAAGAAGATTCTACTGTGGACTGTCGATGTCAGAAGGGACATACTATGTTGCTGTATTCTACATATGTCAGCCTTGCTCTCTGTGGAGCCGTTTCTCACAACTGGATTTATTTGCCGTGGAGTTACTGCCTCTTTTTAGAGGAATAGTGAAGGTATTATAATTGTATGGATATTCAGTTGAAAGGTAATCATGAATGCAAGAAAATCAACACAACATTTAGCACGCAATTATCGAAAAGAATTGCAAGTTGATTTGATTTTAAATATGCGAACAAATCAGTCATCATGTGCTCTACTACACGGCAATAGTTTATATGGATAAGAAAATTTTGTCTGCTGCCTCACGTCTCATTCCTACTAAGATTCTATGGTGCACCTCGAGTCATTTTTATGCATTATTTGGATTCACATAAGTCTGAAATGCATACAGAATTGTTCTGACTCATAGTTTGATATCATGGAGACAGGTTATCATTTATAACTAAGATCGATATGCACCCGACCCTTATGGTCTTGATGGACTTAGATGGCCAGACTCGAAGAGGTGAGGAGACCCCTCGTCTGATTAATCGCTCCTTTAATTGGCGGCGCGTTGTCGAAGGATGATTGGGGTCGGCGTAGGTCCCTCGAGGTTTTAAGTCATGCGTTAACGCTTCAAAGCTTGCGTAATGGGTCAAGTTCGGCGAAATCTACGGTCCATCCGCGGGGCAGATGGATTGCAGGCCATTGGTCAAACTTCCAAGGAAGAGAAGCACACGCGGGAAAATGAGCTGAGCACGGTTCTGCACCTATTTTTTTAGTTTTTCTCCAGGCGGGATAATGTATGCATTTGCTTATTACGGAACAAGGTAGAGAGAGGGCACAGTGTGGTCGTTAGTGAAGGTGTGACATATTTCTCCAAGTTATTTCCTTGCAACTGCAAAAAGAGTTGGACGAAGAAAGGATTGGAAAGGTAATCGTGATAAATAATACCCTCAGGTGCAGTGGTCTTTGCTTCGAAGTAAAAGTATTCCATTTTTTCGAATAATTGGCAGTGATTCCTAAATCGGAATCCTAATTAAATTTTCGCGGGGTCCAAAATTCAACGGGTGATGTAATTCTGGATTTCGCCAACATTTTCATCGCGTTAAGTACCACTCGCTTGGGAATATTTTACGCAAGTACTCACTCGGCGGAAACATAAAAATTCCTGGGTTTCATAATTACGCGCTCTGAAAACTGGTTTTCAGTGAATTTGATTCAGTGTTATATTGCTGTCGTATCTTTCCTCTGTCACTAAATTGTAAAATGTTTTTCTTAAACTTAATCATTTTATTTTTAATTAAAGCTGAAAGTCTGACCCGTTCTACTTGTGAGAGTTTGATTATATTATTTTTAATTACGAGAGATTTCCATCAGCTGAATATTTTATCATTTAAATACCAAAATGGTTCGCTGCTATGGTTCAAATTGTTGCAGAATGATTTGAATGTATAAGATTTGAGGTAATTCTGTAAACAATTAGGTATTCAGTCCTTCGAGTGCTTATTCACAGCTTCATTATCTCAGTAGAGAAGCGCGTGTAGAAGTATGAACAGGTCTAAATTATATATTAAATATGATGATAGAAAACTCATAACACTTTCGTTAGAAATAAGATTTTTTTCTAACTTTAATGATAAATGTATATTGAAATGAAGTTATCTTTTTTCGAAGGTGAAAGTGAGCTCATGATTTTTAGCCTATGGCCGTGTAAACTTAACTTTAGATTAAAGTAGCTTGATGAGCGTTCGACTTCGGCGAAAGCGGTCCTGGGCTCAATTCCCAGTGGGGGCCCTAATGCTAAATGACCTTAGCTGTGGGAACACTTATATCAATACTGCCATTACTGCGATAGGCATAACGAGGCATAAAAACCACAGTCTTTGGTTGGTCCATGCAAATACTTAGAGCATTTTGTCCCTGTTCTCAGACTGTCGGATCGTTAAAATCGGCCCCATTACGTAACGCTTAATTCCTCCTCCCTGAGTTGTCATCATTGGCCGAAGTGAAGGCTCTTGAATAATTTCCAACTCAAACCGTACATTTTTCCCTCCCGAAAAAACCCTCTGATAGCCAGATAAGGCCTTCTTTCGACATTCTTCTATAATCTGGCGGAGAATGTACGCGCCGAAAATTAAAGTCCTTCCTCTCAGAAGGTGTCGGTGGGACAAAGGGGAGCGGAAAAAAGATCGCGGTGAGAATCGGTAGTGCGTTGAGATATGCGTATAGGGAGAGAGGAGGTTAGAGATTGAGGAGGTAATGGGCGGAGGAAGGGGGAGGATTGCCGAAGCGACAACATCCTTAGGGAGGAGCGGGAATATTAATAGCCCGATTAGCGGGTCTGGCATGCGGTTAAAAGGAGCAGAGGAACGCGGGGGATGGGGTTAGGCACAAACTTGATTCGTTGTAGTATTTACCGAAGAGAGGTATAAAGCGGGGGATATTTTTAAGAGCGAGGCACCATAAGCCGAAGAAGGAATTATAATTTTTTTCGAGACGAAATTTCGAGTGCGATTTTGCATCGCGCGTTTTTTTCAGTCTTTACGACGCCGGCACGAATCCGGAATAATCAGGCGGTGATAATTAAGCAAGAAAAAAGGAAAGGCGGTCGAGCAAGTGGGTTTCCAGACGGGTACTTTAATATGGAAAAGCGCGTGATTTTTTTATTTCCTCTTCTACGAAGAAGAAAATGAACGCGTAAAAAATTCCGGGGCGCGCAAGGGTTAGGGCGCTCGCGGATGTTGCTGTCCTTTGTGTCTTTTTTGCGTTTTAGGACTCCCTTTTAGGATCGAACGACCGATCCGCTCCTTATTTGGATGTATGGCACGGGTAATTAAAGGCGACAACCCGTTAACTCGCCTAAATTATTGTTATGCCCCTCCGTTAGTACGCTATTCGTTAGAGTTAAGCAGCGCCCGCAATGTTGCCGATGAGGATGCCATCGCTCATAAAAGCACGATGAAGGCGGTGCGGAATGTTGCGAAAACCCAACATGTTCCTCGAACAATGGGACTGATCGCTTTATGCTTTGGAAACTAAGTCTTCAATCCATCAGAGACCGACTCAGAAGGTGTGTGGGGTCATAGGTAAGCGGTGGCGAACATATTGTCGAAACAGGGCCGCATTTTAAGGGATAAGAAGTGCGTTTGCTTATAAGAGATAGAGTTATCGTCCGTTATATAACGCCATTAATGGGTTCATGATTTCATTATTAATGGAAATGGGTAGTGAATTATTGGAGTGCTTGTGAAACTATTAAAGTCATTCCTTTCAGTATGTATAAAAATATATATGTAATAAAAGAAACTGATAGGTCACAATGCCACGTGATAACAAGACTTCTTGGGAAATTGGATAGTCTAACGATTTTGCTGCATTTTGATATGTCGGTTTAACGAAAAATGTTCATGAGTTCTTGAAGCGTACAAATCTATCAATCCTTACTACCTCAAAAACACAAGGTTGATTCCAGCATGGTCAATAACCCGAAAAGGTAAAGAAGTGGTAATTACAAGGAGAGGTAAAGGTTGGGATTACTCTCCTACTGAAACCTATGCTACAAAATTTAGAACTAGTGAGGTTGACTTTATGTAGCATAATTTGAACAACCCAATGGTGTTACTCATAGTGTTTATTAATATTTTTACTGGATTATATAAATATAGTTATTAAATCTATGAATTTATCAGAAAGGAAATTTATACAAGATTAAGTACCCTTTCTAATAACCCCAAATTTTTATTGTATCTTGATGGTAATCATCCTAACAGAAAGAGGAAGATCTGGGTTTGAATCCCAGTCACGTTTGACTTTTTACCTCTGTTTATCCTAAGTACACCTATATATCCACCGAGAGCATTCGTTTGTGCTTGCAAAGTCAACTATCCCACACTCCATTTCTTTTATCTTCTTAATTGATGATTTTCTCGTCGGCATTTTTACGTTTCGAGCTATAAGCGGTTTCTTACATCTGTCGGGCCGAAATTCGCATCTCTCCGCGCTTTCATTATTTCTCAGAATTATTTTCGTTGACTTGATGACATTCAAATCCGATAAATAAAAGAATTGGTTGTCTAATCTTTGTATCGTCTCCAATCTGCCGTTAGAAGTCCCGCCCTCGATAAAAGCTACTCGGGAAAATCTTAATGATGTATAGCGCGCGATTAAGATTGAAATTTAAATGATCCCCGCAAAATATCCCTTCGATTTCCGATGTCAACACATTGATAAATCGACGGCTAATCTGATAAATTCGATCCGCGAAAAAAAGAAGAAACGCGTTCGCTCCCTATTTTCGTCCGTTTTAATTCATGAATAACATTTGGGCAGCCTCAAGAGCAAAAGGAAAAGTTCTCCTTTGAGGCGCCGTCGCTACCTGGGCGCAATTATGGTAATTGCTCAAATCGAACGCAATTAAATGCGAGGAGTCGCGCCATTACTCTATTTTCAGCTATGACGATCGACGAAAGGTTTCGGCGGGACTCTTTCGGAGGTGAAATATTTATACGCGCGGGTGAAGTTGACGAATGAGACAATTAGCGTATCGGATGAGCAAATCGGCGGGGGAAAAGGAAGCAGTAAAAACCAATCGGAAGGGAATTGCGAATATTTTTCACGTGACAGGCGATAAGTGGCGAGTGATACGTACTCTCTGGGCTGCATGGCATCGCCTCGGGCGGACGCACGGAGCGAGAAAGTGAGGGATTTTGGGCATTAAAGTGCTGCGGAGGTAGCGAAGGCATGAAAGATGGAGCGGCATCTGCAGAAAAGGACGTTTCGCAGTTTCAAATTGCGCTCCCGCAGCCGCGCTTTTCGACTTCTGACGCCGTCCGTGCTTCAAGAAGGATGTCACTCGTTTCTTATTTCGAGAGGAATGGAGGTAGGCGTAAAACTACTTGTTTTCGCCTACAGACTCTCGGTACACGGGTACCTTGTTCTCCCTGCGGTTTTCTTTTTCGATGAATTACGGTTGCTGGTCGAAGCCGAGTTCGATGTTTCTTTGGGTATCTCAAGGATAAACTGACATATAAAAGTCTGACTGGACCGGTACTCGATCTCTGATCTCCCAATTGCAGGTAGGTTCCTTAAACCAATATTTTTCTCGTGCGAATCTATCCTAAGTCGAAATTTTTTTAAAGATTGCTTTTAGCGAATAGAAAATAAACTATTACACTGCAATAATAATTTTAAGGCTCGCCCATTAAGTATTTCGACCTAAATGAACGAAAATAAAGGTGGCAACTAAAGATATTTTGCGATCAACGACTATATATGTGTATATGGATAAAAATAACTCTATGAATAGCAATTTCCGTATCACATACCGAGAGGTGACGAAGAAGAATGCCATTATTTAGTATCAATATCTCAGTAGGTTGAAATTTGCCGCCGTCCAAAAAAAAAATGAAGGGACAAGTTAACGAAATTTATACGTTATTGTTCTCCATCTTGTGCCATTTATCCTAATAAATTCAACAATGTTCCATTCCTCAAGATACGATGGTAGTAACACATATTTTTAAGGTATTCTCTAATTCTGAGCGAAAATTAAGTTCTTAACTAAATTCTTAATTTTGAAGCTCTTCTGTAATGATCTAAAATTTACCATTAAATTTCTCTGACTTTTTCCCACCAAAGTCTAGAAATATTGTATCAACTACAAAAAAGAGTATTTAAGATGATTCCATCTTGTAAGAGAGCGAACGAAACTTACCAATCCACTTCGTACATCTGGAAACAAAACTCTATGAGGAGGACAAATGTATTAATTTAGATTAGAGAATCAGAAACATCATGCACGTTTATATTCGCTAAGGAAATCGTCCCATCGATCAAATTCAGGCGCGACGTTTGACGGTAAAGAATTTTAGAAATTCTAAGCATCCGCCTACTAAAAAAATACCTATTCATTGAGCGGTCTTTTGAATTAGCAACTTTCGGACTCAGCCTGTATAGGCACAACGTCCTTCATAGCAATCCAAGTTGCATATGTATTCTCTTATGTGTCGGCAAAATTCAACGCAAGAAACAATTAAAAGAATTTCTCGCAGGTGGTGCGAAAGGGAAGAGGACAAGGTATCTCGTCGATCGGCTGGGATGAAAGAAAGGCAGCGGAAGGGAGGGACGGAGGAGGAAAAACTAATGAATAGCCTCGTTATCCCAGTCTTATTCCTTTTCTCCATTCCCTTCGACGATTTTTAACGGCCTCTGCGTTTCTTTCGGCTTTTCTCTCCGATCCCATTCTCCCTCACTCAACCGCATATCATTAACCAAATGTTAAACCTCTCCGACTCTTGATAGTTCCTTATGTTTTCTTACCTGCGCGCTATGTTAGCGCTCCGTAACTAATATGCGATGAGATTATTCATGAGGCATCTGAAACATCAGTGGCACTATTTTTCTTTGTACGACGAATTCCGTTTCATTAGCAAATGAATGGTACCAATAAAAAATTCTGGTGAGCGAGAAACTTGGAGCCTCAGTGTACTGGAAGGCTTGCAATGGCATTTCAAAGCTCATGGCCCGTAAGATCCTTTTCCCTACAAATAACCACACCACACCTATAATGTCATACACTCATTTTCTAAAATCTATATAATATTTATATTCTCCTTAGAAGTCTTATGACCAACTCAATTCTCTATATTCAAAGAGTGAAAGTGCGAAGTAGTATAGATTCATATTCATTTTCGAAATCGAATTTTCTTCATTGACTGTTAATAAAGCCATCGAAATGTCGTATCACACATAAGCCGAATGGTTTAATATAATAATAATTTAATTAACACATACAGGAAAAATACCCTCTTAAATATGTTATTATAAATAAATAATAAAGTATTTAAAACAATAAATAAATAAAAATAAGAACTTAAAAGCATGATATAAGGGAAATGACATAAAGATAGTTGAAACAAGAAAACGGCGAAGAGATAGAAATACTGGAAGATACGTACAACTGTTAATTAGGGTGATGGAAATTAGAAGTAACTGGAATTTTAGCGGTTTATTTGGTAGCCAAAATGTAAATATGCGAGTCCCCTTATTCAAATAGGAGGTTAATAGAAAGTATATCTTCAGAGAAATGCAATTCAGGCTAAAGAAAAATGTCATCTTAGGGATTTTAATTTTGAAAATATTTAATGTCTTCTTCGATATTTTACGTCATTTTTAAATATTAGCCAATGGAAGTTTTTATAGCGGAAACAAGAAAATTAATCGCTGTCTATTTGTAAATTATTTTCTTACGGAGCTATGGTATAACCTCTACTATATTGCGATATACAAAAACAGGATCCTCTGTGATGTCCAAAAAGATCAACAATAACTTAATCGTCGGAGTGGGAACTGTAATAATTTCCCTTTTCCCTGAAGTGTATTAAGATATCTTCCAGTTTCATGCTGAACCATATTCAAAATTTTTCTCACTCATTGTTATAAATATCTATACGGATAGCTGATTGCCATCTGTAAATTGATATGTTGAAAAGAAATCACAATTGTTCAAAGAGACTTCCTTTGTAAGGAAGATACTTCAGTTGTGGTAGAGCCTAGGGTTTATGCAAAATTTGGTAAAGTTGCGCCAAAATGATTCAGCAGGATTGTATAAAATGCGATAATTTGATCTGCCTGATTATTTTTTCGAGTTGCATCTGACTCTTACCATGTAATTGTGTGAGGTCGATTGTCTGTGTTGAATTTAGCAGCGCTCTGAATAGACAGTGTTAAGTTCACATATATCGGATTTCTATTATTTGATACGATTGCCAACGTTGGTTGGCAAATAAAATTCCAAAGAAAAGTCAATTGAAAGAATTATCAACCAACCGCACTTTATGCGTATTTGTTCTTTTCCATCAGAGCTCTTTTGAAGGCGCAGTAATGATCGTGGTTTACATGCACTATAATTTCACGTATCCATTCAAATAAAAATACACCTGTCCGTGTGAATTTAATAGCAACGACGAAATAACTTGCAACAGGAAGAACTCGAAACTTCCAAAATGTTTCGCCTCCGTAAGTAGAAAGATAGGTTTGGTATTCCATTTGAAATGTTTTTGGAAATCAACTCTTGTTGCGCACTTAAGTACTGTTAGTAACCCGCACATCATAAAGCGACCTTTATAAAATGTTCGGTTGTATTCGTTAATTGAATTCATTAATTTTTCAAAGACACAAATCAGCGAGCGTATTCTTTGAGAGGCGACGACCAAGTCTTACAAGGAAATAATCGCTAAAACGGATAGTTACTTCTGGTCGTTCTTTCCTAATAGCATCAGAGAAACTAATAGGGTAGATTTGGTAATGTGTTGGTATACCTCCTGCCATACGCCACTTGCGGTTTGCAGGGTAAAAATCTAAATCTAAAATCAGTTAAATTTTAGTTCAACTGGTAAGACCTTTTGACAGTTGTAACGATTTTCTAAATTAATGTTACACTGCACACATCCACCTTCAGGTTTAAAATTCTTGGGTTTTTTAGATTGAGTAGTGATTTAAAAAAAATTATCCTTCTCGTTATCTCTGTATAAATAACGTAGGGAAAAATTAGTCACGAATTCTGCCTGATATTTGTAAACCCGGAAGTTGGTTTGAAACTCAGTCCCCCGTACCGTTTGCTACCAAAAGTCTTGGAGAGGTAATTAGGTCTTTTTTAGGCAAGATGAGGAGTGAGGTAATTTTGCCTTGCTTTTCTCACTGAACCAGAATGCTATCAGCTGAAAGAGCCCATCTTATGTGCAACAAAATTAAGATCTGAATAACACATTTCATTGTATTCAATAAGTAACCAATACGAATGTCACAGCATCACTCATACCTCAGTAGCTATCACGTTCATGGTTAGATCAAAGCAAAGTAAATTCATGTTTTCTTCATCTCTTTAAAACTACAGGTAATATATATTTCTCTAGGAGAAACTAGCAGTTGAAAAACCCAGGTTCGAGTTCCGGTCCCGTAATAAAGTTTTCATGATCAGAAATGTTTGGGAATTTTTCTAGGACGACTTTGCTCACTAAGTTACTTCTAACACTCCACTTCGTGAAAAATATTTCATTCGCCAAGATAATGCTGGAATCCACATGCTAAATAAATGCCTAGAATTTCTCATATCGCTTCTAAATCTAATTAAAATTCGAAGTAATAACTGCAGATAGGAGATGACTATTGAATAATAGCTTTTACATAATCCTTCGGCAAACGTTTCTTAATCGAGAGGATTTTATAATGTATTCATACCTGGAAACGGTTAGAAATTCTAGGACGATATTAAAGCAAAGTCGTAAGACTACCAAAAATTCCCAGATTTTTTTTAACGGTCTCATCTCCCTTAGCAACCGGGTATCCACTCCAAAATCTCCGAGCTGGGCCGCGCTAAGAGTCGAAATGGGCCGAAGAGAGACTTCCGCAACCAGGGACGAATTCATCGCCCTGCTCATCCAGGTGAATCTTTTTTTTTCATTCCCTCCCATTTTTAGACTAATGGCAGATAAAGACGTGGAAAAGAGGAGCGGTATGGGATAGAGTGGAGGTCGTGTGGTCTGTTAGGCTGCCATGGTGTCGCCTTCGTTAAGTTTAGCGCGTTCCGGGAGGGGCGCTTATGAGGAGGGCAGGCGGATTTTTCAGGGGTTTGGAAAAAGGGAAGCTAAGGAAGGAGGGAAAAGAAAAGTTGGTGGCTGACAAGGGGATGGATCGATATGTTGTGTCGCCAAGCAGAAAGGGGAGAATGGGATGAAGGGAGGGGTTTCCGAACAAAAACTGAAGAGGGTATGGCGGAGTTTTTCTGGGGATACCTTAAAAGCGGCTGAGCCATTTTTGCCTTCAGAGACTCGCATCGGATCCGTACTGAACGTCCGCGATGGATTTCAGAAGGAATTCGCAAGTTTATGTCGTGTGTGCACTCTGCGACACCTGTTTCATATAGGAGGTGTGATCGATTCTGAAAGTTGAATTCGGTTATATATTAAAATTACCCCGAAAAACTCATTGATATAATGTGTAACTTGACTATGGCATGGCTGTATTAAGATTTATGGTCCTATGTTCCTGAATGATTCTGATACATCCTGTTCCTAATACATCGTGAATGGTACATAATCTTCCTTCGTTACTCATCGTGACGATTCCCTTCCTATAACACAATCCTCTTCGGTGCTCTCGATCAAACTAATTGGTAAGGCATTCGGGAAGTGGTCACGGGTTCAATATCGGTGAGAACCTAACTTTTCTTAGCGGTAAGTAGGCTGAAATTATGCTGCGGATTATCATAAATTAAAATTATCATCATTAAAATTCGTTCCAAAACCAGTATCATCATCGTATCATTTTAGTGACAGTAATCACCATTTGTCACACATATTGGAATCGTATTTGTCACACGTATAGGCTATCGAGCAAAAAAGCGCGATTTTCCCAGTATGTTTAATTTTTCTTTCTCACTGATCTTTTCCGGCTTATTTTTGCGTTAAGCATGTTCCAAAAGCTCTAGTAATATTCTCATTTCCCTTATTTGTATATTTATCATACTTCTTCTTAGTATAGACTCGAACGGCCTACGATTTCAGATAAACTTTCCTTTGTTTTCAAAGAGATGCACACTGCAGTGAAAGGAACATGCTTTAAGGTGGGTTTAGGTGACTTGGCACGATAAGGCGTGCACCTAGGAAAATTCCCAAGGAGAAACGGACATAAAAAAGTCTGACGGGACCGGGGGTCGAACCTGGGTCTCCCTATTGCCGAATGGTTGCTCTATCTACTGAGTCCGTTTCTCCTTGGGAACATGTTTTAGTTTAATTCACTTCAGAGGTTGAATTAGAAGAAGAATAGTAATGTTAAAACCTTAATATTTGAGATATTTAGATCATTTAAGTAAGAATCAGGATCATCATCAGAGCGTATCTGTTTCTTCTAGTGACGATCTTAGACAAAATAAGGGCATTCTTATGCGAGGAAGTCAGACATGATCATAAGTTCTAGCCCCTTCTTTACATCACAGGTAATAGTTTCGATCAAGTGGTTTGGCACACTTATCAAATCATCTCCAAATCTTCTCAAGGACTCTATTTATATAAACTTATCAATCAAGAACTGCAGTTTGCGAAAGTTAATTTCATTATATCGTGAACGAAAGTAATCTCTTTTATTATATTCAATATGATCCTGCAAAAGTTTCTTTTAGTTAAACCTACCAATTTCTGTTTCTCTCTGTGCTCATACATCTTAGGTGGATAGGGTAATATTGATCTCGTCGCTGAAAAAATTATCCTCTCTCCACCAGTGTCTACTTTAAGAAACATATTTTTCAAAACCGTCCTCATTTTCTAGCAGTTTAAAATTAAAAATATAGCGAGCACAAATTAGAAAAGGAAAAAGTGACGCAACTTTTCTCTTAAATTTGTCACCTCAGCAATCGATAATTTTAAAGAATCTTAAAGGTAAACAACCATAAACCAAAAAGGTAACGAATTTGTATTTAAAGGAAAATGAAATGAGCCGTATTTATGACATGCAAACAACCAAAGATGATATATGACCATCTTCTGTAGTCTTAGAAGTGTTGTAAATCTGCTATGGTTCCGTGGAATACCAATCTTCATTTATTTTTCACCTGCGACTAACATTTGTCAAGAACGAAATAATTACTTTTTCTCTGATTTGATATCAAAGAAAAGCACCTATTCTATTCATTCCACTGCTCTATGACATCTTTAAATCCTCTCGTATCTCTTCCCTGCGTTTTTTTGCCCTATCGCACGCTTTTTCTCGCTCAAAACGTTTTTTTCGCTTCCTTCACTTACCCGGGGTCAAGGCCGCGCCGAAAAATCTCGACCGAGCCGCTTTGGACCTCCTATGAGAAGGTCCTTGGCACCCTCTCATACCCTCCCTCCATTCCCTCATCCTTTCCCCAGACTTCTATGCCAAGAACTCCTCAACCCCCCTGCCTCATTCCCTCTTCTCCCAACCCACACTTTTGTCCTCCTCGAGACGTTGGCCCGACTCCCAAAATATCGATCCCCTGCAAAAAACGAGAGGGCAGAGATATCCTGACTGAAGAGCTGCTGAAAAAGCCCCTTAAATTTTTATTTTCGCGAGAGGAGATTTTATTTTCTCTGGAATATTTTAAATATATTTCAATTATATAATACATAGTATATATATTAATTAACATACTTTATTATACATATAATAATAAAATACTTCAGAATAATTTAATTCACCCATTAATTATTTTTTAAGGTATTCATAGCTCCGTCATTCCCTTCTGAAACAGCCGTGAATTATTTGCCGCTCGTTTCAACTGCTTCCTCAAACTTCCTCGTAGAAAGCTCTGTTAACCGGTTTCGCTTTACTGCTTATATTTTTTTCATATCCCGGGAAACAATAAGACCCACATAAGAGCATCTGAAATGAATGTAATGAAATTACAGTACTAAAACAATTTTGGTATTCTTTGGTTTCGATGTCGTAATAAGGTGGGATCTTGAGAATTTCGGAGAGATTCGGCGTTTCTCAACCACTGAGACGAGACAACCACATGCGCGCGCCTATTCCAGCGTTTGTATAAAGGACAAGAACAAAACTACGGGATAATCAATGGTTAGAGACCCATTATTATAAAGCATTTTGTACGTAGATGCGATAAGAAAGTAACAGAGTGATGTTAATTTGATTCAGTCGGCCTCATTCTCATTATGCTGGAGGTTCATGGGGTTCTGCGGATAAAACATTCAGCCGAGAAGGTGAATGTGCATCGTAAGGCGATTCTGGTTGGGAATTCCAACATGAAAGGTGGTCAAAAGCTATATTGAAGTAGCTGAATAAGTTTAGAAGAATTATGTTTAGCGAAGACGGAATTCATTTCTCGCGACTCCATTGGCAAAACCAACATTAACTACATAATAGGAGAGAAAGACGGAAAGACATCTTTCGAGGAGGAATTTTTTCGCAAAAATACGCAGTGGAAATAAACAAAGCATGTATGTCGTTAGCTTAGTGAGCAAACAGAGCGATGGGCTACTTAAGAGGTACGAATATAAATATAAAACACCTCGAGAAAACACAAGAAAAATAGGAAAGAAAAAGGAAAAATAAAGTATTTTATTAATTTTATTATTTTTCATATATTCCATATTTTTCCATGGATGAGACGCACCTTGTTTCAAAAAGTGTGAGGTCTTATTGGAAGATTTGTAAATTTATTTACCAACAATTCCCGCATTTCCTCTCATTTTTGTGGTCATAGTTTTAAAAAGGAGTTTACGGTGCATCAACTGCTACGGAATACATTGCCAATAGTTTTTGTGTTTGCTGTTTTCTCGCTTGTTGCCTTCGCGGCCATTGTTTCGCGTTCGTGTCAATAGTTTTCGTTTTGTTCATAAAGTCCTGACGGTGGTGAGTATTTGTATCACATCTATGGTTAATAAAACCTCTACTCAACTATTTCGTGCTATAGAATCACTTTTCTAAATTTCGGGTTCCAATATAACGGTGCGTCATCAAACGGGAGTGTCACCTACATGAAGAAATTCGGTTATACTGCGAAGAAACGAAGCGAACGGGAACTCACGGAGATTGATAAAGGACTGAACTGATGAAGAGGTACCTCGAGATAGGGAGGGGTAATCATGTGAGAAAGAGTCCAATACCAGGGTGGTCTTCGAAGGAAGGCTAAGGGGTAGGAGGGAGATTGGTACAAACACATTCAGATTAATCAGATGTGGTGTGATTTAATAAACAGAGTATATATGTGGAAAAACAGCACGGGGCTAAGTTGATAGCTTGCGATCATAAAACACCGTAAATAGATCATGTGGCAATAAAGAATGATGATGACACTCTCACATTAGAGTTATAGGCTGGAAAATCTTTGTCTACGCGCGTGAAGTATTGCAGATACCTTCATCTCTTTGGTACTCCAATCGCGGCTTCAAAGTTTGTCTCCCTAAAATATGCGGTAAAGAAATCGCCTCTTCTCAATAAAAAATAAACTACTTGAGACGCTGTCAAACAATGAAAGAGAGTCCTCTTCTGCCTCATGCATTGAAAAAGTCTTTGGAGACGGAGTCCTCGAACTTTCTTAAATTTTGTCGATAATTATCAGTGGACTCTTTATTAAGGGCTGAAGGCTCGAGATTGGTGGGACGATAAAGCCCTGAACTGTTTCATGCAAGACAATACCTTCCTATGAAATCTACTCGGGGTGGTTCTTGAAAAATGCTGGTGGTGATATTGAATGCGTCGATTTATTTTTATGGCAAGAACTGATCGATTTAGATCAAGCTTTGCTTCATAAAATAAACCTCTGATTTATATGCAGGTTGACAAGATTTTGATACACCAATCAGAGGAGCTTTAGGACCGCAATCCTCTTTGAATCATCGAAGGTGGCGCATCAATATTTTGTTGGCTGCTGCTAAGAAAATGGCACCCTAAAATTCTGATAAATTATTTTCAATTTTAGTATATTTAATTCCGAAGAATTGCCTCTTCAAGCCTTCCGCTGTCTATCATAATATAATTTATAAATTACGATCGCTGACTTTTTTAATTGAGTTAATATGTTTTTGTTTAAGAAGAAGGAAAAGGTGTTTAACTTTGGTTAGGAAGAGTGTGCCTTTAATTCAAAGGATAATCAGATGCGAAATATATCGACGTGACTGGCATTCGAACCCAGGCATCCCACTTTCCAGCAGGTATTCTAACCACCAAACTACAACGTTATTAGTTTCATGGACTTGGGTTTGAGCCCCTGTTTTGTCGCTAATTTTTGCATCTATTTTTTGTTAGCTCACTCCGTTGACGTAGTTGACGTTAATTGCTCCACGTCACATATCATGAATAGATTCAATGATATTCTCGTATTTTAAAGTGCAGTTGGTGCTGGTCGTTATACTATTTATACAATAGCGTATCGCAGTCGATAATAGTCGCTCTATATTGCACTGATAATTACTTTCTGAGAAATTATATGCTCTCCCTTATTCGAAAAATTCTCGCTCCGTAGAAAATTTCAGGAATTCGGCCACACTCCCAATTCTTACACTCGGAAGAGTAAAATGAATTCCTACGACAACGTCGTCGTTTGTGTTTACTTCTCAGAAATCTTCGAGCTTAATCAAGCGAGATATTTAAATAGGAAGCAAGGATTTACTTCAGCTCTGCCATTGTCACCACCTTTTACTGATCCTAATCCCTACCCCCGCACAATCACCCTTTCTCTTTTTTATCCCTTGCTTTTTACCGAACCCTCGCGCCCTCGACCCTCCTTAACTCGCTTCCTTTGTTTTTGTGGCCTTTTCATACCGGCCGCTTCGTGCAAGGACCTTTGAGGAAATCCGTTACCCTATCCTAAAAGTTTCTTTTTGTCTTGCCTCCTCTTTCCCTCCGTAGGCCTTGTAACACATACGCGGCCCGCCAGAAGTCCCTTTCCCTTCCTTTACTTTGGCTCCTCTTGAAAGCGTGCACCCTTCTGCCAAAAAAGCGATGTACTTGCCGCATCTTATCTTGGAGAAACCGTCGGGGCATTATGCCGAAAAAGAAAGGGTCTCATCCTTGTCGCTTTTCCCTGCACAATACCCTGTCCTCGTCTGCCTCCACAGAAGTCCTCGAATTTTCGCATTATATCGAAGTAATATTAGAGCTAGGGAGTGGTTGCAGTCTTCGAAGGTGTGCGTATGCGCCGTGTCATTGCGAGGATCTAGATGAATATTTCGTTGTTTGTACGTAAGGATTCCCTAAAATTAAGTCAGTGACTCAAGAAATTGTCATAAGAAGATTATGGTTTTCATTGTTTAGATATTTACTAAGCTGAGATATATTTTTTGGTGCTGAATGTTACCTTCCATCCCAAAGGAGGTTTGTTGTACCAAAATATTAAATCGATGTTATTGTTTTCTTTCGGCGATGGAAATTAAGTTGGTAAAATAAACTTGTAAAATTCGTTAATCTTGCAAACTCATTATTATTTCTTGAATTTAAAGTTATTTGATACAATTTCTAACTAGAATACTGCAGGAAAATAGCTACTTAACTACCTATCTTATCCCGATATCCCGAACAACGATTTGGATTGTGAAATATCATTAAAATGATATTGGTTAACTCAACATCATATATGCAAGAGAACCGGTCAACCTAAATAAATCATCGCTTACACTTATCAGCATTTAAATTTGAGAATTATCCGGCGTCATTGTTGTATTCCCACAGTTCCTACAATTCTTACAATCCGTTGCTTTCTGACTTTTTCTTTTCGCTGCTACATTTTAATGCTAACCTGCGGTTTATTTTCCTGATTTTTTCAATAAAAAATTGGTCACCGTGCTCTCCTGACCATCTTCCTTTATTCTACTTCTAATGACAAATGCTTGTACTTGATCTTAGCTGCCCTCATAATATTTATCTCCTTTGATTTGAATATATTCTTTCATTTTCATTACCACATAAGTTTCGCTACTCTTTTATAACGGAAAATTAACAGTGTTCAGCGAATTTTTTTTAAAAACGTTCCTTATTTCTTCATTTGTAATTCCGGTAATTTGAGAATCGGAAGAATTCAAAATTATTTATTTTATAACCAGAATGTCTCTTATAATAATTTTGCTAAAATATCTTTTAAAAGTCTTTCAATTATTTCCCAATCAAATACTCCTTTTCAAAAGGGTGATCGTCTTAATCTATCAATTTTCAACCCGCTACTTCCTAGACAGAAATGTCCACCATTGAAAAGCTATAGATTGACGGACAATCATTTTCTGGAATGAAACGGAGCGAGTGAATGCTGGAACTCATTTTATGGTGGAGTATTTCAAAGGATTCTTTATCGGAAGTGGAAATAATATATCCCTGTTTTATAAGCAAAGTCTATCACACCCACAGATTGGTACCAGTAACTATCCACCCTTTGGACACGCGGCCGTTACGAATTCAAACACAAACGAGCCAACTCCGCTTACATCTTTCATCAAACTGTGAAGGTAACCATGACTACGGGGATTATACAGCACATCCAAAGATATCCGTTCAAATAATTCTTCACAAAACACAGCAGTATCGATCCCGTTCATTAAACGCTCGTTGTATCGAAAAAAGGGCTTTTTTGTATGGACGCCTCCTCCCCGTTATAAAAAAGCGACGATCGACATCTCTGGCGGCGAGTGTTCTTTGATTGCTGCACTTTAATTTTCCCTCCCTTTGCTGCCCACGGCGTTCGTGACTGCATGAGTGGTGGAGGGAGTGGGAGTTGGTGATGTTTGAGCGTCAAAGCGAGGAAGGGAGGGGAAAGGTAAAAAAGATGGAAGGGGAAAGGGTTTTGATGAAAGCGCTGGTTGGAGTGCACTCAGGATGCTGGTTGAAGTACCTTTCAAAGGCCTTCCACACTTGCACACATCCTCTTGCCTTGCGGAGGACCCCGGGTGCATTTTAGATCCCATCCCTCTCTACTCCTTCCCTCCAATGAGCATTCGAGGGAAATTAAAGGGTAGGAGAGGTGTGAAGCGAGCACCCCCAAATACAGACAGAATCCTTTTGTCTCTGTATACACACGTACACAAATCGTCGTTCCCTTCTGCTGCAAAAGAGGGTAGGTTCCAGAACGATGCCTTGCGGAACTCGCATTAATATCTGTAGCGATCCTTAATATCGAGATGGATCGTTTTCCTTTATTCTTTCCCTCCCGAGACTAAAGCCGGGCGTGAAATATTTCAGGTTAATGAATAATCTTTTCTTTTCCCTTTTCCAGAATCCTTCAAAAGAATGAAGTCTCGTTTTTTTTTACTTCGCTCACGAGAAGTAATGGTTTACTCGTTGGAATTAACGGGTGGAGGAGTTTTAGGATTTCATTGACTCATAATTTGATGATTGCTATATAGGGTATGAATATGAAACCTATAGTTTCTTTTTCTAATCATTTAGGGAATAGCCTATCGCTGAAAAATTTGAAGATAGAGAATTTATAGTATATTTAATTGGTGTAAATGATTTCCTGTTAGAAACTACGCTACTTCTAATTTGAAAAGTTGTGGATGCAACGTAGTATGATTTCCACCGTTTTGTCATTATAACTTGTCATTCTAAATGTACTAGCAGAAAGTTTATTAGGAAATGTATTATTTCCCATCTTCTGAAATTATCTTAGGTTGAAGTCTAGTTCGATATATAAATAATATCTTTATTTTTGGTCTTTATTTTACTATTATTATTCAACAACAGCATGGAAGTAGACCATTGCAACCAATGTTAAGTTCATCAGATATTCATCACTATTTCACCATGATACAAACCCCTCTTCTATTATTGCTTGCCGTTAAAATTTGATTTTTATAAATTACTTAGAACGGATTTAAGGAGGCGTATAATGTTCGATGTGAGTGACTGAGTATTTAGATTTTCTGGTATTATGTGTTTTTTGCCTGTTATTCTCATAAATATTTTGTTCGATTAACTAAATGTTTAGGATGAGAAGATAACTAATTTAGGGGTTGAAGAGAAATGTGACAGACGTTTATTGATCGATGAATTTTACTTGCAGAAGGAGCCAAATTTAAAATATTTCCATCTCGTATTTCAATCACAGAATTATCTTTTTCCATCCCCTTCTCTGGTACATTTAGGAGGATTTCCATCCCCTTCTCTGATACATTTCGGTGGATTTAGATTTTCGCTTCTTTTCGAATTCCTCACTCATTATTTCCCGCACGTTCCTTTTACTGTTTCGCACATATCTGGAGCATTTCGCTCGATAATCAAACCGAAAGAAAAAAATACCCACATATCTCGACGTCAGATCAAAGCCTACCGTTTTTGAAAAGTTATTTATAGCCGAGAGAAGGGGTGTGCGTAAGGATATGCCCGGCTGCATACACCTACCGCCGAATAGAACAGTTTTTTCCCTTCGAATAAGAGCAAACGTTTCCGTCCGTCGTTAAAAGGAACGAAAGAGAGAAATAAAAAAGGTATGGGGAGGAGAGGATCGCGAAAGCACGGACGAATTTATTTTTTAATTTCCCGGCTTAAAACTATGGAGGCCGAAACCGAAACAGGAGAGAAGAGATTCCTTCCCTTTTTTATTCTCACCGTTTTACTTCCGTTAAATCCCGGCGCACACTGCGCCAGTTATTAGCGGAGCTCACGCATCAACGATGCAAAACGCACCCATTGGCGACTTTTTTCCTTATCTCGTCCCCTGGATCTCTCACGCATGGGAAACTGTTAAAGCCACGCACGGACACATTATTGCTGGAGGAAGGGGTGGTGATGGGGGTGGAGGAAGGAAACTGGGTATAGGATGGGGAAAATAATGGGAATGGGTGTGAGGTGAAAGGGAAAGAATGGGAAGCGGGAAATATAGGAAAATAGGGGTGGGTCCGATGCGAATGTTTTAGAAGATATGCGTCAGGGAAGAGGGATCGACGTATTTAAATTAACGTGTGGTGGTAGGGTTGGGTATTAGGCTTGGTATCGGAAGTAAAAGGTAGTATGCGAGGAATAGGAAATTAAAATTGGACCATGAACAATAAAGGAAAATACTAGGAGATGGAATTGGTTGGAGAGATCGCGAGGTTTCCAATTAAATGGAGGAAGAAATGGGTAAATGACGGGCATACTAGTCTAGGAAGCCTCATCAGCTACTGAATCTAACGAAAAGAATGTTTTGCAGTTAATGAATTAGGAAAATATTTCATGAGGACATTACTGCTGCTTTCTGGAAAATCGTACGCTTGAAGATAAAGCTTGGCAGGTTCACTTTCGAAGAGAAAATGAGAAGAATCTACAAGGTACTTAAGGATGGAAGAAATACAGATTTTACACGGGAAAAATACGAAGAAAAACAAATTAGTTTTTAATCGTTACTTATAAATATTTAAGTGAAAGAGGGACTGTATGAAAAGTTGAGTTGACAATAGAGACTGAATAATGAATTTCTCTTGATAGAATCGAACAGGGTTAGAATGAAAATACCCTCATAGTAATTTCAAAAATATTTTTATGATGTGCGCAATATTTCCACGAATCTAGGAAGAGCGCAATTAGAGGCAAAACAATTGCGTCATCATAAATTGACGATTGATTACTTTTCAATTCCTCCGAAACCGGCCGCGTTTGTTTCCTTGTTTTGAGCGGTTATGGAGGAAATTTGTTAAATTAAATGCTATAATGAATATGGTTGTGATCCACCGAGGATGATCTATGATCCGACAAGAATTTTTGTTATAACATGAAATAGAACAGTACGCCGAAAGGCGGCTTGCAGGGTACTAACACAGACATAGACATAGTTCCAACTCCATCCGGTTTTAACTGTAACCTAATGTATTCAGAATAATTTTAATATTCATCTCAATCAAAGGAATCAAATGCAGTAGATCAATCTTGAAGAGGAAAGAAAAAATCAATCGCATTGTATAGTTTCAAATTTTTTTTGGTGTTATACATTTTGACTGAGGATAATCATGTCAAAAAAATTTCAAATTGAACCGATCTTGTAACAAGTGACAGAGTGAAAAATAATGACAAGGTGCAATTATCTCCGTTTTCATGACCGACCAACACGTAGCATAATAAAAGTCATGGAAGAACTGTACATAGACTCTAGACTTTTTCTCGTCTTCTTCAAATTTTAGTGAAAACGTCATTTTCTAACTCAGATAAAAGTAAACCTCCAACAGAAATTCGGTGTTTTTAAATGAAACAATCACTTTTGTTTCATCGAGTGTTGGCGAAGTAAACACATTTTATCTAAAGATTGCGCTCATTCTCGAGATTATCAACCTTTCATGGTTATGGCCAGTTTAATACCGTCTGCTATTGGTTACGTAGTTATTTTCACAAGCAACTCAGCTATATCATCAAATTTAAAAAAAATATCGTTCTCATTTCGAATATATACAATGCCTCCATGCAAATCAAAATGGTATGGATTCGTCGTTTTTAAGTGAAACAATTGAGTATTATCGAGTGTTTTCTAATAAAACATATTTCATTTAACGTTTTAACTAGCTTAACCTGCTATTTAATAGCAGGCTAAATTTATGTAACCTGCTATTAGGTTCGTAGTTATTTTTATAATCAACTCAGTTATACAAATCAAATTTAGAAAAAAAATATTGTTCTCTTTTCGGATGAACGCAACATTCCTATGTAAATCAACATAGTTTTGAATGTATTAATCACTGACTATCCAATATTGATGAGTATGACTAACGTTACCTTTATTATAGTGCGGAGATTGGGACCAGCAGCGACTCACATTCACGGCCTAATACCTGTTCCCATAAGGCCCGTTAATAGGACGTCTATTACAGAGGCGGTTGTAGAGGCGATGGGGTAGTAGTAGAAGTAGCAAAGGGAGGAAAGTGCATGGAAGAGGAAGGAAGAAGAGGTAGGAGAAGAGAAAAGGGAAGGAGTATATGGGGTGGCGAAGCGATGAGGGCTTAATTTTTTTTATTCGGTCGGGCGAATGAATTTTTCGGACGGGAATGGTGTGGGCGCCGCCGAATAGTGGTTTTGGTAGGAAAAAAGGTCTTTTGAGAAGAGAGAGAGGTATGCGAATTTTTTTTAATTTTCCCCGTCCGATTTTTTTCCGTAAATAGACTTTGAAACTAATTTCCGTCGATTGCAACCTAAACGGAGCGAGACAAAGGATGGTCCGCGTAACGGCGGATTCGACGAAAAAATCTTGCGCGAGAAAAATTTCAAAATCCTTTAGGATTAGAGTGGCGTCTTGTCATTAAAAACTAAAAGGGTAAATCCTCGTTGTTGGGAGCAAATGGGAAGTAATGAAGGGTGAGAAATGGCTCCCGTACATGGTCAGGTTCCATACGTTTTACGGACGTATAGATGAGGACAGGTGAGAAGTTCGTCGATAAAAACGTTACGGCAAAGGATTTCCATCAAAAGTAAAGTTTCCCCGAAATGGATACTTTTGGAGGATATATTCAGCAAGGTCCTACGAAGTATTATACCCTCGTAACAATATTTTCGGGGTTAAATTCTCTGTGTTATTAAAAGTTAAGCTTTTGCTCGCAAAAATCGAAGGCTAGAATACTGGCTAGAATATTCAGTACTCGAATTAATCTCAGCTTACTAGTTGTTCAGAATTAGCCCTGTGAAACTTGCTTCAGTTCAGTTGACAGTTGCTTGCTGACAGTTGAAGTCATTTCGCACCCATGGGCCCCTACTCAGCTCTAGAATGCAAATTGATTTTAAGCCTTCCAATTCCTGCGAATTATGAGTTTTTGTGGATCATGCAGATTGGAATTTCAAGTTAATTATTTCATATGGACGCTTTATACGTCGGATTAAAATAAAGCAAATAGTAATTACACAAAATCACAAAGTAATAAAGACGATATTTATGCATTTTTACATTTGCAAGGAAACTCAGAGCCTTTTTCCGTTTTGAGTCCCCACTTTGAAATCATTATAGCGTATAACCAGAGAACGGGTTATTAAACCTCAGTCTATTTATCCCAGAAAAGTTACCTATCGAGATCAAGCGTCCTCTCATAAGGTCCAATCCCATAAGACGTTACCGAGACCTGAGGAAAGGATATACGATGCAAGGGTAATTACGGGGGAAATATGACGGCGATGAGTCGTAAAGAAATCCAGGGGCATCGGTGTTTTCCAGGGAAATACGGCAGCGTGACGGGATCCAATCCATTGCTTCTCCTAGAAGAGAAATATGTGCGCTCATTTGCATGCGAGACGGCTTTCCTCCGCTGCATTTACTGTTCCGGTAACCAAGTTGATGAGGGTGGTGTCAGCGACGAAGGCTCCTGCACATCGAGCGCTGCTAATCACCACGGTGCTAGAGAGTCAGCGGATCATTTATACTAGTTGTAGAAACTAAATGGGCGCACTTCTCTTAGCCACGCGCTAGGAGCAGCCGACTTGTTAAGCGGGTTTTTTTCCCTCACTGTCCATGCAATACAGGAGTAGTAGCACGAGCTTAGCAAAAGGAGACAGAGATTTTTAACCGTTATAAATCAAGAAACTGCATTTTCCTTCTCCTAATGGAATATTTGTCAACATTTACGGAAAGCGAACGAGCGGAAGAGCGCCTTCGATCCGTTTTCGATGTCATTCGAAAGAGCAGAAAGTGACCATTAATGAGGTTATTCGTTGTGCTTCCTCATCATGAATCGATTCGTTACTATTCTTCAGCCATCATATTTAATCCTTCAAGTCAAAACTATAGCAAATTTCTATTTCAGGAATCAGTTATATTGAGTTCTTCCGATTCATTTTGTTGATTGGATAGCTCAGCTTCGGGCAGCTGGCGATGTGACTAGGAAAAGGGATGCTAAAGTATTAAGGATCGATAATTGTATTTGTGTGATATAATGTTATACTATAACAATCTTTCACCTGGTGTTTTCCAATTTGATTACTGAAACGAGACAATTTTTAGCAAAAATAATTCATCCGGCCACAGAGTAGAATTTCAGGCAAAGGTTACGCATAAATTATTTGTTATCATACTATAAATACTTCTGTCGGACAGTTATTATTAGATTGGCAAATACGTCAACCCTAATATACCGACAAACTCAAAGATTGATGTGGATCTAAAGATACTTTCACCGATGTTTGAACTCTAAATTAACGAATATATTGCTAATACCTTGCCTTTCGTGCATCGTACCCCAAAAAGTTAAGGTTTCATCGTTGGAGAAGTTTTCCGAAGAATGATAAAATCCCTCGTGTTTTTAAATTTCATGATATCATACAAATTGTTCCCTTAAATAAGAATTCTGCTCCCTTTATTTTACAGCTACAAATTTGTTTATATAATGGTTTTAAGCTAGATAAGAGGAAGTTAAGGACAAACCTCTGGTATTGTCATGATACACACGTACCAAAAATAACCGCACTGTTGCAGTGCCTTAAAACCTTAGATTAAGGATCATTATTTGTGACTTATTGCTTCAAGAATAATAAAATTTGATAATGCATGCCCATTGTCATTGCCCAGAGTACAGTTGTTACCTATTATCACTGTGCAAGTACTGTGAATTCATATGTTTGCGAATATTCATCGCGAAGTACTTGGTAGTCTCTCAACTTATTCCGGTCTCATGTCCGGTAGAATGTTTCCAGCGCCATTAGAAAATATTTTCATTCGCCTTTGTTTTTCTAATATCTCTAGTACATTTTAAAATGTATCGCTTCTCTCTACATTGCGAGAGTAATTTTCTCCAGCCAAAATACATGATCCAATAAGAAATAAAGCACCAAAATTGAGATATTCATTCTTGACGTAACCCACGAACCCACCAATCAACGCCACTTCGGTGTCCTTTCCGTGCTCCTTTTAAAGGCCACCTATCCACTCCCCCCATGCACACCTTTCTCCTTTCCATTTCCTTCTCTTTGATGAAAAAAGCGAAATGGCAGAGATCGCGGAGAGAGAAAAGCGGATAATAAAGATGGAAAAGCGAGGCCTAATGAAAAGAGCAAAGGGCGAAGGACAAAATTAGGGTCAGGAGTGCGATTTAAGAATGTATGTACGAGATGGAAGGGAGGCAAAAAAGGCGCTAAAATTATTGAGGAGAATGGCCTCTTTTGTTTCGCGGCCATTCGCGTGTCGTAAAACGCGATTTTTTCCAGAGCTAAAATTCGCAGCTCCGCTAGCATAATGTTTCTCGGACAGGGATTTAATGGGCGCCTTCACAAAATTAGCGGTTATTTTTAATGGAAAAGAGAAGTTTTTAGATAGGAATTAGAGGTCTCAGGGTTGTTTTTAGCAATCGCTATACACTTGAAAGAATTTCTCGTGCGACAAGAACACAATCAATTTGCTATGCTAAATGGGTTTTCGTCTTAAGTGCAAAACAGATTCGAGTTTATTTCGTGATTTGAATCACGTGCCTGAGATGGGTAGGATTAAAAGTTAATGCTGTAAAAAAAGAATCAAAATTCGTATTTATAATCAGTTTCCAATTTCCAGGATTTCACGATCATACTGATGTCAACGCAGTTGCAAAATATGAAAGTGAAAACGAAGGCCCTGTATTATAATTTATCAATAATGGAAATTTACTAATGTTCACTTTAGGCCCGTTTTATTATAGTTAGAATTAAAGTGAAGATGATAAATCTCCTATGTATAAATGATGGGTTAACATGGAGATGAACAAAAATCATCATTTAAACTCTTACAGACCGTAAAAAAACTGGACCCCTAAAGTTAACATTAGTTAAAGTCCATTTAAAGTATACATTATAACTCCGAGTCTAAGTATATATCTTTGAATTTGCCAGTGAATTTGATATTTCTCTAAGTTTTTATGCTGCGACCGTAGGGCAGTTGGAAATGTAACTATCAGTGGGACGTTTTCAATTTAATCTGTAAATTTATGCACGTTTTTTTTCTTAAACGGAATACTTACGAATACTACCCCTGGATTAGCTCTTTACAGAAAAATTTCGAGGAAGGTAATCCTTCACAGGTTTTTACGAGACAATTGGAATAACATTCGTTGAATGACTTCTCTGGATAATGGATACTTCATCATGTGCAAACATCGTTCTACAAGAAATTAATCATGTATATATCAGTGCGCACGTTCTGATTTCATTGAAATTGTCTTCAGTTTAGTCAGCGTTTTTTTCTGCTTACGAGTAGAACGATATTATCGTGACAGAACCTCGTGTAAACCTAGGTTAACATATTTCATTTAATTTTCTCTTATATGTTCACAGCATAACGTGCTGCGACGTTTAAGTACGTACTTCGGAAGACAGATGATTGAAATGCGCAGTATTTTTAGATCTTTGAATTATGCATATAATTGAAATGGTTTATGTGTATGATTATTTAATCATAATCTATTTTGTCTCATTTTTTAAGAAATAGATGCTAGAAAAGCTGATAAAGTTTGTATACACCTGGTATTATGGAAGATACATGTTACCCTTATTTAGATGTAACAAATATTTTTCGTAGTTCTTGGCTTAGGATGGAGGATTTTGTATATTCCTTTTACTTTTACAAATAAAGTTATTTTCGAGATAATTTTAGGATAATAATACATCAGTGAGCATCAAAAGTTTAAAAAATTCAGTATTTCAATTATTTTTGGCAATTATGCATCCAACACAGAAAAACTTCCCAAAATAATTGAGGAATCAAATTTTAAAAGTCCTTTATGCTCTTTAGTATGTACGTTATGAATATCAAAATGGCATATGTGAAAAAAATAGAATTAATCACACATTACAATAAGTAATTTTAGAAATTATATTGCTCTTAAGTAGGTTTTCATGTCAGTCGTGTCCATGGTTATGATAATATGATAGCTACTGCGGTATGAATAATAACATCCATCCTGGTTACTTTCTCTTGAGTACTAAGGAAATTCTTAATCATAGCACTAGTACTATTTCCGCTATTAACTTTCTGCCTTAGTGGGAAGAACAAATGCAAGCTACCTCACTCCTCATCTTCTCTGGTAAGCCTCCTTGTCTTTCCTAAGCTTTTACTATCTATTAGTGGAGATTTTAGGATCCAGCCAATATTCTGAATGATGATAGAATACACATAGAAGATTAAAAATGTTCACTAATTCCTATCTAAGAGAGCGGAATCGTTTTAATGGTAACAGAGCTTGGCGGCAAGCCTCATTGTCACCAATCCATCACGACAGTGCTCTCCTTTCGATCTCTCTTCCGCACCTCAGTCAATTCTAATGCATTCCACTGCACCCAACGCTTCCCTCTCCCAAACAATGGCCACACACCCACACACGAAATCCCTCCATCACAACTAACTTTCGATTCCTCTCACTCACACTTCACTCGCCACCCTTAGGCACCCTTTTCCCCTCCCGCTTTTTTCTGACCAATTGACTCAATTGCCTCGATCGCTTCCTCCCTTTCTTTCTTCTACGCCACTTCGGATTCTCTCAAAGATCTCTTTTTTTCCCTCCCCCTGTTTCTTCCCCTTGACTTTGCCGTTTCTCCCCCAGAGTTGCACTCTCCGACACTTGGTTCCCCGTTTTGCTTCCTCTTTGTCGCGCAATCCCGTCTCTCCACCGAGTACATCTTCCCTTCACTTCTTGATTGTGTGTACGCCTTCTTCTCCCCAGGGTTTTCCCTCTGTTTACCTATAGGTCCTCCAAGGCTTTCTGTTACTCATTTCTCTCTTTATATTTCTCTTCCTTTTGTCCCATCCATCCTTCTTTATCCCCTGCATTCATCTCCTACGTCACCGAAGTACTGCCTTGATTGTGTTGTATATATGTTAAGTAAACAGCTCGGAGGTTTGAATCTCAATCTCTTGCATTTAGCTGTAAGGAATTTCGAAAGGATGATGAGGCTTACTAGGCGAGGCAAGGATAGCTTGACTCTAAAACTGTGTGCCGCGATAGGAGGCAAAAATGCCGCGAGAAGTAGTAAGCGTGCCGCAAAAACTTCAACGGTAATTCCAATGCAAAACTGAATGTTTTCGACGTGATTTTAAAATTTTCTGCGCCATTAGCTTTTGCAAAAGTGAGGAAGTTCTTCGCGGACCTATCGAATGCTAGAACGCTTATGTATAGATATTTGACAAATATATGTGAGGAAAAAGTATCAATGATAGTTTCCTTTCGTTTTTCCATTATGGATTCCCGCAATACCTTGCCTTATTCTGCAAAATATTTCAGTTCCTCCAATGTTATAAAAGAAATATTGACAGTGGAATATTACTCAAAAATGTTTCTTTTCAGGTGCACTGGTACATATTTCCAGATATGACCAGTTGTATACTTCCTAAGTTTGCAATTCAAAACGAATATTAGTATCCTTATAGTATTCACCTCTTATATTGTTCTATTTCTAATAGAATTTACCCGTAAAATCGATATACAAAACGCATCACATTATTTACTTTTATCAATAAATTCCTATCTTACGAAACTCATAGAAGGTCACACTTCCGCTGAGTGAATATCTCATGACCGAACTGATTCAACCATGGCTTCTGTCTTATCTTGCATCCTTTGTACATTAGTCCCATCATTCTTTTGTTTCAGTGTTTGTTAGCCTATAAACTATTTCAAAACTTTGATGATTTTTCTGTTTTTCCATTTCCATTTCCCTCATTGTTTTCCTCTCATCAGTGTGTTTTTCTTCCGAACATCTCTTTATCGCTCTTTAAACCCGATGACTAATGCTTGTCTCATTTGTCTTTCGCAGGAGGTGAGTGTGAAGTCCATTTGGACAGCTTAACTTTGATTCGTGGCGCATTATTTGGGGTTTAGTAATCAAGGAATAAGTAACGGTAAGTCCACATCTGATATGATCCGCGTGACAAGACTGTTTGGGACAAAGTGAAAACAGTCCTATTTCATAAAGGTTTATGATTACTAGTGTGTCTACTGGATGTGTTAAATCTAATAATTTCTCCCAGTAGTTTCTTTTGTTTTTTGGCAGAAAGACTGAGCACTTAAGATGTGGTAACTATACAGGTCTCAGGATAATGGTTGGTCTGTATAAGACTTTTAATATCTGTAACAGTTCTCTATTTTAAAGGAGAATATTGGCAATTTCTATGGTTAAAATTTTTTCATATACTAAAAATGCCTTTATAATTCTCATGATTGTCTATAAGTATTTCATTCCTAAGAATTTATTTTCCATCAATTCTTTACCATAACTGAGGAACAAGGTCTCCGTTAAGATAAGATACAACTATTAAATGTGAATTAAGTTCTAATTTCAAAAAAGGGTTGCTTTTTGAATAGAAGGACATCTTTAGTTCCGTAAATAGAGATTAAGAGCAAAATTTATGGTGGAAAATATAATATTAATGGCTAGGGAATATTGTTCTAGTATTAATAGAGTATTTGAGATTCATTGTTTCAATGAGTTTCAAACTTTATAACATTCGTAATGGAAATAGAACTCCTCGTACTCTTCGACGGCAATATTTTGTTTGCTTTGTAAGTGTAAGAAGAGTTTTATTCTAATTATTATGGCTTTTCACGAGGTAACGCCTTAGCATATTGAGTTTCGGATATTCAGTAGATTGAATATTTCAAGATGGAATCCTGCGTATTTAGAAATGTTGTAGCTTAATCGTTCATGTAAACTTATTCATTACGGGCCGCCAACTAATTTATCGAGAACCCGCCATATGTTGAAAAATTTATAATCCTTTAGCTTTCCTTTAGTCCTCCAGAGTCTACCCAGACTCAGGACTAGAAGGTTTCTATTATTGTGATAGGTTTTTTTTTAATTTTGTTAAATAAACTTTCTAATTAATTCATAATTTGCAGATTATAAATTGTATGCTAAAGTTATATGGCTCATTTCGTCATTTAAATGAAGAGAAATAGAAAAACTCCCTTGGCTGTATTGGCGCAGCTGCATAAACTAAGTTCCCCCAGTAATTGTCTTGCCACCCAAAGATAGAAAATATCAAAACTATGGTTTCAGACCTATAAGGCAATAAAGACTTATGATTCTTCCTGTCCCACCACGCATACCTTTAATCCCTGCGTCTTCAACATAAGGGTGACTTCGTTTTGATGCCAAAATCTTCTCGTTATGCACACAGAAAGTTGAAAGGGGGTTATTTTTAAAATGTTGCTTTTGTGCAAAGGAAATGTATTTACACACCCTATCCACCCCCTATTTATCAAAAGCTACCACAGTTTCCATCGCGCCACAGAGGGCGGAAGGGGGTAGAAGAATTAAAATAGGGGAGAAAAATTTGGCGGGTACGTTATAAGGGGGTGGTTATGGGGCGCGTGGTAGTGAAAGATAGAGGGCTATGGTGGAGTCGGAAGGAGATCAGTGGAGGATGTTTCTTTCGGTTTCCATTCCCCCCTCCTCCTGACATCCCTCCCTTTCCACTTAACTTCTCTCTATCCCATTTAATGGCCGACTCTCGTTTCCATTCCAAAGTCTTTTCAGCCACGTAACCGGGCGGTAGCTTAGAGAGAGAGCTCCCCCTACGCATTAAGCGGACCCCGAGATCGAAGTCTTTCGGAAGAGGATTAATAGTCGGCTCAGGGAAAAGAAAATGTCTCAAAGGCTGTATCTCTACCTTCCAATGTTTATTAGATCGCCTTTTTCTTCGGAACGAGGAAACTCCGTCGTGGAATTTGAGGGTTCAATGTCTTTGAGCCTGTTCATTCGGATTGTATGGCCCTACGCGATTTTCAAATCGTACGTGTCGAGACGTCTTGCTACGAGACGTGTGACGTACTCCTCTTTCGTCTTTTCCTAAGCAATTCGTTTGGCGTGAACTTTTTTAATTTAGCTCGGTAGTAAAAGATACTTTTATCGTTGATTTATCTATTAGTTTATATTTGTAGCGTATTAAAGAACTATTTTTAAACGATTACGCTCGCCGACAGATGAGTGAACAACTCCTCCAACTGGCTATTTCCAGTTAATGGAGATATTTCTAAATTTTGGTATCTTTTAATTGCTCTACTGAGATATTAGATGGCCATCAATGTATTAAAAAGGATAAAATTGGGAATGACTTTTTCTACGAGAAGTTATCTCTCTCGGTCATTTTAAACTAATCAGACATCATCCTAGTTATATTTCGAAGCATCATATTTATTGAATGGTAGTATTCGCCCATCTATTCGAAGGAATTTTAAAATATTTCCTGGTTGAATCTAAGAAAAAGGTTACGCGGCATTGCTTTCGATCCCTTTGAAATGTTTCTATAATTCTAAGCAATTGCGAACGTATCTTACCCAATTACGGATCACGTAGTTTTCTTTCAATTTATATTCGGCGGTTATTCTACGCCGTTTGGAATTTTCGAAGTAGATACTTCATTTAATAATTCAAAAATGGAATTGGGACCGCAGATTTTTCGATTCGCTGTATGTATTTTATTCTTTCCACCTTGCGATTTCATGCATACTTTGATAATGGCTTATTGAAGCAGAATCTACTCCATTTTAAATATACCGCCGAGAATCTCTGATTGTTTTCGCCTACTCCTAGCACTACTTTCTTTACTCAACGTCCCTCCCTGTGCCATCGCGCATCTCTCATTATCTCCTCCCCCTTTCCATTAGAGATCTCTCTTTCCCTTTATCACACCAATCCCCTCACTTTCTTTATCGCCTCTCCTTTGACTCCTTTTATCTTCACTTCCATCTCCCCCTCATCCCAAAGACTTCTTTCTCAACATCATTTAACTTCTACCCCATCCACCTCCCCCCTCAGTCTCCCTCCCATCCTCTTGCGCCGTCGAATCAATACCCACCCCACCTCCTAATCCTCATCCAGCGATTCCTCCCCCACCCACATCCTCAGGAGCTAGTGGCGACATCCGATGGCGAGGCATTAAAAAGAGAAGGAATAAAAAACAGAAACGAGTCGAGTAGTATCCTTTTCCACTGGAGCTATATTCCCTCTATATCTATCCCTTTTCTAGCTCTCTCCTTGCGGACTTCACCTCGTTTCACCGTTCCACCGTCAGCCGTGCGGATGAAACAATTAGCCCGCGCCGCCGTACGCCTCACCTCAAATTTCTACCATCCCTAGCACACACACACAGCGGTAATTATCTTCCGATTGAGCTTGCAGCTTCACTTTATAAAGCTAACCTTTGAGGGCTGCCATGTGTGACGTCAAAGGAGACGCGGTTTCAGTTCTTTCCTTTGTCCTCCCCACACTCGTCCTTTTTTAACGCCGTTGTTTTTGTGTTTCTTTCCGCGCGGTGCATAGCTCACGGCGGAGTTAATGTTTTCTATTAGGACGCAGAAAAGTGTCTGCAAATGCTTCAGACCCAACATGCGAATGCAAATAGCGATCCGAACGGAATGTGTTGAATTGTTATTTTTCGACAGTTTTGACATGACGCGGTTTCCTCTAAAGTTAGACAGGATAAAGTTTCAAGTAAGTACATGCAAATCACGATTCTTTTTGTGTCTTAATGTTATTTCTCAGTGGTATTGACACCCTGCATCTTTTTTTTAGAAAAGCGTGAACAACACATCACAATATACGTTATTTTCGGCTTTGCTTTGTAATATATTGTATATTTTAACTATATAAACCCTTAAAGCCCTATTTATAGCCCGCTATTCTACTTCTTTTAATTTTGCAATACTGTTTATTGAGATATGATACAGCTAGAAGAAAATCCGCGATTCCTAGCTGCTCTCGATGTTGTGTTAGTAGTGTTTTAATTTGAATTTAAATTAATTCTCCACGAATATAAATAATAATAAATTGGAATTTTTTCTCCAAGATATTACGTAATACTTTCCAGCTTTATTTGAAAGTCTATAATCAAATTATGTTCATTGAAATAAACTTCGTTAGCGAAACATTGTCATAAAAAGTAATCTTTCAATTTATACTTCGAATAATTGCTACACTTTCATATTCAAGATGCAAGATTTAGTTCCTGAAGAGCGGTAAATGTATTTCTTTCATAGGGAATGTATTTCAGTGCAAATCTCTTTAATTACTTCAGTAGTGATTAGATACGGATGATGCCAAAGAAAAATCAACACAATTCTTCCATTTGTGAAAGCTATATAATAGAGGTAGATCTCATTTGTCGTGATTTAATTACCTTTCAACTATTCAGATATTTCAATGTGTTCCTTAGCCTCTGCTAGAGCAATGTGATCCTTTCCTCTGATGAGATTTGATCCTTTATTCCCAAACCTACACTTGCTCAAGTACAGACTTCCGGATATTCTAAAGACTTCAGAATTGCATTCATAACGACTTCCTATTGGCTTAAAGGCGGCTAATCGCGGTCAAACATTTTCTCGCACATAATATTTAAAATCACCTCGTTTTCGATAAGTTTCTCGCCAAGGTCCCTTGTTGAAAGGATGATAGCGCGGCGAAAGTATTCGTGGAAAGAAAGGAAAAGGGTTGTTCCCGAATCGTATCTCCACTTGTAATATACATTAATTCATGAGGGCTTTAACACGAAAGTAAAATTTTGTCACGCTCACACGGGGACAGCAGAAAATCACCTCCGGGGGACAAATCCCCAGTAGCGCGGGATCCGAAAAGGCCGCCCCTTTAAATAGGGCCCCATCCTGTCCGAGCGGCAATTATCCCAGGTGACGTGACTCGTGGGGGCACGACCACTCCGACTTGATCAATCATGGAATCAAAATTCGTGTTACCGCCGTTTTATTCCGAACAAACCTACGCGTTTTCGCCCATTGTTTTTTTAATGACACTTACTCTCGTTTGAGGGTGCGGGAGAGGGAGTGAAAAAAAGCTTTTCGGAACACCAATTTGCTTCGCGCATTCGGGAAAGAAGGCGAGGGACAACTGCGCCGCCTTCTGCTCCCACACCCCCGCACCCTGACCCAACCCCCTCTGCACCAACGCTACCTATCGGCGCAATCGGGAACTTCCGCTCTTCTCGGGTTCGGGACTTAAGTTCCACGAACCGCCCCAGCGACCAAGGTGAGCCCAACATAAGCGATTAGCGCGCTAGGGAAGGGTGATGAGGGGCCAGGAGGAGAAAGGGGGGTAAGGGGTTGAGATGTGGTCACCCAGCCCTCTTGGGTCAGCGGTCAATCAACGTCCGCAATTTCGCCTCCCCCACCTACAAAATCTTCTCCCAGCCCACAGTAGTTACACCCACTAACACCTCTCTTTGAAATGCATAAAACATTTTGGAGGTGCTCTCTTCGTTCCATCCGCCTAATCCATCTCTCTCACCCCCCGCTCTCTCATTTTCATCCATGTTTCTCCCTATACTCTTTCGTTCGTAACAGTCAGTCAAGAAGGAGGGGTTCACTTGCTTTACCTTGTGATTCGAATTTTGATCTCAGGGAAGAGAATTATTTTGTTATATTTGGAACAAGGAAATGATTTCATTATTCTGTTTCAGACAGACTCATTCTACGTATAACATTAATATTTATAAGGAACCAGTAAGAAATTCAGTCATAGAAAATAATTATTTTAACAACCAACAATATTGGTCGAAACACTGAATCCTGAGGGACTACTAAACTAATTTTACAGCATCGACGCAGCGAATCGGTCAATTTTCCGTTTGGTATGGTGTTCCATTGTGGAAACCTGTAAAAGAGAGTGCCTAATTTAGTATTTTCAGTGACCTTTAGTTTTGGTGACTAGTTTGGTATTATAACACTAGCGAACCTAGCCGCAAAAATACGAACTTCTTTAATTCATGAAAAACCTCAAACAGTTTATACTGAAATCTTATAGCCTTTAGTTTTCCTTTTATCGATTCGAAATTAATTATCAAATTTAATTTGTCTCACCCTCTTTGATAATTTCCTCCTGCGTCCTTCTGGCTCCCGTTTCAACTCATCCTTTTCCGTCAGCTCTTCTTTACTTACTTCCCCCTCCTTGCGGCTGCACCCTCTGCCACCTGCCAAAGTTCCCTAATCAAGCCGATTCGTAGCCCTGATATGCAGATGCATGGCGCGGAGCACGGCGGTCCCTCATGGGGAGGCTATGCTAGGGATTGACGTATACGTTCGCGGTGTAATGGGCAATCCGAGTAGGGCGATGCAGCGCAGCTCCGAGGGACGGATTGGGGCAGTTATGAGTACCGCTGCCGATCGTAACGAGTGGAAATGGGATGAATATTTACCTTCTCGTGACGCTGCGGAACTCGCTCGGCGACTTGAATGCGAGGTTAGTTGTAATTGACTGGTGGTTTCATTCCTTTCGATTGTATCGAACGGTCTTTCTGTCTTGCGACGAACGCGAATGCCAGGCGGATATTTTTAGCAGCTTTGCATTTGTATTAAGGGCATAATCCCCTTGAAACGATTTAGGGTTTATTTTCCCCGAACATTTCTCGGAATCTATTAAGTAAAAGAGCAACAGGAAGACGAAAACTATTCCGTAACAGCGATATGTAGACATTCAGAAATGTCTTCCGAGCGAATTCTTTGCCATACGTAGAAAACATTTGTAGTGTTTTTCTTCTTAGATTGTTGGTTCAATTGTTGTTCAGCTATTCTCGTTTCTTAGTTTTATTCAAACAGATGAATTAAAAACGGGCGAAGTATCCACAAGCACGTCGTAATTTAGCTCATATATTTAAGAATTGATTAGATAAAAATACCTTTCTCGTCTAAAGATTTTTAAAATTTTCTTTCTGCAGTTTTCTTCACGTCTACATTTCACTATCGTGAACTTTTTATTGGCTACTATGATTCTAGAGCATTTTGTTTGAATAGCATGGAAAATTAGTTCTAAGATATAACCTATAAACTCCAGACACAAATTTCCTCAGCTTTCCAGCTAGTTAGCCAGCTTGCATGCGGACGTTAGAATGTACTCATTTGGGGTAAGTTGCGAGTGAGTTCAGAAATGGAACTCGATGCTGTTTTAATACATCTAGCATAATTTTTAGATTTATTGCAGGTCGAGATTTTCCGGAGTAGACGAAGTTTCCGGCCCTTTCAATAGAAACTAGGCTACCTCATCGTCATTTTCCTCCTCTTACTCAGGAAGTTCATGGCGAGAAACGAGACGAGAAACCTTGTGTAATCATAACTCCAAGCAAAAGTAACTCAACTACTTAATTTTCATGCCTTTCAAACTAAAGCATTATATAAAGTGATGATTACTCATTGCAGTGGAGAACAAAGTTTCCAACAGCATACTAATCTGATAATTACGGAAAACTCGCTATCTTGCCTTGGTTGCATTGTAAATATCGCACACGACTTCTTAAGGTCTGTGCTAGAATATGTAAACCACATCTTGGAGGTTTTCATCTTTGTCATTCCTAACGGTGGCAAAAAATAGCAAAAGAAATAAGGAGGCCTTATTATGCAAATTCCTAAAAGAACTCCATGACGAGTTATTATTTCCTTCCTTAAACTTAGGGGCATCGATTTTTCTTAAATAAGGAACGGTCACAGTTTGCTCGACGCAATTCTCGTACGGCGTTACGCTATTTCTTTTGTTTTCAACCCTTTGACGACTCTTTTCTATTCCAACCCTCCCATTTTTTCTAACATTTTTCACTCCGCCCGTCCCCTCCTCGTTCCCTTCCCTCCCCGGCCTTTTTGGCTTCGTTCCGTGACTTAAAGTGCCCAATTAGGGTCGTTTCTGGAAATTATTGTGCGTCCAATTGGGTATTCATTCTTTATTCCTTTTTTCCACCTTACGTCGAATTTCATTTGCCCTCCTCCTTCCATCTCCGGGGGAGGAGACGGCGGTAATTTCCTTTCCGTATACTTTTTCCCCGTCTTAGGGCACTTCCTTCATTTGGAGTTTTTCCCTCTTTCTTCTTCTCCTAGAAATTACATCCCAGATCCACTTAGGGGCGTATTTCAGGGACAGACTTATAAATCGGATGATTATGAAACGGGAAGAGGGGTTCGTGTGGATTTCATGTTTGCTAAGCCAAGCTAAAGATCTTTTCATGTAAGACCAGGAAATTAGGAGGCCGTTTCGTGATAACGAAGGGATGGATTCGAGAAATTATGATCATTATTTGATGTGTAAAACTGCCTCGATTTTCATCCGCGGTTCTTTTATCGCAATGAAAAACTGAATCGCATTAGCGTTGGCAGCGATTCGGAAATGCTTAAGCTTTTTTTTTTAGTTTTCCCTCATTTGATATTACAAGGGAAGGGTTTCTTCGGAATGTCATTAGTAGTTTATACCGGCGTAATGGAGACCTGAACTATGAATATTCATGATTAAAGGTAATATTCATGAAAAATCGATCCATGCATTCCTATGGAAAGCTTGTTAATGGTTTAGTATAACTCTTTCTGTATTTCATCTCCTTCTTATTAACACAAAACCTTTGATTTAAATATTTACGTGCAATTTTTAATGTAGATTCAACTCCCTTTCAAAGGAAAGAAAAAGTAACTGCACGAGGAGACGTGCGCCTTAAAACCCAAGGATAATTTGATGAAAAGTGCGAAATAACAGGGAGTCGAACTTAAGTCTCCTACTCTTCGGGCAGGTTTTCTAACCACTACGCTACCATGTCGAATTTAGTCGTAAGAAACGACCAGGAAAGTGGGGAACTGGGTTCGAGTGCCAGTCACGTCGCTATTTTTCACATCCCCTTATCCCTGAGATTCTCCCTTGTTTCTTTATTTGAATTCCTTCTCGTTTTACCCGTAAGTTAAACCTATTTTACACACTTTGTTTTCAATTATCCATCTCCCAAAGATCGATTTTCTACTGTATACACAGCTCTCTTTTGTCCTGCAGCCCTTAACTCGAACTTTTTTCCAATCAATTCACTTCCATGTTACGTAAATTAACTACCTGTCCTTAACTTTTTTAAAGTTCTTGTTTTATTTTATTTTCTTTGGTCTTATGATGTTGTCTTTGATAGGATTTGAAATTTCCTATATTTATATGAATGAAAGTAATTCGCCATTTCTGGCTGTTTTGGAATCTTGTTAGATAAATAAAAAAATCTTCTTAATGGAGATTATACAATGGTGGCTAACGAGCATAATTCGTACCAAAAGAGCAGAAATTTTGGGTGAACATGAGATCCAAAGCCGTTAACTATTCGTACGCAGTGCTATAAAACTGCCGCTCTCCTTTACAAGTAGTACACTCCATTTGTAAATAAGTATTTATAAATGGAGTGTAAAAAACCTACGAAATCTACTGACAGTAACAACTGAAATTGATAAAGAAGAGTGGGAAGATGAAAATAAAAGAAAGGAAAGTGTCAGCAACGCTACTGAAAATGAAGTCGACAATATAAATGCAAATTCCTTCAAAAAAATTTAGATAAGGGCAGAGTATGAATTTGAAGTACAAGAAAAATGTAAATATATATTATAAAATACTTTGTAGAGACGCACTGTGTTATTAACTATTAACGAAATAAGCACTTCGCGGATGATTATATTCATGGACTCAGTAAAATGTTTAATCGGTAAACTGCTGTAGTCTTGTTCCATTCCTCAGCAGAATCTCTTTTGATTTGCGTACCAGACTGAGAAACGCATGCGTAAGACATTGGTACTAGTCGTCGTTTCTCACGAATTAAAATCACCTCTTCTTTATCGGAGATTTAGGCCTTAGTATCAGTCGGGTTTAGCAGGAAGTCATATTTATGAATTACCCGCTGACGGGTACCTTCCATCATTTAGATGCTTAATTTTCGAGTTCGCGTGCTCGGGTTGCTATCGAGACAGAAAACAAGGCCCGGGCTTAATTTCGGGATAAAAAACTAAGGGGAAAAAACGAACAGGTAGAGGGGGAATATATTCTTCGGCGTCCCCAGAACCCTTCAGCGATTAGAACTTTTGAAAGAAAAATCTTCTTAATTAACCCCTGTCATATATAAGCGCGAGAGGAATTAAACCCGAGCGTTCGTTCCTTGACCTGAAATTCGGCTCTAGATTCCTATCTCATCGGCTGAAATATCCCCTAGTTATTTTTATCTTTCACACTTTTTGTCGCCTGGTTACTACATATAACATCACGAAAAGAGTATTTGGAGAGAATTATCGATCTCAAGGACTGGAAAGCAATTATTTGCTCGTTTTTGAGGAAATTATTAATCGTGGTCTTTAAAAGGAACGTAATTTAAGGAGAAATCACGTCGTTTGGTGATTAGGGTGATTGTTGAGCATAACCCTGTGAAGGCGTTACATTTCAGCTCGTATCGTCCCTTTAAAATTAATGTTTCATTCCTTTATCGGCGTTTAATATCGTTTTTCAACGCCTATCGTGATAATTAAACGTGTTCGAAGAATTCATAAATCGGTTTTATGTGACGTCAAATGGGTTATATTAAGGTTTCGTGGTCAGTTCAGCCCAAAATGTCTCTTATGTGCCTTTTTTACCGAACAAAATATGATTCAACTAGTCTACTCCCATTAAGTTATAGTGTTATAGAATACTATTTTGATCTAAAATTTGGATTTTATTTTAAATAAATAGGATCGAAATTATGCTGTGATGTTTATTGTTCAACCGAGAAAATATGTACCACTTTTAACTGAAATATATTTTGATATTTATATTCTTATTTCCGAGACCTATTATTATTTAGGTATTGATTTCGTGACTTTTAATCACTCTCCTAAAAATTGTGAATTGTGAAAAGGATTACATAAAATGATTTGATTCTCTAAACAGCTTTGTTTGAGATAAACTCCTACTTGCCTCCGCTCTCACTTCAGTTTCGTTTTAGTCTTGCCATTCGTATTGTGCTGGAACAATGATTGCTTAATACTAGCGATTTAAAGTATCTCTTTATCCTTGCATCTTTCACATTTAATTCTAGGTTACAAATAGCTTTCATTTACAGTACGCACTTTATCTACATATCACTGTACTTAAATCCCTCCCTAGGACTAGATGGAGACTTGAAATCTAGATATCGCTCAAATAAAGATGTATTTATTATAGTGAGTATATGGTTATTAGGAGGAAACAAAATAATTCATATAATTGTAATGCAAATACAATACATTAAATATCTACGCTATACATTAAATGCAACGTTACCCAAGTCGCGGCATATTTATTTCCAACTTAGTGTTGCCCCACCACACAATCTCTCGCTATTATTTTCTATAATAATAGCCTATTCCTACAGCATTAGATGTAAAATTCCCATAGTCTTAGATTAACAATCTGCATCGATTTTCAGGTTAATTTACCACGGGAATCAAATTTTAGCGATCTAAGCTTCGATTAATCGCCTTCTCAGGACTGTGGCTGTAGCTAACCACCTAATTTCGAAATCGGTGATAAAGGAACCGAAGTTTTTTTCTCTCCGCTATCGTCTTCCCCTTCGTTTTTAAGAAACCTTTTCCGTCCGTATCAATCTGAATAATTGTTCCTCTGCTTCCAATCTCTCTCAATCGTCTCAAGAGCCAACAATGATACCGTCCACTTTCTTAAATCTGCCAACGTTTCCCCTATATCCCCTTTTGTCTCTCTCCAAGTTTCGCTCCCTTATCTCCCGCAGAAATTTATTTTCTCTGTTACAATAGGGGGGTTGATTAACCCAGTCCATTACTAGTCGAGAAATATACTATTAATGCCTCCAAAAGTCAACTCAGAAAGCGAGGCATAAGGATAATTTTTATCTTGAAGTTTCTTTTTGCGAAGCTTTACAAAATGATGCCAGAAGATTTTGATTATGTAAACTGCTTAAATTAGCGGGACCAGTTTTTCTCCTTCACAACATCCTTATCTTCAGATAATGTTTTCGTTTTAATGGAAATGAATTTCTTCTAACGAAACATGCGCGACCACTAAGCTTATTGGTTTCATCTTCTTGTTTGATTTATTTTCATATTTAAATAAAAGTTATATTGTTTCATGTAAAATTCCTCTCATACATTTAAGCTTTGTCTTAGAGTTTTAAAAAGCTTTAATAATTCATTTTAAATTCGGAAATTGCATTGTCGATCCAAACAAAATAAACCATTTTAAGATATTTATTCACTAACAGCTTCATACACACCCTCGCAGCTGGGAAAAGTTGTTGCACAACCAACACAACGGATCCCAACCCTACGGCACATGTGGCCAGTTAATTACCTTACGTTATTACTGTACCCATGTATAATTCAAGGTTTATTTCAGTAAACTTCTCCCGGCCATTGCTATTTCTCACCCACTCTTCTAGTACATATTAGGCCTATACCGCCCACGCCTTGAAGTGCTTGGGTTTTCCCCAAGATTTCGATATTTTAAAGCGTTAATGTAGGCAAGTGGTTTCTCTACAGCTACGAGTAATTTTAGGAGAGAATATTCCGATTTTGAAGACTTCCCATTTGTCGTGCCCTACGCTGTGTGAAAGCTGTTCAACCTCTTTAACTCATTCGTGCAAATGCGACCACGTCTATCATCGGAGACCGTTCTGGAATTCGCCATGTCTTAATGGGAAGGAATACACTTATTGTCAGATGTTGGAGATAGACACCGCTGTTCAAGACAGGAAAGCGTGGAAAATCCAGCTTTTGAGTTGAAATAATGAGTTTTATTTGTAGAGTATGCACATTTCAAGATTCGTTTTGGTTAAAGTTACCGCCTGTATACTATTATTTCAGATTTTGGACATTTGGGTAAGTCCTTCTAGTCTTAACTCTATTTTCGTCTAATCCTTTGCATTCCAGACTTTACTTTACATGCCGGTCTTGTAAAAGTAAGAAATACACTTTATCAAGAGGTGGTAAGATGTAACAGAAGCCAGTGGTTCTTAAACTCTCCCGCTACCCCTTCAATCCTCCAAAAGTGTTCTCTTTCAAATATTTGCAATATTTTTTCACAATGTAGAATAATACGTCTCTCTTTATAAAAAATGTTAATCTAATATAAGAAAACAGGGCAATAGGTATGTACATCTCGTGAGCTGGTTTGAATATTCAGATTGTAAAATCGTAATAATTTAATATTTATATTGGCACTTGCGACTCAGAACTGATTTTGGATTGCAAATAAATTGGTTATATTTTGCTTCAATTCACAAGTCCACGAACACGAAGGAAAATGCGGGTTAAAGACAAATATGTTAGATAAGAAATAAGTAAATTTAAATACTCATAAGGTTTGAAATGTAGAAGCAAGTGATAGTTTGTTAGAGATAAGTTTCCTTTTGAAGAATTGTGAAAATATAGCTTATCGTAGCAAACCAGGGATTAGTACATTAATGCTATCATCACTTGATTGATATTAATATAGCTTCCAATAAGCTGTGCATTTGGAACGACCTTTGGTGTTAAGGAATTTCTCGCAGAGATGGAGGCGGCCTTCTTTTGCTGTGGATGGTCATGTAATTCGAATCAATTCGACAAACGAAGCCGTCCTCAGTGCCTTCAATTGCGTTTGACCGAGTAAAGCATCAAAACAAGCAGTTTTTCATTGCGCAAGGTTCTTTTCCGGGAATTAAAAAGTGTGGAGAAGAAGGCGAAGCTCTCCGATGCTCCCAACGAGGCGAATTAGGAATCTATTAATTTCTGACGTCTAATTTTCACTTCCTCGTCCATGGATGTAATGGAGTAATGGAGAAAGAGAGATTGGTTAGAAACTAGTAGTGAAGTTGCTTCAAGTCGTAATTAAGCGCTGAGAGGAAAATAAAAAATTAAATACATATGAAGAAAGACTGGAATCAAGAAGAAATCGAGGATCTGGAGATAGTTTTTCCTTCTGATTGTATGTTAACTAACTCATTTCGACGCGGTTGAATGCACTAGGAAACAACTTCCTATTTGGCATGCAGCAATGATTCCACGGTTTTACGCGCTTAATTATTCACTGAACGAAGGGATTTCCTTAATTATGGAAAGTACCATGCATTTCATTTACATTTTTCTTCATCTCTATTCTAGTTAATTTTTAGAAGTTCGTCTTTCATCTTAATATGTTTAATATGCGTTCCTTTCTTACGTATTTGTGTAAACTCGTATTTATTAAATAAGTATAATTTTCCTTTTATCGCTTCGGAAGAGAAATTCAGATTTTCAAGGAAGTAAAATTTCTCTCACGACTTATAGATAGATTAACTTAAGGATAGAGTCCATCTTTTGCTAGTGACAAATTCTCTGGTTGAACGGATACTACATCTACGTTTCTGTCACTAGGTAACCCATGTTTTTACATTAGGACATTTTGAAGTTCATAATCGGTAAATATATTTTTCCAGCTTGTGTTTTTAAATCAATAAGTATTGTTGAATACTGTAAGAATCCTCCCGTTCCTGCATTAGCGTCCTTTTGCTTCCGAAGGAAACAGATTACAAAATGGAAGTCTGAACATTGAGAGAAAAAGCAATAATACCACTTTAGAAGAACTATGAGATATGAGTACCGCGCAGAGACTAAAACAATATTAACAATAATAATAACACGTTTGTTGTACGGAGAGATATATCAAGAGTACGGTGGATAAGTTGAAATTAGCTGAGGGAAGTTAGGTTTAACATTACAGAAAGAAAAACGAATTCCAGGATATGTTTTTCAGAGGACGGTATTATGTTTTACTCAAGTTTTTGGATATAAAAGAAACAGTAAATGAGAAAGATGTAAATTAACGTTAAACTCGTCTTTGAAAAAGTTCGTGCTGTTGGTGTTTATCCCTTCCACACGCTCAAAGGCGGGTAAAGGTTATTTATTTAGATGTAGATGCTGATTTGCGCAGTTCTATTCGTGCGTGAATAAAATTCGTTGAAAATCCATGGAAGAAATTATAGTTAATTATTCATCACTTTATCAACAAAAAAATTATTTTTAATGCGTTAACAGCCTTATACTTTTTGTCCTTTACCCTCAACATGATTACAATTGTCCATTCAAAATTTCGAACCCATGCTAAGAAGGAGGCATACCTCTCCTGCAGCTTTTGCAGATGAGTCTCCTTGGTAGAGCGCGGAGAAGAGGGTCGTTCCCATGGCTATTGGAGTGCTTGAAGGTAGGGAGGGTGAGTGGAGCGAGATGGGGTATGGAAAGGACACGAGAAGGGGAAGGAAATAGAGAGAATGGTAGATTCTTTTACTGGAGAACATATTAAGAGGTCTTGGAAAAATTCGCAAAAATGATTATCTTTAAGAGGCAAGGGTCTGAATTAAAGATGAAATCGCCAAGGATAAAGGGAATTTCAGAAAAGAAAGCAGCTGGATTTGAATGCCTTCAAAACAGCGCATAATATAACGACGCAAGAATTGAAACACCGTAAAGCTAGATTTTCCTAAAAATCCAATTAATTAAAGCGTAACTTTTTCATTCTGCCATCTTAATATCATTACCATAGTCACTGCGAGAAGTCGACTCTTGCAGTTTAGTGGTGAAGAAGTTTTTCAAAATTTTGCGAAATAAAACATGGCTTAGGAATATTCGCAAACGTATTAATTTCAAAGCGGTGTTGTTTGGTGTAAATAAAACTCAATGCTTTCGAGGAAATATCAACTACATATTCGGAGATTTCTTAATTATATTATATTTTCTGAAAGAAGGGGTTTTAAAGAATTGAAGTCGATTCCAAGCTTAGAGGATATTTTTGTCGAAGCTACATAATTTCTACGTGATTATCGCTCATATTCGAATTACAAATGGAATTTCTTTCACTTTAAATATAGCCGAGAATATATTATATTCATCGATTAAGAATTGGGAACAGAGTTTCATCCGTAATGGTTATCATAGCAAGTTTTAACTTGGATTCTCAGCATAAATCTCCATTTAGCGCGTTTTGGGTATCCAGCCGTAATGATTTTCGTTCCGGTTTCCGCCCCGGTTCAAATAAAAAACCGAATACCTGCTCATTCCAGGTTTCGCTCCGTCTGCCAATTTCGAACCGATTCGAATCGTTCTTTTTTTACACTCCGAACATGAAAATCAGTTAAAAATTATTCATTACGCAAATTATTGTATATAAATTACGTTTCATTATTCTCTTACCTTAGTTAACTTTAGTTCCAATTCAAAGCTTGCGTTACTAAGAAATAAATTGGATATATGTATATGTCAAAGGTTTCTCCATTTACTCTTTAGTATAATTTAATTGTTTAAAACCGAAAATCGGAAAGGAACGAATTACGGTTTTCTGTGTCGGTTTTTTATTTTAATTATTGGCTCGGATTCGGTTTTAATTCCAGCAAATTTTACCGTTTTTCTGGTTTCGTTTCTGTTCCGGTTTCGCTTTGGTGCCCTGTTTTCACTTATGGATAATGGTATTGTCTTGAAACAACAATGCGAACGGAATAAATAGCCGTTAACGGTTTCGGTTTTCATTCCGGGAAAGAACGGTTTTTTTGTTTCTGTTTTTTGTCATATCCCGGTTCAATGCCCCGGTTTAAATTACGCGAAAAGCTCCGAAAAGTAGAGTAGCTCTCGGTAATGAATTGTTTAAAGAGGGGAAAGCAATTTGAATGAAGGAAGAGAATAGCGTCGGGAGGGGAAAATGAGATAGGGAGGAAAATGCTTGACGAGAGACGTAGGAGAAGGCGATGTTGTAGACTGTATGAGAGATTGAGAAAAGGAGTCCTCTTTCGGAAGGAGCGAGATTGAGATATAAAGAGAATGGAGAGAGAAAAGGGCTCCAGGATCGTGATTGCGAAAGGGAGGGAGGGCGAAAAAAATACAAGTAAAAATGAGGAGAGCGAAAGGGTTTTTATTTTTTGGCAAAAATGTAGAGCGGGTAAGAGGAAGTCCCTGATAAAAAATTCTGCAAGAGAGGCTGAGGAGAGTTGAGGAAGAGAAGTGAATGGGGTGAGGACGTCGCACTGCGATGATGAAGGGGAGGGTAGAAAAGAGGTAGAAAAGTAGGTAGAGGAGGAGGAGCTGGAAGTATATGGAATGCTGCGGTGAGGCTATACCATAGATAAGCTGATCCCGAATGAGGAAGTATCAACCCAGCAAGTGCAACTATCAAAGGGCAAGTTTTTTTCAGGCGCAGATACTTCGCTCTTAATGAAGCGAAGATTAATTTTATTATCAGAAAATAACATTCCTATTATCATTTGCAAGATTTTCAACAAATCGTGTCCCTTCCCTAATTTAAATAAGGTAAATAATACATTAATACGCAACTCAAAATCCTATCTATATAAGAGCTCTGTGCGTTATTTTGACCCTAGATGTTGCTTTTCTGAGCACAATAGTTGTAATGGTAGTTGAAGAAAGAGAGTCCGGAAAATTCCGGGCGAAAAGTGGACTAGAAGTTTCTACCGAAAGGCAGAGAACAAAGAAAATGGATTTTAGTGGTGGATTTTAATTATGGAAAGATCGATCATTGCTTTGCCATTTTTTTGTCGCAAATAATTTATTAAACACCAGATTCTAAACACTAAAAGGTAAATTCTGGGTTATACATAAAATCCTCTATTTATGCACGGTCACATCCAACCCTTTTATGGAAGATAAATATGTAGAAATAATTAAATATGAAATCGATAATGATGTCTAGTGAAATGAAAGTACTGGATAAGTCAGGAAGCTGAGCTCAATATTTTTCGTAAATTTATGTGAAGAAAAACATTTAAATCGTGAAAAGATGGGCTTAAATGGTGAAGGACAGTGCCTAAATCAGAGTTTTCTGCCATCTCGTCTGTTTTTTTCAATATCTTTCTTCACTTGGTGGATGAATTTCTTTTGCTCTTCTTCATTTGCGACATGAATTTGTCGTACATTGTGGAGAATCCTTCCAGGGTCGTTTCTTATTTATTTTTCACCAGCTTTCTATCTCTTCTATCTCTTCCGTCACTATATTTTCGGTGAAACTGCTTTAGAGCAATTCAGTGTATTCATGAGATCCAGATAGTTCTGAAGCCTAGCTTTGCTGACTCAGATTCATGAATTTCTATTAATTTAACGTCTTGGCCTGACGTTGACGATTGAGCTACGGAGGGAAGCGATAATGTTTTATTTGGGCCAGCTTTAAAACGTGCTATCCAAAGGGTAACTATTACTAATTAATCGATAAGTAGAGTATTATTTTATGTATTATCTTAATCATCTAAGGTGTTGAGTGTGTCATGTTACTTTTGTACATACTTGGCACCTTTCAAATACTTTTCTGAGGCATAATAGTCTAGGCAGTACACTTTTATATCATGTTTCATGAATTGTTGAGTATTTAAAAGTTATGAGATTATGACTTTCGGCATATTTAATCCTTTGTTATAATAGGGACCTGGTGTCCGTACTCCGAACTCAGCTCATCAATGCATCCTTATCTTCCTCAGATAATCTTCGGGAAGAATTGAATACATTCAGATTTTCTTTTCCTTTTATAATGCGAGCATTTTTTCCTTCCTAATGGTTTGTTTACGGTATCACATTTTCCATCTACGCGTCTCTGTACAATAAACTCCTTTATTACTAAAATCCCTTACATTTCCGCTTCTCGAAAGACTTACATTTTAACGCGCATGTTAAGACGGCGGCTCCAGGCTTTCTGCCTCCGCACTAACGACTCTCTTCTTTCCCATTTGAGGCCTCCTTACCCTCCCTTCTCACTCCAAACCCTCCTCATATCGCTATTTCTTTCTCCGGGGACAGTGTTTCCTCTTTGGACCTCTGATTATGAACACACTTCCTAAATATCGCCGTCGAGTAAGACCCTAGGTTTTATATTTTTCGAGTTCAAAAGCCATTAGTTTGAAAGCTTTGAAATAATTTACTTCCGCAAGTCGTAGAAGCTGGACTATTTCATTAAATTTTTCTCCCAAAGTATTTTATTTCGTCCCGCGTTAGTGCGGTTTGAATTAAACTATATCCCACGAATCAGAGAGGTGGAATGTTTTAATCATAGAAATAGCTCCTACTCGTTAACTCTCCGATGAATTTTGTAATTCCGAGCGAGTCTCTCGTTAAAATTCACGATTTGTTTTTAAAAATCCCAGCTTTATATTTAATTTCGTTTTTAAGCCGTTGCCTCAAAATAATTAAAGCGGGATGGATTGAAAGAAAAGGTAGATCTCCGTAGTCATTCTTGATTTGGGCAATTCTTTTTAGTCGTTTCCATTGGAGAAATGACCCCAGGGTTAGTTTTTCCTTTGGATTTTCTATATTTTCTTTCGAGGATACAGAAAGCGCGCCTAAATTTGGACAAACATCGTTCAAGAGAAGCCCCTTTTATCCGTTTTGGAAAGTTTAAAGGATCCATATGATTCGCCGTATCAGAAGATATCAAAAATCCTAGATTCCTCCACCTTATCTCCTGGTTGTTTTACTTCATTGTCTAGTGGCAGTTATTCGCGATTTTTGTCTGAGATTATATGCAGATGGATACAGTTAATGAAGAATTGGAACATTAGGATAGTTACTTTGCGGAAACCTTGTGTTCATGTGCGTTCTTTGGGATAGTTGTTTATGTATGTATAGTTTTGGGTAAGGCGATTTGAATCTCCAAATTATTTTGTCTAATTAGTTAAATTGCACCCTGACTCATTTACTCTAGGTCAGAATTGGGAAAAATTCAGAAGAAACTTAATAGATTGAAGACTTCGAAAATATAAAATGTAAAATAAATATTCATTACTATATGGATCCGGCCTTACGAAGACTCTTCGTGAGCAGCTGTTTTGAATTTCGGCATAAAGAAATTAGCCTTACACTTGATCAGTGAATGTTGACAACTTCTCTTCAATAGCAGTTTAAAAAGAGTGTATTTTCACTGTACCACTGCACTGTACTACTAAAAAAAAACATTCCTGTTGAGGTTGAAAATTGTGTATGCTACGTGAATTCAAGAAGAATTCTCAAAAAACTCTTTCTGTTAATCCACGCCGAACTCAAATTCTTACAATAGCTTATTCAAACAAACAAATCAAGCGCTGCATGCCACATTCGAGAAAATGACCACAAAGTTAACAAGGGAAACTTAAAAAAACTGTACAGAAGACCTCAAAACTCGACGCATACGAGAGCCTATTCATACAAAGAAACAGGAAACACATTATGAATAATGACCTGGGACCAATGCCTTCTTCTGTTTGTTTTCCCTTATTGATGTCATACCACAAAAGGCATAAATACCCCACCACCACCCCTCACCACAGCCATTATCTTTTCTCCTGAAGATGGCATCATACCGAAATATGTATTGAGAACAATACTTGCAAAGCACGACTATGGAGAACCCTATCCTCCGCTGGTTGGAATTACGGTTTGTCTAACTACGGAAAAATACGGCTCTTTGGAGCTTTTCTTAAAACTCTAATGCCAAATTCTTAATTTTTTAAAACATTTATATGTTTATTTTAAAGGTAACCTTAATATGGTTATTCTGGGACGTCGTTCGAATGTATTCTCAGGTTCAACTGCAACGCCACGTGCAAGGGGTATATTTTTACGTTTCATGCTCCGTTCATGTACCCCGCCCGTTTCTTAAGTACGCTACAACCAGGTCGCCACCGCCCATCTTAATGCTCTGTCTTCACGAGGAGAAAAATACTGCCGAAAATTCTGTAAAAAAGGATCGCCACGACTATAGAAAGAGCCGAAAATAAGGAAGAAGACTAAGAGCAAGGAAGGAGAGGGAAGAGGAGGCAAAGAAGATCATGGAGGTTCCTCGTTTCCTGGAAAATTATTATAAGGACAGTAACCTCTGACGAGGCAGCAGCATCCCCACCCATTCCGTCTTCTTTCTCCATCCCCCCGCTCCTTCCACCCCCGCACCTCTCCAAAAACCCCGCATCTCCGGCTCCTTCCTTGAAAACCTCCTCCTTCCTCAGCTTCGCATTGTTTACCAGTCCCAATTTGCATTCACGATTTCCGCGGGCACTGAGCAGGGGGGCACGGGGGGGGCGTTGGAACCCCTCTTGGTATCCAACGAAGCGGTAAAGGGCGAGCAGGCCGTAGTCCCGAGTAGAGTGGATGGATTGATGGTAAAGGAGAAGGGAAGGAAGCGGAGAAGAAAGAGGAAGGGGAATGGCAGAAAGATGAAAGAACTTTTTGGTGCTTTTATTATTATTTTTTCCCCTATATTTCCCTGAAAGGGGACACGGTAATGTACGCGTAGAGTCTTCTCGAACGAAAGAAAAAGAGGAGGGAATGGAGCTTAGGCCCGCAGTAAATCGTTACGGTGAGGAATATACTGGTGGGTACGGAAGGAAGACACATCAACGCTTTGCCCCGCGAGGTTTTTCTCTCAGAGAAGAAAGTGGTATTGGCGCCTTTTTCTGGTCTTGAGCGCCATTTTGGATGTCGGGAGAGATTTCATTCCGCAAAGGATCTCCGCGTTGCCACATGTCACGTATGCAAGTCGTTTAGTTCGAGGATAGTTATACAGATACAGGTGTGGGGATATGCGTAAGTGGGTGGTAAGGGTGCTCTTGCATAATTATGAACGAACCCCCTATTTTTACAGATTATTTATCAGATCAAAATACCAGCTGATTAGACATAGAGAACAGGTAGCGAGTTGCTTTTCTTTGTCCTGCATTGCTACAGAAGTACTTAGCATGATGTAGTTCAATCTTCAAAATATGGCAAACATCTTATATGTATATGCTTGATAGAAACCAAGCAAAATTATGTTTCATGGATACATACTTTTTATATATCTGTAGATTTGAAATATAAAATTTTAATTAAGAAATTGTCAATAGGGGATAATGATTATGATATATTTAAGCATGAAATTGCTTTAGTTAAGAAGTATCTTATCAATACAAATGACTTTATGTGGATGAATTTCAGCTAGAAAGTCCCATCACCGTTTTACCTGTTGTCAAAATACACACAAAAATAGATATAAAACAATAAGATTGTGAATTAAATACTGAGATGAAGAAGACAAAAATGCAGGGATAAAGGAAAGGAGTAATAAGATTGACTTTGTGTGATCATAGGAAAAATATTTCCCTAGAAAATAACCCTCAAAGAGAAAGGGAATGAAAAAAAATGAGAAAAAAGCATATGTAACTACAGCAAAGAGTAGTTAAAATAACGTCTCCAACATAAGTCGACTGCTAAATAAATAATCTACCACAAGCCAGAGAAATTATGTATATCTAGATCAGCGACCTAATTATTGTTTGGAATGAAGTGGATATGCATTTCTGGATGGCTTGAAATGACAACGTCCGTATACGAAACAAAAATGTATCAGTTCGGATCTAACGAAGAAACTATTTAAAAATTAATTGCGATGGATTTTAAGATTAATTCAATAACTATTCAAATTAGCCAATGAGAAAATTGTAATCAATCAATTAATCGGGTTGAATAGTAAAGGAAACCTTTACAGTCGCCTAGCTAAATAATTCAATTCTCATTCTCACTCCATCATATTTAACTATGCACGGCCGGAGAAGAAGAAAGAGTAATCCCCAAAGAATATAAAACCCGAGAGGTAAACAGAATCGCACTCGCAGAGTCGATTTATACACGAGTACACCGCGTAATTGTCTCCTCGAAAGCAATAAGCTATTGCTCCCCCGTCGCGCGACTCCTGAGAGAATATCTCCGTTCGGCGTGAATGCAAATATATAAGGACTCAGTTGGCTAAGACGAAAAAAGGCGGAGAGGGACGGGCGAGAGGCAAGAATTTTAGCAAAGGAGAAGGAACGCTCTGGGGAGAAATGCTGGGAGGGAGGCTGGAGCCAGGAGGTAGAACCTCGAGGGTGCTGGAGAATGCCTGAATATTTCATCATTCTCAATTTTTCACCTCCCCCCACTCTTCTTTCCCCGGCGTACGAAGTGGGAGAAATTTCTCGGAGCAGGGACGCTGATGAAAGAGAGGTAGGTGCCTTGCGGATCCGAAGGGGCGGGGAAGGTGAACGCACGTAAGAATGAAGGGAATGGACGAATGAGGAATGAGGGTGGTACACGTAGGGGTATAGCTATCGGCAAAAAATGCGCAGAGAGTGTAAGCCCCCACCCCTTTTTCAAGACCCTATCTCGCCTCCCTCCAGACACGACTCTCGCTTCAACATTCCTGCCTACAAATCTTTTCGGATTTTGTTTTTCGGTTGGTTTTTCCCTCCCTTTCTCTCGTGAACGCTGGCGCGAGAAATTTCGCCGGTCGGGGAAATAAAAATGTTTCCCTTTCGAGCCGGCCTTTTTTATTTTTAAGTTTTAATTTGGGAGTCCATTAAGCGAGGGGAATGTTTTAATCTACTAAGATTTTTTAAGACGGTCGTGTGGGAGGCTGGCGGGATTGCCGGAGAGTAGGGATTATTTCGGGGATATTTTTTTTGCCATTTCGGATGCGATGATGATATTTTGTAATGCGTCCCCCGCTGCTTTTTTGTTTCCTCTTTTATTTTGGGAATTTTCGCATCGTGAAGTTCCTCCGCGCATTCTTTCTCCGCAGCAGCTAACCCGGAAGGTTTTAGTCGCTGCTTTGTTTTTGACGAAGAGATAGACGCACTTAGAAAGGGTTTATTTTATTCCCTTAGAAAATAATATCGAAGTACTTTCATAGATATTTTGAGAGAGAATCTTAAGCTCAACGAAAATGTGGAAGTTTGAGAAAAGATATATCTACGAATTCAATGATCTGTGATTTGAAATAGAATCTATTTCGTTTGATTAGAGACGCCTTCTTCTAAATTAGAATGCCGTATCATCTTAAGGCGAATTGGAACTTCCTTTGCTTCAAAGTTTTGATTATTTGAAGACAGTATATTGTTTGTAGGTTTGTAAAAATTTATATAGATAATACATGGGAATTATCCTGTGAAAGTCTTCAAATTCGTGAGATTTACAGTCGCTGCATTATTCTAAGTATATGTTTTCAAATTGCATTCTTAAACAGCTACACGAATTTCTGGCATTGCTATATGTTGTAAAGTTTCTCGCGTAGATTCCACGATAACGCTGAGCTATTTCGAATTAAATTCGAATTTATGCTCTTCCATTGTCCTAAATATACCTGTCATTTACTTCTGCTCGAGGGCCTGCGCGGTAAATTTTCATGAATTCCGTTTCGTCATCCCACTTGATTTATGTGGGCGGGATAATTCATGAAAGTCACAAAATTTCAGATGCATATTCATTTCCGAACTTCCATTCAAAACAATCTTCACGCTCTTAAAGCTGTAACAGATTGTGCACATGCCATCGTCCTTATATTTTTTCTTATTTTATTCCAATGAAGTAACTAAGTCGTAGGCTTTTGGTTTAGAAAGATAACTTTGAATACACGAGCATGTGCAATTATATTCAGTGACTCCTTTATCGCCATTTCAACTTGGGAAGAGGAATTTGATCATAAAACATGCCGACGGGTTCTTTTATAATTTTTGTTTTTATTAGGAATTAGGCGGGATTTATGCTGTGCTTAGACCTTTAAAGGAGAATTTGCCAGAATATATAGTATCTTTGGAAGATTTAGTAAAGCAAGGAGCGCGTATTTCCATTCGTTTGAGCAACTCTCATCCGGAAAATATCATGAAAATTTAAGATCTAATTTTGATCCCTTCGTACATTAGAGTCATACCATTTATGATATGCACTGATTACATACAAGGTTAGTTTCTCGTTAGTTAGTTAGTTAATTTCTCGACTTATCATTACGAATTTGACGAATGCTTTTATGAATGTACATTCTTGGACGCGTACACAAAAATATCGATAATGACAAAAGAGATGCTGCTCCAAACTTGCATGCTAAAGAAAGAGCGTGGTAGCTTTCGGTGGATTTTACGCGCAATTCCCGATTTGGAAAGGGGATGAAAATTTCTTTTCGGTTCGCAAAAATTTTGGCTAACGAAGGTAATTGTGGAGTTATCTTATCCGAGGTGCGACAGTACCTTATTCATCACGTCTCTCACACACAGCACATTAATGTTTTTTCTTCATTTAGAAGAAACCAGCTTCGCGGCAGTTGAAATTCCAGCGAATGAAAACTCCAAAACTATGAGCGCAACCTTTTTTGACCGTTCGTTAGCCCAAATTGCGATCGAGAAATGCTCCGCTCGTTTTATGTCCGGCCACGAGCAACTCTCCCAAGTCAATTAATCATGTCGCGAGCATCGAGGTGCGGAACACGTGCCCGTGTATTTCAACGCATGCACGAGTTTCAGGTCGTTAAGTAAAAAACGGCCGAACAACGAGCACGCGACAAGAGCCGGCTTTTGCGTACGTCGGAAGAGTCGGGATTCTGAAAGGGCGTTGACGTCATCGCATTCCCAACTCATTTCTATTTCTTCTTACCAACCCCTCTCTGTCACTTTATCGCCTCCTTCTTACGCCTTTAATCTCGGAAGATTCAAGAAAATTATCCATCTTTCTTCATCCCTCTCTTCGGCTTAAGGCTTTTCTGATGCTTCTTTCACTCTTCTTCTTATGTAGACTGTTATTCCACCTGCAAGTCGGAAAAGTGAAACGTTCCATCATTAAATCGAGACAAGTTATTCGTCGGATTTCTATATAATTCCGTTGCATATATTATCTGGAAGGATCGAATTATTTTATGAAAGAAATCTTTCCAGATTTTGTACTTGCAAGAGAGATATTTAGTACATATTTCCCGATTTCCTCACAAGTATCCATTTATTGAAATTTTTTCAAAGTAGCTTCCACAGGAATTATGCACGAACATATAAAACCATGCCACGACCTGGAAAAACCCGATAAGCCGGTATTCGAGCCCACGGTGCCAGCGTTTGTAGGCTTGTTTGCTCAAAATTCCGCTAAAGACGTCGATATTTTATTTGTAATTATCTTAATGCTACGGCATGTTTCTCCTCACCAACTTCTCTTACCATTGCATCCCTTACTCTTGAACTTCCTTCTCTTTTATTTACCAATTTATCTTCTACAGTATTAATTTTCAAAAAAATTGGAGGAAACCGTGAATTTCTGAAACTCCAAAAAATTAATTTCTGTGCATCTTGAGCATATTTTCTTTTTTAACTATTAATTAGTTTTTTAATTGTATCAGCCGATCTTACATTGAATTCATGCAATAAGAGCAGGAAATATTTCTTCTTAAGACCCTTTTATGCAATACGAGCGTGATTGTTGACTTAATGCTTAGACACAATCTAGCAATCTGATAGACTGTGTGCAGGATTTGGAAATGGTTCTCCGAGGTTATCTTCAGGGATTCATGGGCAGAGAAGTGCGCGAAAGAGGATTCAAGATAGTGGAAATTATTCATTTTCCAATGGCAATTTGGAATCACTACTATCATAATATTTAGACCAGCATTTGATTGTGTGCCATTCCGATTGCCCAGTATTATTATTTATATGTGAAAGTTACGGCGAATGCCAGGCGTAAGTTTAAGCAAGTGATTGACGAGAAGATGTCGGATCTTGAACATACAAAAAAAATGATTCTTATTTCCTAACTTCTAACGATACACATCACTTCGCTGAATCAAACCAATTTTGAGTGTCGAAACCTGGACCTCACGTTGATCATAAACGAGTTCCAACTCAATCGTAGCTGCTATCTTAATTTTAGATACCCGAAATATTTGTTTTAATAAGTCACTGACGAAAAATGTTCTTTTGTATTTTAATAAAAGAACTGGTGAAGAATCTCGCGCTGGAGTACTCTCCACCGAGCGCGACTCGTTTTTTCGTCTGTTAGCCCTTCGCCTTTTCATCAATCCTCCCTTGGTCCTCATCCATCTCTTGCTCGCCATTTCTCATTAACTCTCTCTTCCTTCGCATGCATCTCTTCACTCCTCCCATTCTCACTCCCCTTTTCTCTTGACAATTCTCCCCTTAAACAATCCTACCTTTCCCTTCTCGCTTTAAGAGCCCCACCTCTCTCTTTCTGCCCTCGGGTTTAATAGCCCAGGTTAATTCTCGACCGCTCCTTCGCCTGGGATCATCAGACCTCCACCCCTCAACTGACAAGTTCCTTCGGAAACTTGTCCTTTATCTCTCCTTCTCGTCTTAGCGAGTAAGCTCTCCGTTGATGAGTGAGAAAGATGAAGAAGGCAGAGCAGATATTCGTTTCGTGAATTCAGAGAAAGGGGAAAACGGTTCGATCCGACCGTTTCTGTAGCGCGAGTCCCAAAATTTTCGTCGTTTGAGTCGCTTGAGTTCTGTGATTCGTGAGCGTTCCCAAGGAAGTCCCCCTCCGAGATCTTTTCCTCCTCGGTACACTTACGTATTGACCCAGGATTCGCGGCGCACTAAACAACGAGCTCGGTAGCTTAAGCAATAGCAATCGATCAAAAAGAGAAAGTAATTGAACAGGAGGTAAATGCCCATATTTCCGCAACGAAATCGCAACCAGACTATAACATATCTCAAAAGGAGAGCGCATGCGTACTTTTAAATTAGAATCATAGCATACTCCCTGATATTATACGGCACACAGATATCTTGCTTACGACACGCTAGTTGGGAAGCTTCCCCTCAAATATGATATGTTAAGGAACTCAATGAAGTTAATTTTGCTTCCTTAATTTTGCCCAAGGTTCCTTGAGAAATAATGTTAACTCCAAAATACCATTTGTTTAACTCTCCTGCACGAGTTCAAAGAGCACTAATACAAAATAGATTTTTCAACAGTAGGAAGCGATTAATAACTACAACATTCGGAAGAAGTTTCTAATCGAAAAATCTTTGTTTTGCCTCTTTTATAGGGTTGCCATCTAAGACATTAACTCGAAGATTTTCGTCTGCGACTCGTATTGTTTGCATTGGTACATCGTTTTTAATGATATGGATTTGAAGAGATGATAATTTACTCGATCTATCTTTAAATATTCCCCATTGTAACACTTAAGTTATGGATAAATATTATACATGCACTACTTTGATGTCTTTAAGGATCAGGGAATACGAATATGTACATTGTAAGCTCAGACAAAGATGCCTGAAATTGGATTTATTCATTTCAACAAGTGAAAATTTGGAGGCATTTATAATTGATTCGAGTCAACTTTTTCTGCGAGAATGGAATGTTTGCGTAATTGAATCTTTTACTCTGTTTTTTCGTACTCGGCAATAGCCCGAAGAAAGTAGTCTGAAACCCTGAAACCGGAGAAATATTGCTTCAGCCAGATTCTCCGGGTCAAAAAGCTTGGCTGGAGACCATCCTTAGATGACAAAAGTATTCACAATTTAATCATAATGATCAGAGGCGTTTGAGAGGTATAAATTCATAGAGGGATCTATAATTAGCTTGGTATTCACGTGGGTCCATGAAATGACATTCCGAAAGAGAACGCTGAATACTAAACATCACCTGGAGATGGGTTAAGTAGCAACTGGCAAATGAAAGAGCATCGTGTAGCAGAAGGTAAAAGGAAACAGGAATGGAAGAACTGTAGGTTGGAGGAGATCGGCCGATAGAGATGAAAAGAAACGGGGGATATCGCAGTGGAAAGAGATGAAGAAAGTGAGATAGTGGGTAGGCAGATGCAGGCGAGTGGGAATTAAGAAAAGGTTCGAAGGGGAAGAAAACGCAACAGAGGGACGCCTCGGGATTTGCACGACGCCTCGCTTAGCGCATTGTCTCCGCTCTTTTGTCATTTCTCCTTCCTCCGCTCCATCTGCAGCAGCCGGATCATCCGACTCCCTGCACGCCCAAACAAACACGCGAGCACGCACACTTTCCTCGCTTTTCCCTCTCTTTTCTTCCGCCTTTTCTCATTCCCACTCCGAGATTTTCCCCCACGAGTAGGAGTCAAGGCTTTTTTGTCCAATCTGGAGTCTTTTTAAGCTGTTGTTAAATTTGACGTATCACTTGACTGTTTTCTTCGTTCCTCGTCGGAGTTTATTCTCCTTCAGTTATTTTTTAGATGTGGAGTATTTCTGTTTCTTCCAATGTGGTCAAATTAAATAATAAGCAATCGCAGCACGAGCTCAAACTAAACTCTACTAGCAGATCCTTTCTACAATTACATGTCTTCTGTTGTGTTTTTCAGGACAATCTGCCATTTTTATCTGTTACTCGGAGAGGAAAAGGGCACTAATATTGTTGTTACTTTAAAATTGGTTCTTGAGGTATAACCCCAAACCAACCCCCTTGGCAAGTCTCTAGATCTGCACCAGGTTCTACCCTGATAAGTGAAAACTATACTCACTTTCTCTAATTTTTCAATAAATTACAACAGCTATTTTCTTTTCAACCATTAGTATTTAAAATGTACTGAAGTACATAAATATAACATCTGAGGTCCACTTTAAAAGGCAAAACCTTTAATGCCCCTCTTGTAAATTGGAAAAAAAATCTTAAAGGATCATCTCCTCCTTCAGGATCTTATTTGGAGATTTTGGTAACCTTCGAAAGATTTTAATAGCGATTTATAATGTAATTTATAATGATTTTTAATCACTTCCTTCGGTTTTGCGGCTGTTGTAATTATTGTACTATTTTAAAAGGGCTTCAACAGCGGAGGTAATTTCGCTTGTGAGCCCCCACCAAGAATCGAACCCAAAACAGCTTTCATTAAAGTTAAACGCTTTACCCATTTGGCTAACCGGAGGCCCTATAGCGATTATTTTTCGAAGGTAGACATTGATGATTTATTTATGAGAGATAATATGTCAAAGTCACTGATGTTTGATCCGAATTTGCAAGTAAAAGTCAGATATTTGTCGTGATACTTATTGCAGTGCCTTACGATTTACGAAATCATGAGAACTTTGCACGCAGAGTCGTCGGAGAAGATATTCAAATTATTCGATTTTACTAAATAATTTCGGATGAATTTTATTGATTTGATAAAAACTTAATGAACTAATTACGAATTAATCTCCTAATTTAATGGATTTTTACGATTTATTAGTCATTTTAAACATAATATCATATACAGTGATAAACGAGCTTATGAAATTGCTTGACGGAATAAAGAAAGATTTATCGTCGGCTAAAATGATTCTATTTTATTTGCCGAAAGCGGAATTAATTTCTTCTCTTATTTAATGAAGAATATTACACAGGCTGCGAGACTTGATAAGTCATCCATTGAAATATTCCCCCCGCAGCCCGAACATTTTGATAATCACCGCATTATCTTGAAAAAACGGATAATTTTATGCATTATGAGCGGGCAGATGACACTCCCGCTAAAAGCTTTGTTTCATTTGGTGGGCAATGAGGTTAAAAAAACGACACGAAAAAAAATCCCTCTCATTAAACGTCTCATCAATCACCCCATTAATATATAGTCCACCGAGAATCATCCACCCCTGCGAATTCCCTTCACTTTCACCTCCGTGTCCATCCTCTTTAAAAGGCTTTCGTCTCAATTCCTCCCCCTCTTTAACCCTTTCGGAGCATCCATCAACGCGCCCCACTCCTTTAATTCCCGTCCTCTTTCTTTTCCCTTCAACACAATATCTCTCTCACACCCGCTCCCCATATTTAATACCCACACCGTTTAACATCTTGGCAATGAAACCCTAATTATCTCTTTTTTCGCTCCCGCAAAAAAGTTTTTCTTTCACCCTTTTTTCCATCTCGCCCTTCTGCCGGAGATTCTCACACCCTCACCTTGTTTCTCCGCCCATTTTTCCCGAAAATAAAATCTTTCCACGTTAGTTTGCGCTCGCTCCCCATCTTCACTCATTCCGAAGATCCTCCCCACTCTTCGCGCAGAGGCAACCCATCTTACCCGGGTAATTACAGACTCTCGTTGTCTCTTTTCCTTCAAGTCGGCGATTTTTTTTTATTCGCTTTTTTCAGCTCTCTCTCTCTCTCTCTGTCTGACTTCTAGCGACCCCTCGTTTCGAGATAAAATTTTTCAACCCTCTCTCTCTCTCTCTTTCTCACCGGCTCTCTTTTCCTGTCATACCGGACTCCCCCAACATCTCCGGGATTTTTCTCTCTCGTGTAGGAGGCACGTGGAAGAGGGCGATAATTGGGGTGTCGAAGAGCGATTTATCTCTGTTGTTTCGCTTTTGTTGGTTCTCGCTTCGTAACAGGTCAAATATTACATTTTTATGAGAGGTATCCAACGTTGCCGAATTCTTTGTCAGTAACAATATGATTCACAAGGGTAAACAGAAGTGAAGAATAATTCTTTGACTGGGACTGAATTTCATGTCTCTCATTTCCCAAGTAGGTATTCTAACAACCTAAATACCATTCCGCTTCTATTCTACTCCGTTAACGGGGTGCTTCTTCAGTAAGAGACGCGGAATGGTAGTTCAGTTGTTGGAATATTTGCATGAATAACTATAGACCTGGGTTCGCGTCCGAGATATGTCGCTATTTTTCACTTCTATTTTTTCTTTGCTTTTAACCGCATAGGTGTGAGTGCTAAGTTAGTATGTACATATTTACTTAATACTTAACATTATTCACTTTTCCTCAAAATTTTCTCTGTAAGGAAAAAATAGAGCACGCCTGTTAATGAATTTGAGGTTTTATAACGCCGCAAGAGTCGCTATTCCGTCGTTTCGCGTCTTTCCCTCTTCGACCGAAAAAGGATTAACCGGCCTTCTAGGAATTATCTAATGTGAACTTCAATAGCATTGCTACCATCATTGAGGTCGATAAATGCAGCACTCTGTAGTCTTTTCATCATGCTTTCTTCTTATGCTACCCTCTTTAGCTCGCACAGGCTATCACAGCAAGAATCCCTCAGCTTAGACGTTTCGGCAACGTTACTTCAAAAGTGATGGAGAGAAAAAAATTAGTATCTCAAAGCTATTCGCATAGGATGTTTCCTAAATTTATTTCTCAAAAAAATCCCATCTTTCAATTTAGTTTTCATCGCACGGAGCAAAAAATCCCTTAAGCCCCCGCTTCTTTCAGCCACAATTCCGCTTTCTCACACCTCCGGATTTTAAAATTATTATCTCTTATATCTTCCTTCCCTCACAGCATTACAGTTTTGGGCGTATATTTTTCAATCCTCGCCCTTCTACTTGCCTCACTCCTCGGCACCCTTTCCGGTGACACGTCCCTTACGGAACATGTACCTCCTTTTTATATCATAACCTCTTCCTTTTTTCATCCCAGAGGGCTTCCTTTTTTTTCTGTAAACGTCAGCGGCTTTTAATTCGGCCTTTGCCAATTTTGTTATGCAAATGAAATTAGGTGTCCCACCGTGTTCTCAGAGGCTCTTCCCTCTCATTCGAGGAGGGGAGGAAGCGAAGAACTGATTGACTAAATTGAGGCGAATTTGAGGTAGGAAGAAGGTAAAAGCGGTGGGAAAGAAAGTAGGGTAAAGTCTGAAATGTGCGTCGAGGTGGAACTCATAATTAGTGTGTGGACCAAGATCTCAGGATGTTGGAAGTGTATTTCTCGTAATCAAGAGAGAAAGCTCAAAAAGGGCCGACATTGAAAGAGGCGTCTCAGGATGTAAATTTTGTGGTTTACTTTTGCGTTGGTCTTCCAAGGATCACGTCTATCTCTTTCTGACTAATCCTTTTTATAAGATTTTCTCCCAGAGAGAATATGTATTTCTACTTAATATCGAGGAGCCTTAAGAATTGATTCATTTTTATTATATTAGGCTATTTACTCATTTAGTAAAGAAAGTTTATGTTGTGAATGTACCTCGAATAATGCTTATAAATTGATAATTATAATTACGAATTAATAAAGAAATTGAAACTTTAAAGTTCCGTATAGACTTACGTTATCTTGTCACAATGTCTGTTAGGAAAATATCCAACCTTGAGGCAGTTTCGAACCTCATACCATCCCATCATTACCTAAAAAGCATCTAACGAGGAAATGGGTTTACTACTACTACTAGGCAAGTAGGCAAGATGAGGAATGCAGTATTTCTCCCGTTTATTTCAGTCAGTTAGAATACTACAGATGTAAGAGTGGTTACTGCACAATGGCGCTATGAGTAAAAGTTTTCGTAGTATTTAATAAGGAGTCACCGAAATAAATGCACCTGTATAACATCGATTGGGCCTCAGTGACTGTAATATCATCAGAACCATAAATAAAACTGAAAAAAGTAAATAAAAGTCACGTTTTTCTCAATCGTGTTACCCTTTACCATCTTTTCAGTCCTTAAAGCAAAAAAATGAAAAATACTCCATTCGTCAAGTTATGGTATCAATAGGTGGTACGGTGAAGTTATCGCAGATTTTCTTGGATTACTCTTAGGTACTTCTAATTACTTATTACCAAAGTAAATATATACAAGATGCATTAATTTAACTGTGAAGCGAAACCAGACTCATACTTTGCCCTTACAACTTAATAATGACAGCATGGAATGAATTTTTTTAATGGACGTCAAATCGAGAGATGTTTTTCTGACTTAAAAAATCAATTTAATTTATGGAAATTACGAAACATATCGAGTGATACTTGGTGAAACATCTTCATAATTTATTAAAGATTATGAAACAAAACTAGACAATTCACAATATATGTTGTTATAATTAATGCATTTTAATATATTGTGGACCTAGTTTAGTTTTGTTTCATAATCTTTAACAAATTAATTTATGGAGGATTGTTCTCGCAATCTTTTCAGGATAACGAGCTAATGTTTAAAAGACATTGCGAGCAACCATCAGTCAGAAATGGGATATTGAAGGTGGTAATTATTCGTGATTGAGAGGTTAATTTAAAAGATTATGCATCTTCTCTTTCCGCGAATCCTTAAAGAAATCAACAGAATTTTGCTCGACATCTTTAAAGGAGAAAGAATAAGCAGAAAAAAACCGGAGAGTCAAAGAAAATACGAAAAAGGCATGTTTTATTGGCTCTTTTTAATTGACCTTCTAATTTTTCAGCATCAATTAATTATGGAATGGCTGTAGGTGGCTATTAATTTTACGCCCTCTTAATGGGACCTTGCGAGAGATCTGTTTTCTTTACCGATTTTTTCCTCCAGTCTCATTAATTGGGGACCTATCAATTTTGAGGCTCCATTGACGATCTGACAGAGCTTTTCGAAGATAACCTCCCGTTTCTTTCAGCAAGGAACTGAATCCACGTTAGATTATCGTTCAATTTTTTATCTCGCTAATTTGATGTGCAGTTTTTCATTTTTCATTGCAGTATTCAAGCTACGTTACGAAACTCGCGCCGTTACTTCATTCGTTTATCGTTTGCTCAGACGAGTTTGCCTCTCTCGCCGCTTATATTTGTTGATCAAGTCATGATTTTAGGTGGAATATCCAACCGAAATAATATTTAAAAGGGGATATTCTTTCCAGTTTTGACGTCGCTTAGCATAGATGCAGTTTCTAATATCTCTCTAAATTTTCTTCCAAAAAATCCTGAGCCGTTTCAGACTTTTAAATTGTGTTCTCATTTCTCACGACCTTTTTTACCTTTTACAAAATTTAGTATGAACTTAAAAGTAATCGAAATGAATGCCAAAAGATGAGAAATATACAGAAATATTAAGAAATTGCAATTTAATCATTGGATTTAGCGGTAACCGTGTGGAATTTCATAAAGACAGAGATAAAAATTACTTTATGTGAGTTCATTTATTTATTTTCTGTGAAACTTTTACAATGCTTTTTCCATCTTTACCGATACTAAAATTGCTATAAATCGATAAAATTGAATAACATATTTGCTATAGCTTATGAAACGAGCCAATTTCGCCGTTTCCCAAAAAACTTCACACTCGTTCGCATAGCATTAATTACGTTTCGGAAAAATCTTGGCGGGAAATAATTGAGAGGAGGGAATTAACCTCGTTCTCTCGGGATACAATTGGAAAAACGGGCGGACAAACCATTTGATCGCGCCAACGAACGCAAATAAAAGGGGGAAAATTTCGTGGAGAGGACCAGATTGAAATTCCTTGACGCACGAACGAGTCCCCATTGTTTGAATAAACAACGTAAGGGAGAACCCTTGTTGTTTTCGGTGTCGGGCGAGGACAAAATTGTCGTCAACACCTCGAGAAAATGAGTAATCGCAAGAGGGTAAAGAATGGGAGTAGAAAAGGAAGAGAGGAAGGCATTAATTGCCCCAGTCCTGCCTCGCGCCGTATCGTTTTCTTTTGTTTCCGCGCCACTCAACTCTCTCCCTCTCTTCCGGGACTCCCTTAAAAATTCTCCATTCCTTTGTTCAACCCTCCATCTCCATTTTCTTTCTTTTTTCCACCCTCTCTTTTAATACACTGCCCTTCCTCATTCCCAGTGTTAATTGACTTCCTCATGAGCGTAACCTTGTTCATTTATTCTCACCACCGTTTTTACCCCTACCCTTGCCCCATTAGCGCCTCCCTCAGGAATTTTCCTCTCTCAGGGGTTTCTTTTTTATCTTTAATTTTAATTAATGCCTTTTCTCGTTTTTTTCCCATCCGAAAAATGTCTCTCCCGGACCCATTTTCTCCTCCGTTGGCATTTTTCCCCAACTCTTTTTCGACGCTTAACCGCACATTTCCTTCAAATTTGGTGGTCCGAGAAATGTCTCCTGTGGTATTCTTCAAATTATTTTTCCCCCACTTCCAAATGTGCTTTCTTCTTTTCCGGAATCAGGGGTTTGATGTATTCTTGGGTCGCGATTTATCCGTTCCGTTTTATGTTCTTGTCGTTTTCTGAATAATTTTAGGGTTTTGATGAATTCAAAGCAATTAATCCGCTTCCGAAGATGAGGTTTATGTTTCCGATCCTGTAATTATCATCTCTAATAAACGGTTTATATTGTCTATATCTGTATTATTTAGGCTATACAAAGGTATTCTTTTGAATTCAAAAGAAAACACCTCAATGTGATTCACAATTGTATCATTATACAAATATAATCTTGCGGCTTTCATTGATATTTAGAATTGACCATGTCTTATTACAATACGTTTCATTCGTTTATTTCATCCTTTGCGAAATATTCTATAATCTAGTTGAAAATGTTGAAAAGTAATTATTTTCCACGTATAACTTGTAGTAGTAGCAGAGTGGCATTATTTAAAACGCTTCGACAACTAAGGCCATATTTCTTACATGGAAATCGAACGTGGGATGCTTCCACCAAAGGCGAACAAGCAGCCCACTTGGCTATCCGAGAGCCCAATATAACAACTCCACATAATTTTACAAATTTGATGCTTGGTGCATTATCTCTAATCACTGGACCAAAGAGCTTTTCTCTTCGACGTAGGTACTTTTTGCAATAAAATCTAATCAGCCAAAACAACTTTTATCTCCAACGAATTAAATAAACTAAAAGCAATAAACTTAGGTATCATAATTTAAATTCAGAATTATTCATCCAGATCATTTACTAGTATTAATCCTCTATCATATATGCAAAGAAAAACTACATGCTCGAAATGCATAGAAAACTTTTTTTCTACTTTTTCTAAGTTTTTTTGTCTGAGTCTATAGTTTGAATATGATCTTAATTCCTTTCGAGTATATTATTATCTTGATGAGAAAACCTAATTGGGAGAGATCATGAAGTAGCTGATCGCTGTAATTCCTAATAACATAGTCTTTCCACATCGTTTCTAAGCATTGGCAGCCGAGTTTCGAGTGTACCTCTGATACGCACAGCATCCCTTCAAAGTCCTCAAACCTCCTCCTCGAATGAATTCGTTAATCATCTCAAAGCGATCCTCGTTTCCCACTCCATTAAGACCGGAAGGCATCTAGCCCTTTCTGGTCGGATCGAAGGGGCGGAAAGGGTAATGGAGAAGGTAGAGAACACAAGACGAGCTCTTCTGGCTCTGAAGGAGAAGACGGACAGAGATGGTCCCAGGAGAGAGACTTTTTGGTTCAAGATGACCATTACGGGTAGAAAATTATCGATTTGAAAGAGCAGTGGTACTGTTAAAAGTGCTTCGACATCTAAGGTCATTTCGCACGTAGGTCCCCACCGGGAATCGAACTCAGGACCGTTTTCACCTAATTCGAACGCTTTGCCCACTATCTCTCCGGGAGCCCACTAGAAAGAGCTGCTAAATAATTTGCAACGTAAGATGTCCTTTTTTCCAATCAGCCATCGTATTGATAATTAAGGGATTGGCAAGTATTTATATCCAGAGGTTACCAATAAGATTCTCGTTCCGACGTCAACAAGTTCATCTGTTATCCAGCTCGTTCTGTGGCCGAAAAATCTACACAACGGGATGATTGGACTTAAACCTACGTTTAACTCCATCAAACTGGAGTTTAGTAGTAATAATGTTTCAAGTGTTTTATGAGATAAGGTAATTTCGATCATATGGTCACTCACGGAGAATCGAATGAGGGAGCGCTTTCATCAAAATCAAACGCGCTACCGAATTGGTTATCCGATAGTCCTTCACGAAACTGATTTCGTAAATCTTTCGCCAAGCTCTATGAAAAACTTTCATATAAATATCGACTATTAAATAATACTTTTTGATAAATATTAACGCTGAAAACTAAATTTTCATAGACATATTTAAGAAAATTAATAAGACATAACTACTAATTTTTTGAAGTTGGGATAAATGGTCAGTTACTCGTGTTTGTTGATGTTGATACGATGTGTTTGGTATATTTAACGAACGTTAGGAATCCCTATTGTTATTTGGAGGACTGGGGCACCACAATCCACACTTGTTGTTCATTTGAGTCTTTCTTTGGATATTACTTCTAAGGAACATGCGTTAGAGGAAACGAAGTGGCAGAAATTCAAGTTTACTGGTTAAATAGCTAGACAGGTGCTAGTATACTTGACTGATGCTGAGCTCGCTCCTGGTCACTTACAGGAGATATGATACTAACTATTAAAATACTGAAAATATACCACATAAAAGCTATAAAGTAAATCCATGAAGTGAAGAGAACTGCTGGAGAAGGACCTTAAAAACGATATTTGGAATAGACTGGTAAAATCCTGGGTTGGAATCGTTTTATTGCTGACAAATGTAATGGAAAACTGGGTTTTGAGACACGTATGTACATAATTTTCGAGTTACGAACACTGAAAGGAATTAAGTTCGTAAGACCTGTACCACTGTACAGATTGTGGATATATTATACTAAGACTTGATTACAGTATCTGTAAGATTCGGGCATTTGGTTTAGAAAGAGTTAAACAACTGGCTGGAAAAGAGTAAGTCGATGGAAAGGGAGAGAAATCGGTTAGAGATTAGTGGAACGGCGGAGGTGGAATCAGGCATATCGGTGGAGAGAGAATAAGTTTAGCAGAGGATTTGAGGGGGCGCAGGGATCGAGGGATCAGAGGGAGAGGGTTAAGCCAAGAGCGGCTTTTCGCTGTCGGGTTCCGCCTCATTAATTAGAAGTGTTAATTACCCACATCGCGGCTCTTTCGACTGGAAGGGCGAGGGATTTTTTAACACCAAGAAGGGATCTGTGTGTCTCTTTCTCATTGCCCGTGGAGAGAGTTTGGGCGCGCGTGTGGTCTTCAGATGGAGGAGGTGTGAAGGGAGAGGGATTTAACAATCTGGAGAAGGTAGGGTGTTCACGAAAAAGGAGTGAATGATGTTTGCAAATCAGTTCCTTAAGCAACGAGAATGTGATAATGCTGTCTTCGTATTAGTTTAAAGCAGTTCCTTTATACCCTTTGCAATTGTGATTTTTTGCTAGCGACGTGTATTTTTATTTTCCATTCGCGATCCTCGAAGGCTGTTGATGACAATAATGCGTTTCTGTGCAACATGTAGAAGAAATGAATCGGTTTAGCTATTGTATTTAGTTGATCCAGTCGTAAGTGATATCCTTGTAGATACACATTCATTATCACATTTCACCTTTCTCAAGATGTTTTATAAGTATTCTAAAATAAGATACAGTAAAATGGTGATCGGACATTAAAACTGGGAATAATGAAATGACTGTTTGTTAGAACCTTCTAGGTTGCTTTTGTAGGTTTTATCAACATTAAAAAAATAAGACAGGACAGAAATTTTCAAAAGAAATTAGACCTGTTTTCCATTTAAATGTGTCCTGTCTTCTTTCTCCTGTCGTAGAATACCACTGAGATAATCCGTGGGATTTATAAATATTATTTAATTTTGAATGCGGTTGTTAGAATATTTATAAATACTAATAAACTCCCTCGTCAAGCTTGATGGAACTTAATTTAACTTCTTTTTAAATTTAACATGTTATTGTATACATATGCTTTCCTAAGCCTAATGGTGTCAGTGTTAACTGTAAAATAATTATATTAATTTTTAACGATCCTTCTCTGAGACAAGGATAGTTTCCCTAGGGCTATCCTCTAAATACAATGCGATTAGTCTCATATCTCAACATCAAACCGTTTCTGAAATCTAAGGGTGGAGGGGCAGAGGAAGGTAAATTATAAGTAAGGATTCTAGCATTCTACCTTCCAATAAAATTATAATCATATATCAAAATTAAGAACCAAGTAGGAATATCACAGAATAAAGTAATGGTTTACTGGTAACTTTAAGGGTTATTTTGTGGAATATCGTATTGAAGATGGTTTACATCTACGGATATACATAAATGAAGATTGTTTGCATAGTCACGAACTGAAAGCAGATTTCATACTTATGTATTAATCGTTTGTAACACTGGAATGCAATACGTTCTGATTTTTGCAAGAGGTAAGTGACAAAGACGGTAATATTTTAAATATTTAATCCTTAAGCGATTTCCTAGACTAGTTTTGTTCTTTTTTTATATATGGTCCAAAAATGTTCGATCCCTTGAAAACCTCACCGTCAATTATGAATGTGATGAATCAATGCAAATGCGATATCCGATATATCCATATTCGATCGAGCATCTTTGCTTTGAGATATTGGAACTCTTTAATTACATTACACCCTCGGTTCTCCATCAGCGAAATAAATTGCAAAGGAAGGATAAATCTTCGTTAAAAGTTGATTCCGGCGTCAATTTCCCGATTTTAGGAAAAATGTATCGCCCACGCGAAACTCATTTGCATCCGTAAGACTATTTAAATTCATCCGAAGTTTGGCATGAATTATTTTTCCTCTCCTGACTTAATTTTCCCGATCGTATTTTCCAATCTAGAACCGATTCCGCCCTCCAATCCCTTCTCACGTATCACACTCCGATTGAATTACCGAGAATATTTTTCAAAATTCCAATCGTAAATACTAATTTCTTTGAGTCCACTCCCTTTTTGATAATTTCCTTTTCAGTCCCCGTATCCAACCCTCACTTTTTCCTTTCGTATTGTTATCTCTATTTTATCATCTTTTTATTACTATTTTCAAACAGACGAAGGACAGAGAGCCAAAATTTCTAATTGACAATTTTACCTGTAATGCATATGAACTTCTAAGAAAACTACCAGGGGAGATCTACAAGTAACTTGTAATTATTAGATCGTCATCTCGAAACCGGTCCTTTTAATCAATATATTTTTTCAGAGTATTGAGATTTTGTTGATTTTTATGAAAGTAATTATGGATGAATGCCACACAAGGTAAATTGAAAGATTAGGTTTCTTTGTAATGTTAGCTTTTCCTCATTTATCTAGCTCTGACAATAGGCTTCTGTAGTATGTGGACTGAACGCATTGGTTCTCTTGTGTTTCTTATTGCGGTTATCATATCTTCGAATGAAGACAAAATTTTCTTAAAAATAGATAAGTACAGATTTAAGAATATGCAAAAAAATAATAATTTCCAGTCAGTTGCAAGCAAACGTAACGATAAAAAATACCTTTTGACCAAATGGATTTATCAGACAGTTTTGTTAATTCAACAATTGTTTCCAAATTAATATATTAGATTCAGCGACTTCTTGAATATCGGATTGTGTTATATTCTGTAAATTCCTGCAAGTATTTTCATGAACGCTATATTGTCATGAACAAGGCTGAGTCATAAACTAATAAATAGATACAATAATGTCTATTCAATACTAAAATTAAAATTTAGAGAATTCCATTTTGTGCTACCGTGTTGGCTTTTCTTGACCGGGCCCGCTACCTCTTATATCAGATAGCTCACCACAATGCTGGGTGCACACAGTTAAATGCTAGGCCCCACTTGGAATCGAACGCGGTTCCGCTTTCACCGAAGGCGAACGAGCTACCCACTTGGTTATCCGGGGAGGTGAAGGAGCAATAGTAGGCAGTACATATTCTTTACCAGATAGGAAACGAAGAGGTTGGTGAAGGTGCAAAGAAATTTGCTCAAGAGGTGATCAATAGGAAGAAGTAGCAACGAAAGAGTTATGCGTAAGAGTTGAAGGGTATGATGACGTATAGTAAAAGCCTCTGGTATACAGGCGGAAGCAGAGACTTACGGATGTTCAACCTCTTCCAGATTTGTTTGTTTGATGGGCGTGGGAATGTATGTGGCGTTATGGGAACGAGAGAGAAGGGGGTAGAAAGGGTTAAGTTAGCTGGAGATGGGCATGGCTGAGGGGTGAATAGTTTGCAGGGAGAGGAGAGGTGTAATGGACTTATCGGTGTGAGGAGAGAATGGGGTGGATGTTTGCGAGGGATTTGGTGGGCCTGTCGGAAGGGTTAAGCGAATGGAGGAAGGAGGTTTAAGCGGGAGAAAATGGGCATATATTTACACAAGGGTCCGAGAGCTAATCAATGGTTTCGTAAGACTGTGAAGAGGGTCTAAGTGACGAGGAAGAAATGGTAATTCTTCGTGTGCGATTGAAGAATACGTCTTCTTTGTACACCGACTTCTTTTCTTAGCATTATTCCTCAACATCGTCACGGATATAACGTTCGTTAAAACCCAGACATAGTTTATCAAAAGCACGAAAAATTTTAGAAATTTTCCTAATAACAAATAATTTAGTTTTCATCAAATACTCAAGATTTAATATATAATGAATTTTAAATAAAATTATAAAATTAATACGACCAAAATGAAGAAGCAATTAAATTTTTCTTTGTATTATATTTTCCATATTTGGAAGCCACTATTGCTGGATTATAAGCCTATAATGTATAAGTAAGCTACTTAACGTTAAATATAGTATGATTCTATTTACAAAATTTTATGTCTAATTTTAATTGTCCTTTTTGATTGCAATCAATTCGTTGATTACATTTCGTTGGAGTAGTGGGCAATTGCAATGTCTGTCTCATCATATGATACTTCTATTGCATTTTATTCAAGTTATGTAATATGAATATGAGTTAAAGTACGTTTAACCTTATAAATGTAGTGAAGATTGCTCATCGCTGTTTAAAGTGCTATATTATTCATCACTTATCGCATGACCGCGACAAAGGTTGGATCATCAAGACATACAAACTGCTTCAATATTACGTCTACGATCTTGTATTTCAATCCTCTTCACGCATTCTAATTATGAAATAGAATAATTAATGTCTCACGATAATCCGCACTATCGGTAAAGATTACACGGGAATATGGTATAGATGTTAAAATATCTTTTATTTCATTTATTATTATTTTTTATGCTGCCATGTATGGAAGACGAAGAAACTTTTTCTAATATATATTTATCGGCCCCTCGTAATTGAATCTCATAAGAAGTCATTCGTGAAGTTCTAAAACATAACAAATTAATTTTCTGGCTATGGTCATATTCTTATTACCATAACTTATGTTACTTCTTCAACATTCGAGCCATGTCATCCGTGGAATCTATTATAGGAAGTAAAAATATAAATCTGTGAAACTATAAAAAATAAGTTAAAAGAGTTTTAGTTTCTCATCCTTGACAGTTAAAATATGAGGAAAGTTGTTATTAGTGTTAATATATGTCAGCAATTTATTTTTTAAGAACTTTGAGTTTATTTTAACTCTCGTTTTCCATTTAATCCAAAAATAAAATAGATCTAAATAGTGAATTATAATAAGAAAGTAATTTAAATTAATAATACTGTATTCCTTACGATAAGATTTGAGTCCAAAATTCATTCATTGAGTAACCAGCGATTTCATTCTCCATTGAAAAAGAGGGATACATATTGAATTAAAAGCCGCAAAAAAGAGCGAAAAATATATTTCCCTAAAGACTTGGCTTGAAGTATAGCGTGAGAGAGAAGAAATTAAAATGCTAAAAGCGACCCAGACAAAGGAGGGACCAAAAAACGATTGCCGTTCGAACTTTCGATGCCCAAAAAAAATGTACATTCATCCATATTTCGGTAGTTTCGTCAAAACATTTCGCGCGCCGGTCTCTCCTTTTTTTGAGCTTCCTTATCATGACCGCAGAAAAGGTGGATAGGCCAAAGTTGTAAGCAGTAATCAGAATCCAAGAAAAGAATAAATAATTCCCTTTGCCGTCTTATCTTTCACAAATCATAGCGCCCAGAATTGAAGTCGTTAAAGATTTCGTTAGCCATTTATAAGGAAAAGCCCTCTGTCCTGAGAAAAGAGAAGAAAGGTGGAAAAATATTCCGTCAATAATAATGAGATTCAATTGAATCCCTTTCAGTTCGAATGAAGCGAAGTAGAGCCTCGAACTAGGGAAATTTTTTGACAAAATACAAATATATATTAAAGTATATGAGGAAAAGGGTAGGAAGGGAATATGGGAAGAAATTGAAAATTGGTAACTTTTTTTCTAAGATATTCAGGATAATAATTCAATTGAGGAAAAGGAGGAGAACGTATTAAAAGAATGTGAATGTGTTATGAGCGATAGAGACGTTGAATCAAATATCTCTCAGAATATCTCTGTTTATTCATAGTAAGTAAATCACTGAACTAGCATATCTTATGTTCCATGACTTAGGTGTATAAAAAGAGAGATGAGAAGCAATAGAGTAAAATAATTATATACCAGAACAATAGATTCCATTCCATCGCATTATCATAAATGAAAAAGAGCTTCAATTCTTTCTTTGTAAAAGGAAAATTTCTCAAGGAACTCAGACAGGACTGTGTTTATGTATATTTCTTATGATTATATACGAATAACGTCTTTATAAAGCCTCTGAAATAGATAAAACTAGGTGATTTAAGTTAAAAGTAATTCAAATCGAAATTAAGGAAAAATGTGAATATAAGGAAGGAGCGAGGCTTAGTAAATAGTAGCGCCAAATACATATATATATATACCCATACATACTCAAAAATACGAATTTCTTACTAACGAGCAAAAGATTGACTTCCCTTTTGACCAAATCTACACTTTTATAATAACAAGCTCCGTTTAGAAGAGGGTGCAGAGAAAGAGTGAGTCGTAGAGAGAGGCCAATGAGAGAATTACTTTCCTTTCCTCTCTCAGTGCGCTCCCTAAAAGCCTCTCCACTCCACCGGCTAACAAACGAGTGTGTGACATCGAATAGTCGGACACAAGAATCGAGCGCGATAGGGGAGAAAATTTCGAGTCATGAGAGAGCGGGTGAGATCACAGCGACCAGTGGGGAGGATATGAAGCCACACACACACACACACGAAACATTCGGACAAACCGAAAGCGATAACACCTCACAGAAACGGACAGAGCAAGAGGGGTATGTGTGTGGGAGTCGCTCCGTTACCATGGAAGTTCAAACGAACCCCTTTCTCTCATTTGGAGGAAATGCAAGCCGGTACTGGGCACCTCTTCCTCGCCTCCCACTCAGAAAGAGCCCCCCTTTGCTCCGATGAATAATTCACGAATGAGGTGAGGTGGCTTTTAGCGGGGGAGGGAGGTGGATGAGAGCACAAATCGGTTCGGCTACGTGTCGTGATGGGGGGCGGGGCGGGGGGAGAGTGGAAATGGAGGCAGCAAAGGGAGGGACAGAAGAGGGTTGGGACCTGCGGCGCCGACTGATAATTGTCCCTCAACCTCTTCCGCGCGAAATAAAAAAAATCGCGTGGTTGTAAGTTTCGATGTTTTCTGAGGGTGGGGGTTGGTAGGGAGGAAAGGTGGGGAAAGGAAACCGAAGAGTTGTGGGCGTTAGAAGGAGGCAAGTAGAAGAGGAGATAACGAAATGAACGGAGGAATGCTTTCGGAATGCTCTATGATTTCATAACAGGTGGACTTCAAATTTTCCAGATTCAAACGCTACTCAGATGAATTTTCCTAAATATTCGCAATCTGGATACGTTATAATATAAATATATAGGAAATATTTCCATGTATGCACGGATCTAGTAACTTACCAAGGAATGGTTTAGAGCAGAGGTGGGGAAAATGAGACCCTCAGGCCTAATGCGGCTTTTTGGGAATCCAATGAAATCTTTGATCACTTCCTGGAAAAATTTTCTATTTGAACTAATTTCCTTTCCAAACTTTGCAGTAACGCCAGGTGGAAAATGTTCTCTTTAGGATAACTCAGCAAATAAATTGGTTTTCCGTAAACAATTTCGATGTTAAACTGTTTATGTGTAGGCAAGGCTCGACTCTCGAGGCTGACTGACTGTTTCACTTGCGGCGTTTCTTATGCCACCGAATGGTAAATGTGGCCTTACAATGGAAAAAGATTCCCCACCCCTGGTATAGAGATTAGAATGTTTCCTTTTATTCTCAGTTGAAAATGACAAAGGGATTTTAATAACAAAAAAATTAAAATCTCTCGAATGAACTGCTAAATGACATATTGTCGTGGGTAATCCAATTGATGTAAAGTAAGCAAAGACACTACCCGCGATTACTTTTTAGTTTTAGCTCTGCCCTACCCTACCTAAACTGCTTGTTAGGCAAAGCGATCAGGGAAGGTGCGATACCCTCTCTCTAAATTCGCCTATGCTTCTATGTACAATAATGTTATTCGATTGTACATCATTTTTTTAAGATGCAGGAAATTTGAATTCGGCAAAACCAAGGCTAGGTCCTTCCACTGGAAAGAGCTTCGATCGATCACAATATCAGGAGAGTTTGAAACTTTAGTCATAAAAATCCTAACGGTGTTTAATATGAACACTTTCAGTGAGGAACTTCCAGAATTCAACTCGGAATATTTTACTCCGACTAAGCCGCATCTTAAAAGCTGTATATTTTTTTATTGTGTTCCGTTAAATTCACAAGGAAGTTTGGTAGTTTGATCGTGTCATTACGGTCTGAAAATGCCAAGGCTATTAATAGCATACAATAGGTGATGACATAAGGCCAAATTCTTAGGTCAAATACTGGAAACGTTGAAGTCGTTGTAACACAGCGACGGAAGACTGAAGCATTAGAAAATCAATAAACGCCGAATCATCGCCTGAAGAGCAATCATGCTGCTGTGATTTCTGAACTTCGAAATCACCTCGAGGCGAAGTCACGAATAGAGAGATTTCGATGGAGAACCGTATCCGAAACTGAGTTGATGCGATACACGCTCAGCTTCATCGATAATTAGAAACCACGTAATGAAAACGGGTCTTCGGCAAAGTTCCTTTGTGGTAGTCGTGTGTGTCTGAGATAGCACAAACCTTCACTTTAGCGCACTCAGTGTGGCGCACTCAGGCATAGGGTTAGTGGAGTGATTAAGCCGGTGTATGATTTTTGGGATACAGCAAAATTTTGAATCGAGAAAAAAGGAATTAAAATCTGGCTGTGTCAATGCAACGACTCGGGTAAATCCTGCAGCAGTCTAACTCTATAATAGTTAGGTCTTTTGGTATAACTTTGTGTATTTGGTTTATCAGATAATGAAATAATCATGCTTAACCCAGGATTTCGAAGTGATAAAGTGGAGCTTGAGATATCGACCCACCGTGGCATTTTTAATAAAAATTACGCATCTCACATTTAAATTAATCTTTTCGGGTACCCTGTGGACGAATGTTATCTTCACTTCATCATAATTAATATTAAAAATCATATTGACATCGTGGTAATTACTATAATTAGAATTATGTTTTTCAATGAAATCTCATTAGAAACTGTTGATTCTATTTCTGATCTCAGTACCCGTTTTCGGGCCAGGGTTTGAAGACTTAAAATTTACAGAGAATTGTGAGCTACATGTTGTGATTAGTTCTTGGAAATACACTGAATTTAACAAATATTTCAAAACTCCGTACACTCGAGGCTGGATATATAAGGACGGCTTATGTTCCCAACCGTAGGTGCTTAACTGCATAGTATCATATGATGACATATCGTAACAAAATTTACCTCGCTCTAAAGTGTTTCTTTTCTGGCATTTCTTTCGTTTTCCCCAAAAAGCAAGAAAGAGGGAACCGACCACGATCACCAACCGAGTGAAAAACACCACCGTGGAAATTAATCGAACCCTTGAGTTGTACGCAACTCACGAAGCTCGCAAGAAACGAGTACAGCAGTTGAAAGAAAGGTAACACTCGACGTGTCGAATGAAAGAGCGCGAAAAACGTAATGAGGCGCAACTTGATGAGCGTACAGAGAGAATCACAGAAGTTAACACCGAAAGAAGGGAAAGCGGCGTGTAAAAAACAGGCGAGGTGAATACAAGAACGGGAGGGAGCGGGGAGACAGAGGGAGGGGGTTAATTAGTACCTGGACTCCAAAGTCTATCGATCCTCACTGCTTGGGGAGCGAGGGCTGGGTTCGAATATAAAAACGCACGCAATTTGTTTCTCTTTTGTCTTTTTTCGCCCTTTTTCCACTCCCTCCATTTCTGTTGATGGTGGGGGGCGGGGGAGGGGGAAATTATACCGAAGATTATGACGTCGTGTGCCCCGTGAGAGAGAAAGCACGTTCCTCTGGTATTATGCGGGAAGAAAAGCCACGGGGAAAAAGAGAGATCTTTTTTATTTTAATCTGGAAAAGCGTCGAGGTAAATATTACGGTTTTAGCGGCATTATTTTTCGAGGCGGAACGTGAAAATTCTTTCTTTCTCTCCCGGGTGATGATCGCGTTCCCCGCGACTTCTTGTCGTTCTTCTCGGCGATCGATTGTGGGCTTTTCGGAGCGGATGGCCTTTATCTCCCGCCTCTTTTGTCTTCACGTTTTGGCGTCGTGACTGTCGGAAGGTGACGCCGAGCGCTCTAACGAAGAGGGATTCTCCCACAGGAATATCTACTTTGGTAGCGTAATTAACCTGATTAAATTATTGTTTTATCAAGTTCCTTCATCGGCGCGTTTCATGCTAAAGCAGTTTCATTGTTTAAAAGTGAAGTAAGAATTATTTTGGTCGAGGCAAACTTTTGAATGGAGTGAGGAGTTCCATAATTGATCGTTGGGGAATACTTTAAATGTTCTTATTTAAGCTTTTGTGGATAGAGTAATGAACATATAATTCGGAATAAAACGCATCATTAATCGAATATTCGATGTAATCAATAACACGATTATAACTCAAGATAATTGAATTAATTATAGCACAGTTAATAATATCTTAAATATACATCACCATTAATATTATTGCATTATTAACATAATGTAACTTGACTACATACGATGTCTTAATTCGCCCCTACATTATACTCATTTCGCTAGGCTAAAGTTAAAGAGTTCTTTCCACGATTCAGAATGTTAATATCTGGGAACATATTTTAGGTATCAGAGATTCTAAGCGCAAAGATTTATATCGACACCCTTGATAAGAATTGTGAGCGTAAAAATTTGAATTTTTAATTAAAATGCAAGTGATGAGAGTAAGGGTAAGAGGAGGGAAAATTTTCGACATTCAATTTAGTGATCAAGTGATGATTACCTATAATTTTCTCTTAATTTCTCTTGCTCGTCAACTTGATTTTTTCTATATTATAGTTGAGTCAAGGTTAATCTATTGATTTTTTTTCTCTGGAATTCATTTCGAATTTCTACCCATTTCCATTTTACAAGAGATGAATGTTACACCATCTTTTGCGTTAAATGAAAACCTTATCTCAGCAACCCATTATCTTGTTAAAGGTGACTAAATCGTTCCAACCATTCTTAACCATTTTCCATGTCCTACTTTATGCCACAATAGGAAAATCTCAGCTGATAAGGAATTCTTTAAATATGGGTCACGAATGACAGAAACGAATCGCGCTTCCAATTAGATTTTCGTCTGTTCGGAGCCGAACTTTTTCAACGTTGTTTTATTTTCCTAGTTTTTCAATTCGGACTAATTTGATAAATATCCTATTCTTCCTTATCCGTCATATAACTAAATGGAAAAATACTCAACTTTGCGTCGAGGATTTCAACTAAAATTTTTCTAATTCACATCTCTCCTATTCTCCGAAATGACCGTTAAAAGAAGAGATTTTCTATATGCTCTCTTTTTCCATTACATGATCATCAGTAAAGTTAACATGTAGGAGATTTCTATTAAAGGAGAACAAATGTTTCATGTGATCATACACACGTAAATGTACTTAAGTCTTATTTCGAAAATTTTAAAGCTACCGGTGCCAGTTTTGTAATCACCGAAATATATTTTCAACGTTCTTCAAATTTTTTTTACAGTGGTTTGAATTAATTCATATATAATTCAAGCATACATACTAAAATTTCAAGCTTCTCTCATGAACTGAGTTAAAAGAATTCATCGTGAAAAAAGTATCAGAATTAATTAATAGACTTTACGAGTATTGAAGTTTAATAATTAGAATCATAATAATCGCGCAGTGAAACATATTGCTTTCATAGTTGGAAATATGAAATGGTTGGCAAATCAGATTGTTAAGTACATGCATCTGCATGGATGAAATTTACTTCAACTCCGAGACTGTAACACCGGAGTAGGTACATAACTTGGGTATAAAATTAAAATGAGAAGTGCGTCGCTCATCTGACAAGTTAGTGGATTACTGACAGCTCCTGACGGTCTGCTTTAATACGAAATGCGAAGAGGAACCCCACGTTTGATCCGATTCCAGGATAATTCCAAAGAATTGTTTGTTTTCCGGCATTCAAACCGTCACAAAGTTCAACATGACGTTCGCCGTGTTTTTGGTCGCTTCTCCCAAAAATTCTCGAGCATCATTTTCCCGTTTATTATTCCTCGTGTAAAAGCTAAGGACTTTCACATCGAGGATGAAGAAACACAGAAACTTTCGAGTGACGACAGGATCACGAAAGCCACGGAACATGAGGGAAAGGGTAAAGTGAGTAGAGAGACAACAACGTAATGGATAGGACGACCATAGCAAAGGTAGATGTCACCGAATGCCAGACGAGGATGAAAAAATAAGAGTCGAAATTTCTCCCAATATCAACCCGTAGGAGGATTTTTTGCGAAGCCTTAGAGGTAGCATCCGTCCACTTGGAAGTCTGAGTAAAATGAAGAAATGGGGGAGAGGTTATATAGACGGGGAAGGAGAGTGGGCCCCATCCCATCAAGCAACCCCGTTCTCACCAACCCCCATCCATTCAAACGCACCACTCCCCCGCTCCCAATTTTACCCATCTCCATTTTTAACGGGGATCGGCTGAAAAAAGGGGGAGGTTTCCATGACAACAGGCATCCTTCTTTCTCTCCCTAAAACACCCCATCTTTCAGCCTCCCCCCTAAAAATCTCCTCCACCCAGTCATCCCCTGCCATTCACCCTCCCGTCCCCCGTTAGATTCTCAATGCCTATCGGCGTTTCCTTCCCAGAGATCCCTTCTCATCAACGCGTCCTCCCTTTACTCAGTCACAACATCTTCGCTTCTCCATCCCCTCTCCCCCTTTTATGCTCTCGCCCTAATAAAAAATGCCCCGCGTCGCACTCTCTTCGAATTCGTCTTCCCTCTGGTTGTTAGGGATTAAAACAGTAGTGGGCGTCTGTTCGATTCTTAAGGGATCCTCTCTTCCCTCGATATCCTTCAGTTCTTCCTTTTGCTCAGTTCGTAAGCCCGTGTCGCCGCGGATAATCGCTGTCTAATTAGTCCCACTCCTGCCGGCAGTCGATGAAAATCTAATGAGAATGGTCTATCCGTGTTCGGTTGGGAAACACGCTTGTCGACATCAATATTCCGAGAGCTTGGGAGTGTTTTCACGCAATTTCCTTTTTTGCTCTTGAGAAAAATTAACCGAACGGGACGTAGTGGCGTCCCTCGTGGAACTCTAATTTTAAAATTCTGTTTCCGTGAAACATTTCTAATTGCAGTTCATTTTTAGCATACTTATACATGTATATTTAAGATCTTGTTTCAACGAAAAAATGTTTTCCAATAAATATGAAGCACACAAAATCCCAAGGGATGATATATTCCGGTTATGCGGTTTACCGATTCCTATTTTTCATCACTCCGCAAATCGTTTTCGATTCTTCGGTGAATAACAAAACACGGTCGTAATCTGTTCCACGTTCATTTACGGCGGGATCGGATAAAGAGTGTGAGAGACGCCTCCAGAAATATTCCGATTCCCTCGGAAGTCAGGTAAAAATAGAATGAATTGGTTTTTTAAGGCAAAGCGGTGAAATCTCGAAATGAAAGAGATCTGGTTGCCATGAGGAAGTGACGGAAATACCAGAGACCCAGTGAGAAGAAGAAAATTTTTTTCAGTTAGGAAGAGGGGGAATATGAAAGAAGAGGGAAAGAGAAAGGTGAATAGGAAGGTGGGTAGGGAACGAGAGGGTAAAAAGATGAAACTCGCGTAGTTGTGGATGATGTTAGTAGTAGTAGAATTTGGAATCTGTAAATTTTGGAAAGAGGAATGTTCTCAATTTACATTTTATGCCTAATAGGAAGTAGTGGCTGGCAGCTAATCTCTGCTCATAATTACGGATGTTGATAAGTGTTTTCGAGCTCCAGGACCATGGTCATGAGAGCTTACGTGGTATGTATCTGGATTTATGAATTCTTGAGAGAAAATAGAATATAGAAAGGATGTTATCCAGGCTCGATATTTTAAAAAAAATTTGAATAATACTAACGGTCATGAAAAAAGTCGGGTGAAACTTGGACTCGAAGCTGGATTATCCAATTGCTGAAAGGTTGCTATAACCATTAAATTGTCTCGCAGAACATTCTTTCATACCGTTCCTGGAAATTGTCCTTGTCTCGTCAGACTTTAACATGCCCGTTTTACTTCTCTCGTTTTTTCAATTTCTTTAAACTAATACCAAGGAGCAAATTTGTACTATTTGTTTTTTGTTTTATTATGCGTTTATTGTGGGAAGTTCAATAATATACTCCACTATTCATATCATCAGTTGACATGTAGTGCCGACATTTTCAAGCAACTAAATCTTAACCCCATAAAGGTGAGCATGAGTGAAAAATCGGGGTGTAAATGACGGAAATTTAGTAAGAGTACGGGGACGAGGAAAATGGAATAAGGTCTCTCCAAAAGAATCGATAGAATATTTAGGCATAATAAAGGGAAGGGTGAGATTTCCTGCGAACTGTATGGTTCGTTCAGGGAAATGCGTAAGAATTGCAAGAGTGACACGGGGAAAGAGCAAAGTTGGAATATAAGCGTGAGAACGAAGGAGACAGAAACTCATGTGGAAAGGGAGAGGTCTAGATGTGCGCAGAAGAAGGAACCATTTGAGAGGGGAGAGTATTGATTTTTAATCCTAGTTAGCAATTCTGAGCAGAAGAAGACGACGTGTGATGGAGGGGAGCTTTGGGAGGGAGCGGCTGATTTTTTCCTCGGAGGGAATTTTTCGAAGCGACTGGATTTATGGGCGCAAGCAAAACCGTAGCAATGAGGATTCGTGAGTTTGCAGTATTTCAATATGTGACGTATTAGCCCTTCATCTCTCATCCTGCACTGCAATCCGTAAAAAGGAAGGGGAACATTTTCGCAAAAGTAATGCCTCATAGATGAAGCTTTATTAACAATCTGAGGGGTTATCAAATCCGCTCTCCGAAAAATCGCATGGTCTTCATCCGCCCACTCAGAAACCTGATGTATTTTTTACGCATATAAATCATCTATTATATATTCAGTGTTTTCACGGTACACGTGTTTCCTCATGTTCGTAAGAGATTTCTGTTCAAATTATCCTTTTATCCCCAGCTTATTAATTATTAATATGTTATTATGCTTCTAATTATGATTGGGGAAACGTATGTAAAAGTTTTGAATAGTGGCTGAGGATTTAAGTAAAGGGCCTTAACAAGGAGTCTATAATTTTTGAAGCAATATTATATTTCAATGAACGTTCATCAAAGGCAAAATTATACTCGTACAAATTTAGATTCGTTCTTCCATTCCATAATTTGCTGTTCAAACAATTTTATATCTGGCCTTTGTATTGTATTCTTTTCTTTGTACCTTCGTACAACATGTATCATTTGAACTACTATCATTTTCTTCAAGTAACTCTCTGCTGTGGTGAGGATAGTTATTTATCAACAGGATTCATTTTAAACCTTTTCTGCTAAAATAAATAATTTAGAATGGCTTCTGTTCGTATGATATTCACATCTTACGTTATATTCTCTCTCGGAGTTTTTACCAGGACAACTGAAAATTTCACCGAGATCACAGATTAAAACCGGGACAGTCTCGATCAAAATTAGACGCATGGCGATCCAATATGTATATACAAGCCCCTTTATATCTCAGTATCACATGCTTATTTGCCCTGAAACTTACTGCTGAACCTCCTTACCTTTATCTGTTAAAGCTTACCGCCATTGTAAAGTGACAGTACAATTGGGTAAGTTAAACGAAGAGAGCTGATTTAAAGTAACGTTTACACTTTTGTTGATAATGATGATTACTCATCCCACCCTTTATATCATCCTGTAAAATGTCGCAGGCTTGCCTACCATTTATTCTTAAAACAAATACATCTCGACAAATCCTTGAAAAATTTGTGCAACTTTAGTTAACTTGACACCAGGATATTTTAATGCAAGCTGAATGAAATTTCATAACTTCTCTATTAGAGTTAGTGCGGTATATTTTCCACAGCACGTCCTTTAAACCCGAAATTTTAATGAAAAAAATTCGAATAACGAGAGAACCAGGCTCGTTATCAGCATTTAGGTTAATATATATGTGAACATGTTACTTATGCCCGGTATTATAATGCTTACTTAAATTATACTTTAACTAATATTCACCTTAGGGGCTCGATAACATGATGGCTAAAGTGAAGATTGTACTTAATATTTATGGTAATTCATTATATATTTAGGTTTATCATAATATTCACTTTTACTCTAACAAACCTTCATAATAACTGACTCTAAAGTGAGCAGTAGTTAAAGTTTTGAAGTTTACAATATAATAGAGGGCTTCGGTTTTCTAATGTTAAACTAAATGAAATATTATAATTTGCGGCGAAACGTCGAATCTTTCGGATATTTTTGTACATATTTTAAACTTTTAAGCTTTTTAATAATTTTTTATATATCAGCAGTATCAGTTAACCGCAAGTGTTAACTTTTTATTTAATTGAGAATGGAATGTTAAATATGTTATGTTAAACCCTTAGTCTCTTCAAAATTCTATCCGATTCTATAGGAAAGAGTAATTGAAATAGGTCTCAAGCTTTTGCAGAAATGGAATTTATTCTATGCCATTGATTGAAATCGAGAGAGCAGAGCATCAGTGTAAAGAGTGTGAACAAATTCCCAAGGAGAAACGGACGTGAAAGGAGTCTGACCGGAGCGGGACTTGAACTCTGGTCTTCCACTTTCCGGGCGACTGCTTTTATCTTGCCAGAGCATTCAGACACACCAGAAAACACAGAAACATGTCCGTATATCCTTGGGAATATTCCTGAGCGCTTCCATGTCGTGCAATATCATCCTCATCCCCTTCTTTAAATAATAGTCGAATTTTAGTATTTACTGATTGAAAATTCATCTTCAAATTTTCCTCAATAAGGGAAATTTCCTCCGCCTCCTGTTCAACTCTCTACCTCTACTCATTCCTCAGTACGTACTCCCGCGACCTTCCTCAACATCCCCTCCGGAATTTCCATCTCTCTTGCTTTTAATTTCCTCCGGAGGAAGGAAAGAAACAGCCGCGTGTGGAGAGGGCCGCCTTTTCAAGAAAAGAGCGCATCCCAAATGGATGAGGGAGCCGAAAATTTTTCCGAGAGAGTGGAAAAGAGCTCGCCTGCAGTATTTCTGTCTTCGCGAGCACTCTGGCGCACAGCATACACTTCCCGAAATTCCCAAAAAACAGGAGCCCACGCACTCTCCCCCCGATGATCCCTTTGGAGAAGGGAAAAAAGCGGATGGGAAACAAAACACGATCCTCGCCCGTTTTAAAAATGTCAACGTCATATCTCCGTCCTTCACTTCAAACCCTGGTCCGGCGCCGAGGGAGGGGAGGATGTGAATACTTTATCATCGCCGGGCGCAATTGCGCTTCTCTCTTTTTCGCTTTGTTCCTCTTTCTCTCCTCTTTGTTGCTCGGCTGTGCGGTGTTTCGGCGTAAGCGAGGTTTTTATTCGGTCGCGGGAAGTGGTTTTTATTCCAGGTCGAAGGCATGGGTGTTAATCCGTATCGCAACGTGTATCTCTTCTCTGCTTCCTTTTCCATGCTTTCATTCTTCTTCTCTTCGACTTTCATCTCCCTTTTCAATTCTACTTAGAAAAGGGAATATGCAAAAATACGTCCATAAAAGCATTGCCACCGAGGATGTTTGAATACAGTCTTGCGTAACTATACATCCTTTAATTAACTTTCATGCAAAGTTATAATTCTGATTCTATTTGTTTTAATAGTAAGTATTAATTCTGAAGTGTTACATATTGTTTCTCAAGTATACTGGTTACACCAGGCCATTAATGATTCTTCTTAATTATTATTTCTTGCTCCTTTGGAAAACGATGAAAAAGGTTTCGTGGGACCGGGATTCAGACCCGGTTCTCCCAATTGCCTGTTGGTTGCTCTATCCATCAATAACCATATTCAGAAGCTGCCGGATAGTTAATGGATAAATTGCATTCGAGCTGTCCAATCAAATATTTTTATGTCCTTGGTCACTTTAACCCTTATCATTTTATTATTTCTTAAGTTATATCAGTTTCTGAAGTACTACCAATATTTTGTTTGCACCGGCAGTGTACCATTGTTAAATAACTTCGAAAATTGGTACGAAATGCTTCACACTTTATGGCGCAGTATTAGTTCTCTGCCAGGCCTAGAAAAATCCTTTTCTTCTTAAATTAAAGTTTAAATATTACCAACAGTAAACCTCGCAGGGTTTTCACACGCCCAATCTTGCGGGTATTTGTCTAAATATTTGTCTCAACTCATTGAAGTCCACTGAATACGTTTTCCTCTCTCTTATCCCTTCTGAGCGTAATTTCCACTATCTCCGTAATCTGAACTTGAAGTGGCGGTGGGTGTAAGAGGAGTTTTTAGTCCCTATCTCGCCTAGTTAAAGATCTCATCTAATCTCATTCATACATAAATATAAAACCTAACCCCATCGCAGCGCATTTATTATCAATTCCGAACCAGTAAGAGTAACATTAATATATTTTACTTTCATTCTTATACATAAAGCATATGTTTTAGTGTTTCTTTGTATTGAAATTGGGTAATATTTATTCGTTATCTCAGATTAATGGTAGATTCATTCAAGTGTTTGTATTATCCCAATAATTTGGCTCATTACGTATCCTTTCTACCCATCGTAAACATATTCCAATTCCTGCGCTCAGCCTAAACTATTACCTTACGTTTTTCTTGTACGCCGTACCATAATCATGGTTACTTAGGATCAGTATCGCCGCAAATTTGTAGGCTCTTTTATTCGCAAAATCTTTCCTTACGAGTATATTCTAGAAATTAATCTTATTGGGATGATTTCAAGGCATACAACCATCACCAATGTCAGTATTTCAAAACATCATTCTGACCCTTCGGTCGAAACAGTTTTCGCGCCAAGGGGTCATTGCACATGCGCATAGATTCGCACTCCGGCGGCGTTTGAAGTTTCGTAGTTCTCTGATGGCGCAACTTCGTCCTAGTTTGAGGATCTTCCGTAGAGGCGCCTTTGTAGAGATGAGGAGGCTCTATTAATCGAAAGATAAAAAACGTGCTTCGGGAAACACTTTCGGCTTTCTCCATCGTCCTATGGGTTTAATAAGCACGATTTGTTCATGAATTGTACTATATTTATTAATTGAGGTTGACTAATATTTTGTTCCGCTTCTACGTAAATTTATCATCTAAATCTCCCGACTTACACTCACCAGATTGCTAACTTCAATTTACCTGTCAGTAAAAATCAATTATGTCTTCCATTTGTGCTCCCCCTCTTCCGTGGGCAGAAATGGTTATTAATATGCACTCGTATTTAACGAGCGTGCGTGATTTGGGCACGAGGGGTGCCTGCGTGATCCTCCCTCGAAAAATGACTCCCAGAAGGTTTTTACATAAAACCCCGAATTATAAGAGGATCTTAATTTTTCTCCCCTTCTCCAGATCCGCGCTATTCTTTGGCTTCGCATATTAGAGCCGCTGGAAATTTTGCGTGAGCTCTGCGACACACCCTACGGAAAAAAAACCTCAGCCGTCCCTTCTTCGGGCTCTTCCGTGGCACCACTTATCCCGTCCCTTCCTTCGGTGCCTAAATTTTTCTTTTTCGCTGGCCCCACTCTTCCACCTAATACGGTATTAACGAATATTTCGGACGATTATTTCTGAAAAGTAGACTGGCGACATATAACTGGCGCAGACTTCATTCTCGCAGTGGTTCTCTCATCGCGTCTTCCGCAGTCTGATTTTTTTCACACTGAAATGTTCTCAATCCGAGAAGTGTTTATTGTGACCCCTCCTTTATGCTTGAGCGTACATGTGCAGTTTTATATTCAGATATCACCTCACGGGAAGCGAAACAACTTGTACTTTGCGAACATTCGTGTTAAAGACAAACCAAGGAATTTTCTGAAGAAACAAAAAACAAATTTACAATCGCTTGTTTGAGTTTTCTTCTTCTAAAGAGCAGAATACTCTCGAACAGAAACAGGCAAAAAGAGTTTTGACAGCACCGGGACTCGAATTCGAGTTTTCGGATTTCCTGGAGGTTGCTCGAGCCATTGAGCAGTTAATTATTCTAAATGGCATGGATGAATGCTTAATCAAGATAGCTCAATGGCAAGAGAAGTGGCCTGGATAGTGAAAGGCCCAGGTTTGAGTACAAGTCCTATCAAACGTTTTTCATGTACGCTTCTCCTTGGCCGTATATTCCTAAACCGTACGACTCTTCATGCTATAGCTTCCTTTTCCTGAGCATAATGCTATTCAGATAAATATATTGTTATATTTAATAGTTTATTATAGTAGTTTTCAGCATGATCATATAGTTATTATAATTTGCAGTTAATTAGGATAAAGTATAGTTAACATCTATCTTGTATTTATATTTGTTGTTATTGAAATCCTAATATACTCGGAAGATCGCTAGTTGACCCAAGTACGGATATAAATATTTACTAAATTATTTCAAACAGCTGAATGAAAATACGCGAGAATGATGTCTTATTCTAATGAAAATAAAGCTGCCAAAAAGTACATGATATTATTTTTTATGATATTAGTACACCCCGTTCATTCGGTAACAACGACGATTCGAAGAATATATTTTTTGGGTTTCTTCTCCACATTTCTTTTTCACAAACAAATTTTCACTTGCTATAAACTTTACTGCGTTCATAAGAAGGAGCTAATGTTTGCGTTAGAGTTACTGTGATTAATCCAATGCTGACATAAAAGAAAACTGAAAAATTGTCCTAATGTTCATTTACTTGATTGAAATGTATGGAAAAGCGAGAAGAACAAGTTTTAAGCGCTAAAACTGAATTATATTGGCGACTTTGGAGTGGCTGATTTCGAAATATCCTTTAAGAGAATAGGATAGGGAAAATTGACTTAATTTCATTTTAGACTGACCGACTCGGTCTCATTTCCCTCTCTATTCCCTAGACATTTTAATGCGGAATGTTAATTAAGGAAGCAATTAATTAAGGACGCTGAATTAGAGAATTGAAGTAATTAACTTAATGAAATTTAGCTGTGAGTGTCCCATTTTTTTGAGTGTTTGAATATACCAGGAAGAGACTTCATTATTGCACCAATATTAGTCGGTTAAAGCGGAGACGAGCTTCTTATAAATTTAGGCGTCTTTATTAATTTTTTGCGGTATATTAAAGTAAAAGGTAAATTGAAAATAATTGGATTAATGTTAATGCTGGGGAGATTATATTCCTTTGGTGCATGAGTCAGTCACTTGGTTTTCTTGTAGGATTCTGAAATTTTCTCTGGTACTACTTATTTTTCACGTTCATGCTGCCATGTCTTGATGAATGGAATATTAATAATTTTGATCTTGGTTCAAGATGAAGAAAAATATATCTTTCGTCTACTTTTTCTGTCTTATTGATTAGTATGATATTATGAAAGCTGCTAAAGTATGAATTATGCCGAATAATGGCATTCATTGTGGTTACTCATTGAATGAGAAAGAAAAGATGCTTTGTATATTTTTCTTTGAAGATACTTTGTATCTTTCTCTATGTCGTCCCACCAAGCTCAGCTATTCATCGATTATATCCTTATTGAATGCTACGAAAAGTGTTATTCCTAGGGCCATTGTGTTGCACTAATGTGGGATTTGCCGCTCATCTGCCTCACGATAGGAATCTATAAGGAAAAGGAACACGGCTGTTGTATTAGTACTAGTACTGCTGTACACGGCTGTTATCTTACTCAGATGTCACGATAGGAAATTCAAAGTTACCTCACTTCTCATCTCGTCTAGTACGTCGCATCCCCTCTTCAAAGCAATTGGAAGCTAAATATGGAAAAATGAGATTCAAGCCGACCACCTCGCTAGAAACTAGAGACACGTAGTGCAGTTATAAGGTCGAATGATGAATCTCAAATTATTAATACTTCAGAACGAAAGACTTCCGTCAAAGTAGACTAAAACATACGGAATAATACACATAATAATGCAAATTTCCCCAAAAGAATTTTACACCAAACCTGTTCTCCTTCATCTCCTGTTATGTTCATCACCTCCCGAGAATAATTTAGAGCACAAATGAAGGTCGCTTAATCAGATTGCTGTGCAAATCATCCCGTGTTATTTTCTCTTCACATACCAAATTCTTCACAGAAAATCCATTCTGCAGAATGCAGCATAGCGGGCCAAAGGTTGCGCTGGAAGAAAAACCCATTGTAGGGCAGATGGGTTGGATTTTCTTCTGCTGGGAAAAGCGGAGGTGCCTGCCCAGGTGTTCCAATGGGGTGAGGTTTTGGTACCAATAGGGAACCGAGGGTGGCGGAGGGAAAGAGTAATGAGTGGGGGTTGTGGGTGGGATGATTACACCCACGGAGAGAGGTCAGGAGTTGCATGGCGTGCAGTATACGGGAGGTGAAAGCAAAGAAATGGAGAATGTACTCGTTAGAGCTCAAAGTTCGCGGGGAGAATATCGCGGGATAATAAGGGGATAACGCGTGAGGATAAGAGACTCGTATTAAGTGCCGAGTGAAAAATATATTGCCTCTTATGGTACGATCGAAGCTCTCGTTCTCTTAGGGCCCTGCATGACTTGCATGCTTCTCTCCTGGATCAATGATGTTTGGCCATCCACGGAAAGCCCGCTTGTGTACGATTAACTGAAATTTAAAATTATCTCCCACTTCGATTTTTTGTGTAATTTATACCGGAAATTCTTGGTGGTGAAGATCGATTTGGTTTTGTACTTAAGATTGATTATCTTGGGGGAAAATCGAATATGAGGCAGCGAGATATTTTTCGTGAATTGAAAAATTGTACTTCAATGGAAAGAGTTACGGAAAATTGGGTCGGAGCTAGATAAAGCGAGAGCATTAATCCATATTCTTTGCGGATTATTTTTTCTTCGTAAAAATGAAAATTTCCTTATCCTTTCATATTTTCTGATTCTATTTTCTATTCTTTTCCTGAATGCAATTCACGCTCATAACTATTTCTTTACATGTGATAATGATACAGTTCAATCGAGATCACTGTGACATTATCGGCAATTAATTAGTTTTCTTTTTATTATACTTAGTCTGAAAGACCCACTTTTAAATTATTTTCAAACTGTGTTTTCGTGGTGTTTTCACTACCCCTCTTCTCTTAGAGCGTTTTCTCGCAAGTGTGGTAAGAATGGCTAGTGGCTAATGGTTTCATTCAAAGATAAATCGATCTAACAATTTTTTAATACTTAAGCTAAAATTACTACTTACAATTGACGGTATAGCTTTATACTTATACCTGCAGCTCATTATTTTCGAGGTTAAGTGAATGGATTTTTTTAGGGATAGGAACTTCTAAAACTGAACGGTTCTGCTGTATCAGTGGTCTAAGCCATTGTTATGAATGTTAAACCGTAATGTAAGAGATGAAAAGCGGTGAAAATATTCGAATATTTATTTGAAGTTAAGCAAAATACTAGAAAAATACAAAGAAAAACGAATTAAGAAAATGAAGATCAACCTGCTCAAGGCCCGCCATAGAAGTAAGTCCCACTAATGAGACGTGTCACGCCGGTTGGGAAACGCTGCCCTATGGGATTAGCCACAAGAATGAGAACTTTTTCGATTTAATATGTTTATTTATTCTCTTTATTCGTAACCAGAACTGAGGGGATTCAAAACTCACAAGGATAATCATCCATCATTCTTACTAGACACGAATACCTTGAATTAGATCTAATTTTCTAATATAGTAATGAGTAACCGTTGGGGATAATGATGAGCATATAAATCACCCCGTTTTGTTACTCGAAAAAACGCTCCCTCTGTCCCTTCGGTAAATGGAAGTTTCAGTGCATCAGTAATCAGATGCCTATATTTACCTGCTGCAATTCTCGGTTCGTGCCGAGCTCTCCCATTCCATCTCTCACGCAGCAATTGCTGTGGCTATACAAGCGACCATATTCGCAAACGTGTCTTCAGTCCCTCTGCGTGATGGATGGTCTCCCTTTTTCGCAGGGGAGACAAAGAGAGAAAATGGGAATGGCTAATGAAGCAAGTGCAGAGAGAGAGAAATTAGAACTGCGCACGGCTTTGGCAGCCGAGTGTTCACTTGCGAGCCTTCTTATTGGGGTTTTTACTTTCCCCTCTCAGAGCCATAGCGTCACTTGTTATATTTCACTTGCGCTTTCACGAGGGCAGACTCGGTCCAAGTTGGAAGACATGGCGTCCTTCGCGTGCCAAAAGAGAGTTCTTCCCCTTTTGGAAGTTATAGTACGAGAGGGGACGTTTGTATGTTAATCCGTCCTCTCATGCAAATCTGCGCGGTACGTTTAACTTTATGTTTGTGCGGATTCTACTTTTTCTTTTATTTCCAAATACGTACGCGCATCATTTATTATTAACTACATAGAACCCTTTATGCACCAGTTATAAAAAACTTTTATTTTTCATTTGTCTTTTTGTCAGAGTTATTGTTTATAAAAACTATTCATTGGTATACTTTTGATAAACAATAACTTGTCAACTACAGTGAATTGAGCGAAATTTCTAAGTATTTGGTAGTAATAAAATTTAACTGAGCTGCCTTGTAATCTTGGTAGTAAAGATATATGAAGATTGGTAGAGATAAAAATGAATTGCAGTCCTAGTGCCTTATGATGAATCATTTTCAAGTAATTGCCGAAGCTATATTTAGAAATCTTGAGACATCAACTATGCAAAAAGTGTCTCCATAAGGATAAAACATTAGCTTTTGAAAATCCTAAGGATTTCAGCGGTGTTAGATACTTTACGCTCTTTTCGATAGGAAAATTAAAATTGTTGGACTGTTTGTGTGCTATGAAATTAAAGTATGTGTTACTTACGTTCTTCGTACACTATACTAAAATAATTTGATAACCAACATTTTTTACTTAAAACTTAAGTTTTGAAATGTATGACAAGAAATTCGGATTGCGTAAAATTAAGTTTTCTCTAAAATCAAGCTTCAGCTATTCTGAAATTTTCAATATTGATTTATTGCATGTTAGTATAGCTAAATTTTCGTCTCTTTACAGGTATGTACAAATTCTGTAACTCACAAGCATTGGCGAGAAGATGGTGGTTCTGAGACTGAGTCAAGGAGAAAGTGTGGGCAAAATGTCGAAAGTGAGGGCAAAATGCCAGTACCATCGAATCACATTCGTATTCCACGTAAGTAAATGGCAAGTTGAAACACTTGTCGCTTCACGTTTTTCGTATTGATCCAGTAATTCATAGAGTACGATCCGGAAAGTGATGATTTGACAGCCACGTTATGTCTACACTCAAACAGCCCATGATACGCACGTCTACCTCGGGAAATCATTTCTCCCAAAATATAACCGCTCTTTGAAGGAAAGTCGATTTTCGCCCCGGAATTCCTTTGAATCAATTTCAGGAGAACATATTCACTTTGTCAATCGGTTTTGATTTTTCGGTTCGGGAAAACGGGAGGGCTTTATGTAAATTTTATCATTTGCTTTGTCAACCGCAATGCTTAAACGAGGGAACGAACTCGCGTTGGCCGTAGTTCGATAAAAAATAAAGCCGGGCAGACATCACTCAAGGCTAGCATCAAAAGCAGCTCGGCCACGCACAAACGCACGCAAACCTTTGACCCGTCCGTTTTAGATTCGACTTTTTGCCGATAATACGTGCGTCGTCCGGAGCACGCAAAACAGGATTCTTCATTTATTTTTACGTTTCAAAGTCCCTGTTTTCTTTTGCGGATCTTTCTCATCGTATACCCTTTCATCTGTTCCCCTGTTTCACGATTATTTTCACCCTTGTTTCTTGATTTTGTTTATTAATTTCGTCCTTTCTTGCGATTCTTCCTATTCAGCATGGTTTTGACAAAAATGTTGGAATATTTTCATTATATTTTACTATCGAAGTTTTACTGAGATAACTACAAAGATACCTTGGTTGACGAAATATACTATTAGCGTATGATTTTTACGGTGATTTTCATACTGTTATACGAAATGGTGTAATGAACTGTTGGGCGAATGTTTGTACTTCAGAGAATGGTAAACCGCAATAGGTACATAGGATTTTACGATTTTTTTTTTGAGCGAAATTGAGACTACATAGTCCCTACATTTAGTTCATTAACAAAAGAAAGGAAGATGAAAAGGAACTTTAAATTAGTTACAGAAAAATGAGAGGGGGTGATAAGTAGGAAAAAGGGGGAGCGTGATAGGAAATGAATTTAAGGAAAAAAGAAGGAAGTTCAAAATTATGAAAGATTTCATCAGAAATTGTCAGTGGAGATTTAATTCTGAAAGAGAGGCTTGATGTAGTTCGTAACATTGATAGTGTGAGGGAATTCTTAACTTCAGATGATAGTGAATTCTTTAGTCTACATGCAGAAATATGGAAGGATTTATTATAAATTGCGGTTGTGTGTATTTGAATATTACGATTCCTCCCGTGCAAAGATTGCGTATGATGTTCGTCGTGTGAAAATGACATGGCAAGTGCCGAGGCTGGTCTTTTTAATCGAAGGATTTGATTGATAATTGTCGAGAGAAATGAAAAGGTAGGTTTTCGGTCAGATCCGAATGTATTTTAGGATTTATGTAAATTTGGTGGTATATTTTATTTCTCCTTCCTGTATAATTCATTTAATCGTTTCTCGCAAGTCACTAATGCTGATGTTTTTACTGTAAGAATGGCTTTCTGGTCGATGACATGTACTTACAACACAGAGAAAACTCGTGATCATTAAAATTTCTTTTTACTTACTTTTCTCAATGTTTCACCTTCTATCGTCGGTAAATTGTAATTCGGATTTTAACTTTCCCTCCGTCCTTACACTCATTCCAGATGATTCAACTCAACAATGAAGTGCGAATTATTTATAATAATAAATTCTTTAACGGTATGAGAGAGACCGCAATTATTTAAATTTTAATGATTATTATTATTTATAAACACAAAAAACAGCCGAAAAGTCGGGACTCGAACTCGGGACCATGGAGATCCAGCACGCTTACCATTCCGCCGCCGCGAACTGTGTGTATTATTTTTTAAATATAAAATTACTGATATATTTTTATTTTTATATATCTTTGATATATTTTTATATATATATGATATAAGTATTATATCTGTATTGAGTCTGTGTGCGCAGTATCCCTTCCTCACTGATCCAGAATGCTATAAGTGGAACCAGTCCTAATTGCAGCAAAATGATCCTATGAATAACCATTTCCATAGTATCCAATATGGACTGAACAATATATTTTTCATCTCATTCAAACCTGAGAACCTATCATATTATCACTGCAATGAAGAAGTTCGACACAGACGTAAATGAAAGATACACTTTCCTCTATCCCCAAGCAATATGTTATAGCTTCACTTTCTACAATTAAAAAGCGCTTACACTCGAAAGCCACTGCATCTTTCTTTTAGGTTCAGTTCTCTTTCACATTTATCCGTAACATTTCCTCGATTTCTACAAAAATTGATCCCTATTTCTATATTAACTTCAAATCAATCCTTTGAATCTCTCTTTATTTTCCCTCCTCTCTCTCTCCATACCCCGTGTTTCTCCCCCTCCTCTAGACTCCTCTCATTTCTCTTTGATGTCACAAATGAACGGCAATGGATGTTTCGCTTTCCCCCGCCCTCTACGCCACTATTTTCCGTTGGCTCTTTTTTTCTCCTTTCCGCTTTTTGTCGCATATTGAAAAATTCTGGCCCCGCCCACCCGAAAATACCTCCCCCTTCCCAATCCGTTTCTCCTTTTCTACCCATTTTGTTTGCACTGGAATATATATTACCCTTCAGAGAGCGGATAGAGCGGAGACGAGCACTTTATAAGGGACGAGAATAAACATCGGATCGTTATATGGGGAGCGATTGGATTTAGGATGGATCCGGCCCCTTTTTTACCCCGGGATGAGCTCCCCAGCCAAAATCAAGCTCAAGCGCCCATATTTATTTTGCATAAGAAAATTCCTCACGCGCGAAAGTGCGATATTTTTTCCATCCCCCGAAATTAAAGCCGGCGCGCCGGATTTCGGTATCGAAAAGTTTTCCGGGAACGCGGGGTATATGCTCGTTCTGGGAACCGGTGCCGGAAATTCTCGTTCAATTTCGGCGGTGCATCCGAGCAAAGACACGTATATTACGCTCGCTCAAATGCAAAATTAATTAAAAATGAGAAAATTCAGTCCCGCTGGAATCATCGGTGCCTCTCTCATGCCGGTCACTCCTGCATAAAAGTGAAATATTTGTGAATTTGCGCTCTCGTCTCACGTGCGTCGTTCGATTAGATGTGTTTTATTCCTACGTTGTGGGCGTACCTGCGGGACTATTTCCTCGTTCGAATCCTGGAATTCGTCCCTTTTATGAGAGCGACTTTCAAGTCCATAAAACGATACGAATTAAAAATAACGAAATAATCTATGGTCCCCTAACCCAATTTCCGTAAAATGTATTTATATCAAACTCCAGGAAAAGTTTGACTACTGATGTTGCTTGAATGCACCTAAATGAAATGAACTGGTCTTGATTAATGACGAATGTCTTTAATTATGTTTCTGAGCAGTTATATTATGTTATATTTCAAATGTTTTTCCTAGTAATTAAATTTCATAGCAGTCATATACCATGTTAGTCATATTTCTCTTAATTTTATAGTCGGTTTTTATGAGAAAAACCAGTTATATAACGATTTGAGGTGTTGTTCACTGTATAGACGAATACCGGATTATGTGTATTCTTAAGAAGGGATGCTTGATTGTTAACGGAAATTGGATGTTTTCTGGTAAACCTTTTAGAATTAAATTTTGGTAAACACTTCCACGAATTAATCGATCAAAATCAACAATAATAAACGACTTTTAGAGTTAATTTGCTCCGCATTGATCAATCTATTTTCCTAACTTTAATATTACAGTGGTGATAAGCAGAGTTCATAATAACATTGCCATTTTAATAAATATTACAGTTAAAATTAATTTTATTGAATACCAAAAATTATCTCCAGAAAAAGTAGGAGTTTCAAAATGCGAGTCTTTAAATGATCTATTTCGAAGGGATCTGCATACATGACATGGGGCGTCAATACTCGTCGGACCGGCCCTGGTAAACTTTAACTGATATTATCTGCTTTTAAAGCAATTAGTTTCGTGGACGAATTGGTATTTCACAAAGTATTCCGAATTTTAGTTTTAAAAATCTATTACCTTATTTACTTCATAGAACCTAATTATTTTATTCCTTACATAATAAGGAATTAAATAGTTTAAGTAAATGATGAAAATGAGATAGAAACCCCATGCTGTGTACTTAGGCTCGAGCAAGCGATATTTGAGCGGACGATAGTATTCAGGAACATTTAAGGAATTCGGAAACTTCACTGAAAAAAATAGTCACATATTAAATACATGTTTTTGAGGGATATTGAGACTTGACGATCTCTCCTTACATGTAACCCTATGTCATTAAAGATTTAAAGGAAGAACCTTTGGGAGTAGAAATGTGAAAAATTAGTTATCAGGATGAAATATAACATGGGATAAAAAATCTGCACTTAAGAAATAATTAAAATCAAGCAAGAAGCACCTACGAGAAAGGGGGAGTGAAAAACCTACTATACCGATTGACAGTAGCAAATAATATTCAAGAGAATTGAGGGAAGCTGAAAACTAGAAAAACGAAATAAATAACAATATCAAATAAAGCATAGCAATAGCCATGTTTAATTATTTATTAGATATTGTCAAGGTTGAACGATGAGGTTTCATTATTACAGATATAAACTCTTAGCCACAAAGTTAGTGATTTATGTGCGTATGCGATATTTAGGAACAATTGCGGTATTTTAAAACACAAAGAAAACAATAATAGTTATTGCAATTTCATTCCGTCGTCGACTTCCATGTTTCAACCCCTCTAACATGTGCACCAACATTACATTTTAACTACGAAACTGAATAAATTGCCGCCCATTTTAAGTAATAGCTACATTGCAGATTCCCCTTACTCTCCGGCACGGTAATTATCTGCTTCAATTATCATAGGCGACAGATGGTATCGCCCTCTTCCAAATCCATGTGTCGTCCCTTAATTTTCCATTTGCCGTTTTCTCCACCACATCAAAAGGCACCAATGGATTAACTTTCGAAACCAATTTCTTATCGTTTCCTCTTCGATCTTGCACGCTCACAATCTTTCCGAACAAAGCGCGAATGTAATTTCATTCATTGTTTCCCAGGCTCTCACTCCATTTAGGAATATAGGTCAAGCATGAAATGCCGGCCGCCTCAAATAACAGTCATTACCCCTTTAATTCCCAATATAATGCGTCCATGTTTACCCTCATGGAGTTCATCACACATGCTTCAATTTATGCTCTCGACTCCCTGTGAATATAAAAAATAAACACGGCGTTATTTGGAGGGAAAGGCGGTCCGGTATTTAATCGTCCTTTTCCGTCCATTTTCCCTCAACTTTTATAACCCTTTGCCGAAAGCTTCATTTGATCGAACCCCTTTCGCCCCGCTTTTCCTTCGTTTAGGAAAGCCTTTTTTAATGGCCTTATGTCGCCCCACCCTTGCGTTTCGCCCAGCCTTGGAAGGCATCCGGATGGAAATTATGTTATTAATCGCAGGTAGGAGTCGGCGGAGGTCCCACAGAGGGGCATATGGTCCTTCGCAGTTTCTTTCGCCGGGTGAAAAAGTTGCGAGAACAAAGACTTCTTCGGGCTGATCACTTCTCCGCCCCGTTCCGAATTATTCATTATTTCGGTGACCTCCACCCACGCACATCTGCTCGTCCCGCGCACCTGTCGACCTCCTTACTCAACTCTTTGCCACCCCGCGGGGAAGAAAAATTTACCTCAGATGCTACGTCGATTTTGCTTACTCTCGTGGTTTGTAAAAGTTAGGGAATTCTCAGGACTGAGGAACTCGATCCACGGAGATATGAATATCTTTTAGATGAACCGTTTTCAGCGTGAGGGATGTTCGTGTAGAATATTGCTGCCCACACGGCATAGGCAATAATTAATGGGATATTTCGTCGCCTCATACGTATGTACGCCTTATTAAATATAATTTTTTGTTTAAATATTACTTTTGGAATCGAGAATACGGTGGTAACTCGACTTACGAACCCCTCTACATACGAACTTTTCGATATTTAATCCTTTTTCTTACCCCATTCGACCAGTAGTCATGAACCTAAATCTGAACGAATAAACGGGAAGATATCATGGAAAGCGGGTTTTAGAAACTAACTTTTTGTGCTGTGAACTTCGAACTGGAACGAATTAAGTTCGTAAGTACCATACAGTGTTAATCGTGTGGTTTGTTGCAATGAAGAAACATTTTCTTCCTTCGTTACAACCCTGATTAGCATCATGAAAACTTTTAAAACCTTAAAGTATGATGTTAATTTATATTTCGATAATGATGACTCGATTTTATCCCGAAGTTGTGAAATTTATTTAATGAAATCTTCATTCTTCATTTCACATGTTTTTATGTACGATTAAGAATGATCGAACTTCTCATTGCAATGGTTCTTAATGCTTATCAAATTGAAATGTAGCCTCTAATTTTTCTAATCTTGTGAAATAATGCATCCCAAATTATGAGATACATTATCCCTAACTTTACAGTCATAATTTCTGACTCACGCTTCGCTTATTCATTCGGTATATTTTCCAATAACTCATATGGAGCTAACTCACATTGAGATTTTGGAAATTCTTGGAATGCTTGCGGAAATATTTTGGAGTTTGTTATCATAATGCCCTTTTTGGTAAGTTTGAGATCTCATAGTATATTGTGTTTGATTTTGTCTTGGGTTTTCAGGTAATGGTGTTGTTTCACCATCTTCTCCAGGTTTATTTTCTTCGCAACGCAACGCTTTTTCTTTGTCAACCATGAGATGCAAAATATTTTCCTACAATTCTACTTTCTTTCTTCTCATCGATTTTTGTAAACCACAAAATCCCGTGTGATATATTGTGAAAGAGAATCCCAAAGGGTCATATCCTCCCCTTAAAAGGATGATAGCTTTAATCCATGTTGAAGATTTATCACAGAACGCTATGCATAGTTTTATTTGTAAAAATAGTGGCGGCGTAAAGGAAGGGGGAGATATATTTTTCATAAGTACCATTATACGCACACCTAATTCTTGATGGTTTTATAAAAGAATTTTTGAAACTAAGAAATCTCCTCATAAGAAGATACTACTATTACTACTAGATACTATTGATGCTATTTTGCAAATTTTAACTACGCCAGATTTAGCGTAGTAATAGTAACAATCATTAAAATGAGCCCCCGGGGATACAGATTTATTCAAGATAATCATATAATATTTGTTAATTATTCAAGCATGAATTATTTATATTAATAGAAAATATTTATTTTTATTATTTTATTTTTATTCTTATATTCACCATTCCCCAGTACAGCTTATTAAATTGTGATTGCTAAGCATAATCTAAAAAACTGCGTTACAACGCATTATTACCCCCTATACAGTTCCCCCCGCACCTGCCCACGTGCGCATCGAATTCATCAATCGCGGCATCCCCGGCGTCTCTATCCGCGGCAATCTGCTCCTGTAAAACCGCGGGCGAACAAAAAGCGCGGCGCAAATTGAAAACGAGTCCCGCAAACCACGCAACCTACCCCACACTTCGAAAATAAATCCGGCCGGAAGACGGAGAATAACAGCGGTCGAAAATAACTTTTCAAGACCCCTTTCTCTCGCCACCCCCACGTAAGCGTCGCGCCCCTTCAAAATCCGGATCGATGCAGCGCCTCCCCACTCACAAACGGACATTTCACTCAGCTGTGTGGGAATACTCTCTTCCCCCGAAAGCCCTTCCTTTCACCGAGTACGGGCGCCCCCTCGCGTTATCTACCGCCCCCTCGTCCGGCTCGGCCCATGGCCTACCGCAACTGCCCGATCGCACACATCCAACGGCCGAGTTTCGGCCTTTTGAAGCCATGTCGAGGTCACTCTCTCCCCACGCTGGAGAGGGAGGGACGGCCGTTCCTCTCTCTATCTCTCGCTGGATGCCAAACTCCCGCACAAAAATAATGCGAGTTCCGCGTACGTGGGAAACGAACGCCGCGCGCTTTTCGGAGCATGTGCTGCACATGCTTATTCAGTTCAACGGGAAGGCATGAAACGCGTAAAGAAGGAATGGTTGATGCTTTAAAGAGGACGGTATTAAAGATGAGACGGTCTCTATCGGTACTAACAATAAGTAGTGCTCAAGAATTTTTGTACGTAGGTTTATCAAGTACGGACGTTCTTCATGAACTGAATGCATCGATGTGCCCGAGGTTTCAGTCTTATTTATGTGTTCATACCCTTAACTGGCATGATTTTAAATGCTCATTTACGCCTGTAAGCGTAAAACTATATTTTAATTAAATTTTCCAGTCAAATAAATGTAAATATTGAAATTAAAATTTTATCCTCGTAATTATGGAGCAGTAGTAATTTGTGTTGTTGAAGGCACGATTCTGTCAATGTCTTTCATAGACCATTTCAGCGATCAGAATACTGAAACAAAATTTTAATGATGCTACATCTGGTATGTACATACGGTGTACTTATGATCTACATTGTGACGGCTGGAGGAGTAGTTTAAATTCATGCTTTACTAAGGTGGCGTGTTCAGGTTTATTACAGACGAGGATATGTCACATGTTTTGATGTCCAGTAACCAGAGAGTAGTTCTTTAAGTAGTTATTTTAATTCAGTAGTTAAAGAAGAAGTTATGTGCTCATACATGAAAATTCTTATGAGAGACTGCTCTATAAAAATCTATGGAAATAGCTCATTTACTGTTGATAGTGCAATACATTCATTTCTCTATGTCAATAACAACTCTTAAAAGATATTCCATCATTAATGGCAATTCCTTACTTCCAAATTAGAGGTTTACAGAACTTCCTAGTAAGCTGAGGGGCATTCTGGGAAATGAAATAAGATCCCTCCAGCACTTAGTTAAGTGAAATTAATTAGTTTATTTACCTTTATACTATGGCGTTTAATAAATATTTTTGATTTTGAATACGTATTTCGATTGGTATCGATAAAGCAGTGTCAATATTTTATTGCATTCTTAAAACTTTAATTCCGGAACAGGATTACTCTTCAAAATAACGTTATATATGACATTTATTGATTTTTTCCTCTGGAGCTGGCTTAATCATTTGTATAAAAATCAAAAAGAAAGAATTTTATTTAGCCAATTCGCAAAATCAATGCGGAGTCGCTGATTAGAATTTCAATATTTATAGATGTTGACATCAATTATATAAAGCTGCGATGCAAAACTACAATATTGAATCACACAATTTCAGGTTAGACTTTTAGCGCACCCATAACTTCTTGACTGAAATTAAAAATTCAACTAATCATGATTTGATTGTTTATGTTCCTGCTTTTCTTATCTATAAATAGCAGGGAAGGAGAACTGGGCATTTGGAGGGATTTTAGTGTGTGTCCTGATATGGATATTGGACCGCTAAGGCAGAATGTACCCTGCGCCAAAGAATTTGTTTGTTTGGGTCCGAGCGGTTTGTTATCTGTTTCCGCGATAGCATCTGAAGAGAATGAAAACATCGCGCTATCGGCAAAATGCCGCTGTTTTTCGAATCGCCGATACTTTGAAAAGTGCTGTTTTCGATTGATGCTGCGATTGCATGCGGGATTCGTGAATAAAGATGGACTATTTAAATTAGGAGATTGTTTTATTGTTCAAGATATAATTGCTGATAGTAGCACTGCGTTTATTGGAAGAAATTTTAAAGCAGGATTGCTCTAAGGAAAATTTGTTTACCAAAAGAAATATCGTTTACGTGTATGGAGGATAGTATCAAAGCAAAAGTGTACAATTTGGTGCACATTCTTCAACGGTTTTCCGACAAATAAAATAATTCACTCAAAACTTCATAAATAATTCATTTTTGTTCAGCCGTGTCTAGCTTTATATCAGAAATATTTTATAGAACTTGTGTTTAGTAATACAGTGGTATTTCGAGTTAATTCGTTACAGATCGAAGTTGCGAACAGATGTGTAGCTCTAACAGATACATACATCTATAACTAGTGACAAACTTTAACTAACATAAAAGTATGTATCTCGAAATTCAGCTTTCCGTTGCCCTTTCGGTTTTTTCGGTTCTAATCTAGAGATCAGAATGGAATAAGAAAATTGCTCTTTTTTGGCGCGGTTCGTAAGTTGAGCTACCACTGTACATCATTACCTGGGTAAGAATGCGTACATATGTAATGTAAATGATTCGAGGATTGCTACGGCCCTGTCTTACTACATTTTGTGAGTTTTAGCCCCTATTAGATATATAAACATACGTACATACATTTATTCTACATTTCAAGTTCATGTTCCTCATAATTTCCAACTTAAAGTCGCTTTCGTTCCTTACATATATCCAAACATTTCCATAACAATATTAAATAAGTAATCATTTCCCAGCCTTTCTGTTTGTTTAGTTTGTTCGTGCTATACCTGATCCGACAAGCGAATAACTAACAACTAGAAGTTCTTGCTAACGAGCATACTGATTTTGAATTACTCGAGCACATTTGGGATGCTGATAGCCCTTGCCAAGGTTTTTTTTTATCCATTTTCAGCTAGCATCTGGATAATTAAACCCCTTTAGAGATAACCGATCCATTAACTCTCTAAGGAGTCACAAGAACAGTTCTCAGCGATGTAATCTTGAATCATTAAAGTATTCTAACGCAATCCTCCAAATTCGAACCCGTGAGGGTCCGAGAACCCTCGGTGTCGGACGCTCCTCCACCACGACGAGCCAAATGTATCATCGAAAAGATTAGTTTTTGATCAACTGAAATTACACCCATCGCGCATCGAGGAACTAAATTGCCCGCACCGCTGGAGAGCGTCAGCGGGGCCGAGGATCCGACCGAGAAAGATTTCAGGATCAAAAAATCCTTCGTCATTTTTTTAAAATTACTCAAGTGGAAACGAACCGTAATGAGGGATATTAAGCAGCGATGTAAATTACGGATGACCACATGGTGATGGTGAATCCGGAATCGATCTCCCGGAGGAGAGTGTCAGATGTAGCATATCCGGGACGCGGACTCCGTTGACCACAAAGGAGATGCAAGGCTTCGCCAACGCGGGGATCGCCAATTATCGTATACTTTTCCTAACGGACGCCATGATCGACCGAGATAACAATGACCCCCCTCTTCTCCCCTCGCATTATTGATTTCTCCGTATACTTTCCGTCCAAGCCTCGTGATTGAGTTCCGCCAATCGTGGACGACTACAGCGACCCATTTATAAATTAGCGGGATAGGAATAGTGTCGGGAAGGGGATGGTTAGTGGCCTGCGAGTGAATGACTCATCGTTTCATATCTCTGTGAAACTCCCTCTCTTCCTCCCCCTCTACCGCAGGCCCTCAGAAAACCGCCCCGGAATCCGAAGTAATTCTCATTATCGCTAAAGCTAGGGAGGAGATGATGATCTATACCGGGCCTATGACACTCGGCTCCAAATAATTACTCGGGGAGGAGATGATTGAGTTTTTCCATCAATACTCTTCTATAGCTCCCTCGGTTCTATTTTATAGCAACAGAGTTACTGGTTCTAACTCTTCCTGCTCGTAAGCAAGGAATCGAACTGGAACCGAAAACCGAAACCGAAAACAAACGTATTTTTGCCAGAGTGAAAACCGAACCCGAACCGAAAGAAGCATTCATGAACCCTAACCGAAACCGAAAACCGTTATTTATTCTGTTCCGAATTTAGGTTCCCAACAATGCACATTTTACTTATGGGTAACTAGTGGAAGATATAATAAGCATTGGTAAATAAAACGCACAACCAACTATTCCTAAGCTTTATTCTTAAATTTAGTGCAATGTAAAGTAAATGAAAACAGCAAGAAATAATAGAACAGACCTCCAGTAGGATGCAACACAATGGTTGGAGTGAAAAAAAAATATCAAACCGGTTCGACGTTGGCAGGTACGAAACCGGAACTGAATCGAAATTTGGTCTTTTTGTTGAACCGGAGTGAAAATCGGAAGGAAAGATGTTAAGGTTCAATGCCCTGTTTACAATACAGTAAGATTTCGGAACTCAAGCATCCACTAGTAAGGCGACAAGAAAGTAAAAAATCAGTCGTCGTTAGGTAGTACTATCAATACGAATATTATATGCATTCCCTCTACCATCTTCCACTGATGCGCTGATATTTCTATTTCCAACTTCTGTAAGATACAATCATAGAATAATTTCTGTTGAAACGTATCGTTAAATTGGAGTAAATAACAGTACGATCTGAATGTGAGATCGTTGATAGTAGCAACGTTAAGAGTGGATATAATAATAATAATGATAATAATAACAACAATAACTTATTATTATTAATATTATATGGAAAGAGGAAGACTCCAATTACATTCATTTCGATAGTTTTTTTCTATTTACGATCATAGATAACCATTTCCTATCCGGCAAATCCGACTAACTGGGACTCGAACCTGGAAACTTAGGATTGGAGTACTAGCACGTTCCACCACTTAAGGCGGCCGATGGGTATCTGTGTAGAGGAATGATTAAAATCAAACCCAAGGCTCTGACGTCTACTTCTATATAATCGAAATCTCTTAAATATGCCATTGAAAAAATATGCATAGAGGATAAAATAATCTCTATACGTGTTAAATGCATTCATCTGGATGTTATGTAACATTCAGCAAACAGTAACGACAGATCATTCCCTTAAGTTTAACTTTATCAGAAATATACATGACAGGATTTCCGGGAAATAAGATACTCGAGTAACATTTGACGAGAGCATCAAGCAGAGAATGTATAAGAATTCTTTGCGGAGGACTGATTTGAGCCGGATGAGTTTTTATTGTGGCTATTGCCACCGTGATAGCGTGTTTGTGGTTTGGATTCCAGTAGCGAGAAATCATCCGCCCAATGAATGCAAGGCTGAGGTCTCCATACGAGAGCGTCCTCTTGAAATTTTACGTTATTAAAGATATTAATTACGACACAAGTTTAGTTTCTAAATATAGAATTCGAGGTTTTTACGTTGCGTAATTTATTGCAATTTGATCCATCCANAAAAATCTCCCCATACCGCTCGTCTAAACCTTTTACTCCCACTTTTGCCATCCCCTCTAAAGCTAGAACACGCACAAACAAGAGTGGAGAGAGACGAAAGGAGAACAGAAGAGAAAAAATGGTAACGAAAATAAGAAGCATGAGAAAGAAAAGGGAATAAACGGGCCGTTAAGTGTAAGGGCGGTCTTTTCAAAATTTTATAGATATTCGCGCTCGCAGTTGTATATATACATTTAAATATCTTACTGCAGCAATATGCTACACAACGAATGTCGAAAATGATTCTCTCGAAAAACGTGAATGGCTTCATGTTTCTATGAGAGACCCAGAAAAATCACTACAAAATATCTTTGAGATAAGAGAGTATCCAAAAACTTCCACCTAGACTACATTTGAAAGGTGTTGAATTCAACGAAGAAACATTGCAGAGTACTGAGAGGCTGCGAAGAATCATGTACCTTATTGTTGCGAGCTCAGCCACTAATTTTCCCCCATTTATCGCTTTAAGAAACTCTGCCCCTTGATTTACTCCCGCTCTCCTTTAACACAGTGCACAGTTCCTTTCAATTGCCCTCTTAATCCGCAAACAAACACCTTGCATTACGAAGTCCAGTCCAAAGCCCTCAACGTCTTGACCCACATTGCAGTCTACAGATTCCTCATTCCAGCAAACCTCGCGAAATTCTGGAGTAAGACTCGCCCAGTTTTACGGATGAAATATTAAAGAAAGAAAGATTCTCACACCACGTTTTAATACCTCAGTGGAAGTTTGAGATCCTAAGAATCCAAAAAGTGGACTTTCGCAGAACGTACTCATGATACATTGCATCTAATATCCATGTATTTTCTTGAAGGAGTGTAAAATTATTCAACATTTTTTTATTAAAAGTATTTAACTTTTAAGTTTTTCTGGATCCCTCCCAAAATTTGTTTTTAAACATATAAATGCACTAATTATTTCCTCTTTCTTCGAAGTCTTTTTTCTTAGAAGTTATGGTCTAGAAAACGAAAGAAATATTACTTTTCTAGTGCTTTTAGTCCTGACCTTAATGTGTTCTTCAAAACGGACTTTAACTGATGTTCATTTTAAGGCCTGTCATTATAATGGTTTGTTACAGTGAAGATTGCACTTCATCCCCTATTCATAAGGAATTATCATGGATTATAAGCTTCACATAAACTAAAACAGACCATTATAATTGCAGCCCCTAAAATGAACATTAGTTAAAGTTAGCTTTAAGTAAACATAATAATACTGGATCTTGGAGCCTCGATGGACACCTAAAAGGAGACTCACAGCATTGTTTTGTTTTAATTAAGTGAAACTTATTTGATCAATCATGTTATTCATCGGTCGTAGTGTGGAACCTTGAATGACGAGGCTAGCTTAGCATAATTTTTTTCCGCTGATAACAGTTATCAACGGGAGTCAATGGCTGAGATGAAAATCGAGAAAAGTAATGTTTGTTTTCCTTTCCACCTTCATTGAACTTCAGTAGTTCAATGATGAAATATAAGGTCAACTACTATGAATTCTATGCAGAGGAAAACGAGAGAGTATGTTGTTGGGTGATATGAAGAACAAGATAAGTTACCAAAAAGTAAAGAAAAGGTCGTTGAGGAATTATAGGGAAATTAAAATTGGAGATGTAGAAGACTAACAAATGCTAATTCGTTATTTTATTCGAATTTAATTCTTAAAGTAATGCTGTATTTAGCTCGAATAAGCATGGCATATTCTCGACTTATTTTAAAAGGAAATAATCAGACCCCATTTCCCGTAATTGATTTTATTCTGAAAGATTATCCTAAATCTCAAAATTTAATCAAATCAACTTTTTTACTTACTATGGATACTATTCGAGTTGCCAGGTCCTAATTTGGACTTTATCCACATAATGTTGGTGTTATTTAAAAATTCGTATATAATAACACTTTTATTTTTACTTTGGGAGCACTGAATTTATGACGCTATTCAAATCTCGTAAAAAATATGAAAATGTAATTACATAAATTATGATTGATTTCAAATGTTTAAAGTCAGATAATCTCTTAGTAAAGCAAAGCACCATCTCTCTCAACCAAGGAAAATACCAGTTAAACCTGGTCTCAGTTGAACTTTGCCTTCATGTTTTCTCTATTACTATAAATATATTTTTTTAATCTCATATCTAGTGTCTTATTAACTACCCAGCAGAATACTAACGCTATTGTAGGATAAAAGATTAAAATAGTAACAGGATGAGGAAAAAACTTTCCCTGCTGACTAGAGTCAAGGAGACTAGAATTGACTAGAGGTTCGGCTGTTTTAATTCGGAGTGATTAGAAAATTACATGACTAAAAAAGAGACAAGATAAAGATTAATTATATTAGTTTTAGTCGTTTGTTAGCTTAGACCGTTTCCGTGTACCGCGCAACTGAAATCTGCTATTTTCCCCGTAGGTTGTCTTATGAAAGCGAAAACGTTTTATTGAATGAGACAGGACGGATAAGAAAAAAGTTTATTAATGTTAAAAAGACGTATGTAAAACTGATAATGATCATTAAAATTTTAATTAAAAAATATTAAAAGTCAGATAATGTCTCAACTTAACCCGCGCGGAATAACGTATTCTTTTGCCAGTTTTGCACGCCCCAGAACGGCGCCCGAAATCTCCTGCGCTGTCGTGAAAGTTGCCCGTTAAAGAAATCTCATCGCCACAGAAACCTTTTAGGAGTTCGACTCGCGACGTTATTATGTCGTTTTTTTCGTCCGCAGGTTAAAAATCCATTAATTTACGGAGCGTATTTAAGTCCAGCCACCCACGCCACGATACGGAGCCGAAAAATCCTTCCCTCTCACGCCCTGATAACTAGCGAAAAATCTCCCCATACCGCTCGTCTAAACCTTTTACTCCCACTTTTGCCATCCCCTCTAAAGCTAGAACACGCACAAACAAGAGTGGAGAGAGACGAAAGGAGAACAGAAGAGAAAAAATTGTAACGAAAATAAGAAGCATGAGAAAGAAAAGGGAATAAACGGGCCGTTAAGTGTAAGGGCGGTCTTTTCCTTGAGACTTAATCTCGCCTTGTTAACCGAAGATAATTACTTTCCCCCTTAACTACACGCATTTACTTCTTTCCACAGTCCCCCCGCCCCCACCTCACCGCCCCCCAAGCTTAGCTTCACCCACAGCCAGAAAAACCCGAAAACTCCTCCCTTGCCTGCACACCTCAGCTAAGTCCGTCTCCCACCACCCAACGCCTTAATTACCCTCAATTATGGTGATCCAAGAGGCCTCCAGTACTTCCACGGGAAGGCGTCTCGGAGACTCGAGTGCATCGGGTTGTCTTGGGAACGGAATCGGTTTTCTGGTTGTTGGTGTAAGGAGAGGTCTCGAGGAGCGATGGTGGAGCCAGCGAGCTTCGCAACTAGAGGTTAAAAACACCATGGTTACCGTAGAAGAGGGTATCATTAAAATTTTCTTTGGGTATTCCTCTTGCGTTTCATGCTCCAAGACTAGAGTCTGAGAAGTAACTAATACCTTTACTTCCTCCGCTGGTTCCGGGGGTACTGTTGAAGTAGGCTTTATCTACCAGCAAAGAAAATATTTGTACGATTTGCTATCGGAACAAATAACTATGGTACAACCACTTTCTTTTTTCTGCACTTCCTTTGCCAATCTCCAACATTTGCAACAGATGTTTATTTTCATGGTGTTTTTACGAATCGATAACAGTGCATATAACGCTACAGGAAAATCAGGGAATTCAAAGAAAAAAGTTTTTGTACGACCCGGACCTTCTTACTATGTATATTTCGAATAATATGCCGGCAATTGTATACAAAGATAATGAATGGCTAAACGTAGTATAAAGAGTATATGAACATAGCTCCAAACTTTTTATTGTTTGTGGGTAAACAAGATATGAGACTATCCCTATTATTTTTTCCATAATAACTTAGTATCTTTATTTTTAATTTATTTAAAAGTATAGGATCGATTGATATCTGCAGTTTTAATCATCTGAGTATTGTTACGGATTTCTTTTTGGATGGCAGCAGACTTTGTGAAGATAGTAATATTTGTGATGTTTAGAAATGGCAGAAGCTTATTTTCATAATCTGCCATGAAATTTTATCGGAAAATAAAGTACTCTTATAGTTGTCAACATTTAATGAGGTATTCCACCGAAATTGTTTTATGAGATAAAAATAGGGAAGTTTTAGTCGTGCTAAAAATTAAAATTTTAGCATGTCTGATCGTGGCTCATTTTTGTTTTCGGATATGCGAATTGTCATTAGTTGTTTGAACAAAGGAATTATATCCTTGAAAATTTCTCTGACTCAATATAGAAAGTAGAATTTAGCTTATCAATCACCTTGATATCTAAACTAAATTTTAAATTCGATTCTCGAATTGCGAATCGGTTAGTCTACTTTTAAATGTCCCTTTTGGTAACATAATGTCGCAATCAACGGAGGAATGGCGTACGAGGTTAGTTCCCTAAATCAGGCAAAACCAATACCTCCTGCACTTAGCTATCTTAATTACTTCATTAAAAAAAATGGAAAATATTAAGGTGAATCATTGGATGAACTTGAAGTTGCTGTAGGGTGCTTTTAAATTGCCGTATTCTGAGCGAATGTAAGGGATTATTTTTCGACGCAAGCAATATCTTCGTATTAAGAAATAGACCATTAGCATAGTGGTAGCGATGCTGTTGTATAGTACCTGTGCGGCTGGCGCACTCACACAAACACACTCCCAACCACATAGAGACGCTGACGGTCAAAAAAAGGAAACTAATTGATCTCTATATTTTCTCTCCCATTTCCTCTTCCATAACCTAAATTGGAGATTTCGGTGTGACATTACGTTTGCGGCTCCGTGAGTAGTTACCTGCGTGCACCGCTAATTGTTGAGGGAACCGAAATTGGATCGGAGACGCGGCGTCTATACAGTAAAAGGACGCACTTCTTTGAGTGGAGCAGGTTATTACCGGTTGTTTCCGTATAATAATTCCTTTTTCTCTTCTTTGAAGGCCCCGGAAGATGCGTCTGGTGTTATCGTCAATGGATAGACTGATTTAGTGGTTTTCAGTCTGCAGGGCATTCGTGGGAAAGGTGCTTAGCTCTATGTTCCTCCGCTGTTCTCTAGGAATCGCTGCAATGATTGGAAAGCAGTACGATAAATACAATTAATGGTCATGTCTTGCGATGTTGTAAGACAGTGATTTTGATCTGATTAGCTTATAGTATTGAAACATTTCTCATTCTGTTCAAATTATGCATATGATGCATTATATTTTGGAAGATGAACGAAACTTATATGGAGAATGACTTAAATTATTTGTTAGTTCATATTGTCTTATTGGGAGAGATCTCAATGATATGGATAGTCGATTGAAAATTAATAGAACGACTTCTTAACTAAAACATTTATTCGCGAAAGAATTTTTTTCGTAATTAACGAACATGGTTTCAGTTTTTTAATACTTAGCATACATAAGTCTATATATTTATCCATCACTTTACCTCAAAATTAAAACAAGGAAAGACGTCCTTGAAGATAAACATAAATAGAGATGTGATAACTCTCAAATTACACGTTTGGTTTGACAAAATGAATGTGCATAATATACGTATTCACGAAATCTTCGGATGAATATGCATGACCCACATGTTCACCTACTGGAGAAAAAGGCTAATTTTTTTGGATGGAATCTGCCCACATATAGAGAGAGCACCTTTTTTCTTCAGGCCCTTCCCGTATAACTCACTCTTTGGCCTTTTTAATGCCTCAAGGAGTAGCAGGTGGTGAGGATTCTAACTGCTCCCCAAGTGCTTCGCGGAGTAGGAGTCCCTCAAGGGTACAGCTTGGGCCCTAACTTCTCTCCCTTCGAGATGCATCCAGCACTTTCCAATCCACTCCCAGAGACGCGATAGCGATTGAAATTTTTTGGAGATGAATATAACAAACGAGGCCACTATTACGTATGGGAAGAAAACCGTCCAGTCCCCTCTTCGTAATCCGAGATGCGTTCAAGTACTAAAGTCTGAAACTGTTTTGGTTAATGCAGTCACCCGGAAAGTGGAAGATCCGGGTTTGAATCCCGATCCTGCTATACATTTATATGCCCGTTTTTTCTGTGGAATATTGCTATTTCCTCACTGCAATGTGCAAAGCTACCTATCAACCTTCTTACATATTTAAATTTTGCTTTCCCAAGCTTCCGCTGCAGAGTAGGATGCAATTCATATTCTATACGGATGAACACAAATGTAATGCCACATGTGTCGTTAGTTTTTACTAGCCCATGACAGTTTTCGTTCGCTTAATCTAAAATTAATAATTTTAATATTAAATGGGAATTTATTACAGTGCCTGTAATTAGCAATTTTTGGTTCTGCTACTTCCTCGAAAACTTTAAAGAAATTCTCTTCTGCAATAAAATGAGTCTTGCGTATTGTTTTGACTTCATCCATTTATTTGGGTTAATTCAAATGGCGGGGGATATCGTGCTTCTCCTCCAACAATCCCTCACACTGTTCTGCATTACGTCCAGTGATTTCTCTTTTTGTTAGTTGTAGCATATTGAAGAGTAACTCGTCTCGCTCCAGATGTAAGCGTTTGAATCCTGTTTAACAATGGTGATATCGCTAACCGGGTCCCTGCAGCGGGCGAAAAGGAAATTCCGCGGTTGTCAGATGACGTTCTCTTCATATTTACAAGTTTGTACCTTTTCAAACATCCGACCTGGATAACATTTTCCTCCTCACCTATAGAGAATGCCTTTTTCTCTTTCCCTTTTTTTCTGCCCTCCATCCTACGCACTATTTGATGCGTGTCGTCCTTACAAGAGGAGGATTCTTTTTTGTGTCCGGATCGGATACCTCTAAAGATTATTCTCTCATGCATTCATTTTTTATAACGAGCAACGCCCCCACCGAAAAAGTCTAGAAAAAATTTCCCCTCAGCTACCGTCAAGAGTGTATAGGGAACGGAAAAAAGAGTTGGAACCCTTCCGATTCGCTACCCTTTTGCAAGTATAGTGAAGAGAGCATATGTCGGTGGAGGAACGCCGTTGGGTATATGCCCGCAAGATTCACCCAGCTTCTTGATATTAACGGTCAAAGGAAAAATGCTTGAAGGAATTCACTCTTCTTTTGATCGGAGTAAAATTCACGTGTATTATAATGAACGGGGGTGCGTGAGTCTATATTGGCCTCTCTTATGATTCATGTTAGTACATTCACTCTCCCTTTTACAGATATTGACTCATTTTACATATTTAGCGCGTAATCGGTTAAAAAATATGGTTCTTCCCACATCTTTATTATTTCCTCAAATCTACTATATCTAAAATTATTATCGTACTTTTTGCAAATTTGGCTTAACTACTTCTTACACGATATAATTAGAAATGTTCGTTCAAAGGCAATTTTGAAATATTTACTATGATTTTATCACGACATTCTGTATTTAAAGTGTGAAAAATGCCATTTTATTATCCAGATTGGTTTGAAATTCGAACTTCTTGAGAATTCCGACATAAATAAGGTTTTGATCGATATATTCATCGTCTCCTTTCCTTCATAGCAAGCGAATAAAACTAAAACATGACAGGTAATATAGCCAACTAAGATGAAGTAATTAGAACACGGCTGTTAACGAATTAATAGTTCGAAACACTCCACAAGCCTTATGCCGGTAGATGGAATTCGCGGAGACGTTCGTTGGAAACAAACTGGAAGATCTGGATTACCGATTTCTAGGAATTACCCTAAGTGCATTTCGGAAACAAAGATTCCTTCTTTAAGGGTGTCCGTGAGTTTCTTTATGGACACCTTTGAAGAAGGGAGCTTGATTTCCGATGTGCGTATGGGGTAATTCCTAGAAATCGGTAATCCGGAACTTCCCGTTTGTTTCCAAACGCGAGTTGTATCTGCTGACGTAAGGCTTGAGTGTTTTAAAACTCTCCTCAATTAAGATATTTATAAGTAACATCTTCGTGCTGTTACCTTATGCGAGATTGATGATTGGCTGTTACGCAACAAAGACAAATAATATAATATTCAATATCTTAGCTCCTTCCGTAGCTTTTAAACACGTAGTTTCCTCGAATAAAATGCCCTAAAAGGTGGCTCTGTACGTGAGTTTTATGCATATTATTATGTTCATTGATTATTTCATTTATATTTATTATTTCATTGGTATTACTAAAAATAAAAAATCATCATCACAATTTCTTTTAAAGGGAAAGGTCATACTTCATTAATAAGTTCTTAGATATTGCGCTAAACTACTTCGATCAAATTGGATCTCTCTTGGTTTGACGTCAAAGCGTTGATTATTGATAATAAAAAACAAAGCAAGGTTTTTGAACCGCGTATTTATGTAAATAATGCTTTCCTTCTCCAAAGTTAATCATCAGTTTATTTTCGTTTTGATCTGAGAGTTATCTTAGTTGTTGTGATATTGAGGCAAAGGAGAACATTTCAGTTAATTAACTTAATACAGCAAGACACGCAAAGTATTAATTGGATCATTATAAAACATCTATGGAACGAAGAATCAAAGGATTTGCTATCACGATACTATTCAAATATACACAGTTATAAAACTCCCTCATTCGTTTAAGCTTATACATCAATTTTTATTATCATGGTAAGATTAAACATCAAATTAGCTTAAGTGCTGTTCTCATAAAATAAATATTTAGCGAGGATTAAGTAATTTAATATATAAAATCTTTTGAAAAGAACCTTTCAGCCCTGAATACGAGTTGGAAATCAATATTTTCTTATATTATTAAAGAGTTATTAAATTATTTGTAGTATGAAGTAATTAGTTCCTTGAAGGAGAGATTCTTTCAGAAAGGTTTCGTAGCGGAAAACACGGAAATTCTTGAACGTACAAAAGCTTAAAAGAATCTTAATATCTCCTATCCAGGGATCGATTTCTTTAGTGGAGGACGGATTTCAAATGAAACATTATAGACTGGTAGCAAAGGCGACTCGATATTTTTTCCTTCATTTTTCTATAAGCAAGTTTATTTACAATGTTACTAAGAGGAAAAATTACCTTGCTTATATAAAAAATTTGTAATCCCTTAAAGTATGCTAGGCATGCGACCTTTTCATGTGTCGTATTCTGCCACTTACAAACATAGTATAACAATCCTGACAGTCCTGGTAATTCTGTTGTAGGCGGAGTAGTTAGCCTACAAGTTTTCCAAGTGGCTAGTTTACTAGTTTTGTGTTCGAGTCCCGCCTATTTGGATTTCTCTGTTTTGGGAATGGTTCTGAGTGTTCGTAACTGATAATAGTTATTAAAATGGACCTGATAGAGATCATCTTCCTGTTTCAATTAAAGAAATAGTTATACTTTTTATTAGTATTGATAGTTACGAATTTTGCTGGTAATACTTACCAAGATGTGAAGAATCGACTGAAAATTTCTTATTTTTATTAAAAAATTCAATGAAATCTATCACGAAAGATTTAATTCAATCGTTGTATGGAAGTATGGAAAATATATCTATTGTTTCAGTTTTTAATTAAAACTTAATTATTAAAACTAGTGTATTTTACTTCCATCATAAATTCGAGGAACTTTCGATTTCGGGCGCAGTTTTGCCTTAAATGCGTCAGCGTGTTGAATATATGAAGTCTCTATTCCATGTACGCTAACTTAAGTCTCAACAGAATATTAAGATTAGAGTGATTGAAGGTAAAGCTGTAATCTAATGTCTCTTTTTCTTTGAATGGATCTGTAACTGTAAGTAAAGTGAACAAACATAGAGCACGAAGCCCGTGGACACATCAAAAGCGGCTTTCAGGGTACTGTCAAAGAGAAAAGATGAATTTTTACTGCCTGATGTCTTTTTCAGATAAATTTTTAAAAATGTATTTAAAAACCTCGTAGTTATCCTGTTCTAAAAGATCTTAATGCACGACTCTAGATTTCCGTTATGTTTAATACGACTTCATTTTCGTTCAAATCTGAAATTTTCCTTCTCAGCTTTCAGTTTATTCGAATTATCAATCAAAGCTTGTGGTAAAACTATCACCTACATCCACAGTGAGTAAATTTCCTAAACTCTTTATTCATAAATTTCACGATAAATCTTCCATTCCATTCACAAAATACGTCTTACTTGTTCATATACTTGATTTCCTCCGCCGCCGCGGGAAACTGCCAGACTGGAGGGTGTATGAAAACTTTCTCAGTCTTCATTAAAAGCTTATTTCTCTCCTTGCGGCGGCAAACGCTTGTCACTTGTCTTCGTCCTTCTTTTATTTTGGTCTCCTCTGATCCCCCGTCGCCATTGCCACCAAATACTCCAGACCCCAGAAAGTCCCTTTTCCTCGCTAACTACTCACGGCTTCCCCTTAAATCAATGGATAGTTCATTACTTCTTTTCCCACAATCCCCCTCTCCCTTCTCTAATTTTTATCCTCCCCGCCCGTTATTACCACCGCCGTCGCCACTGCAAGGAAACAAAGCCCCCGACGTCTCCCCCACCTGCCCCCGGCCATCGATCTCTCCCAAGGAGTGTTAATCCTCAATATCTTGCCTTTCACCAGTACGTTGGTGGTCAGTTGCTTTGGTTTGGCGGAGGGGTGCCTGCGCTCAAGATCACTATCTATTCTCTTCGTTTCCTTCTGTCTACGCCTTCTCGCCTTATCTCTTCGCTTTTGTTTTCACTTCTCCCCCGATCTTTCGTAATACGTCGGAGGTTCGTGAATATGCGCGCAACACTATGTAAAGGATTAGGTGGCGATGAGTTGGTTGCAGACGCTTTTATCATCGTAGCTGCTCTAGTGAGTTTGTCCGACGCACGGCTGAGGGCTTTAAAGATGCTCTTCGATTCCCCGATTACATAATAATAATATTAATGATTAATTATAATATTGATAAGATAGGAGAACACAATAATGAAAAAGGATTGCGCTACAGTAATTGAAATTAAATTTTTTAAATCGTTCCTTAATCCGTGATGTTATTCAAGGGAACGTCTACATGCTTAGTTTTTAAGGTAGGGTCAGCAAATGAAAAAAAAAACTATTAAGGATACAAATAGTCTTGAAAATGGAAACATTCAAAATGATGCGCAGTTATTACCTCAAATGTCTAAGGTGAATTAGAATCAATTTTATCAAAGGGATGTCATTCTTTCTTCTATTGGAAATATTTTTCTAGCAATTCGAATGACATTCATAATTCATTCTGATTGCAAACATAGTTTTCGTATTTTGATTACCATCCTTCTAATACTTGTGCCTGTAGACTCACACAGTGAAAATAAGTTACACCCTTAAAGAGCAGCAGCAATCTAAATCAAGGGGCAAGTAGAACATGCTATTGTGGACAAACGTAGTTGACATTTCTGATTGATATGGCTTCTCAGCCAATGAGGTTGCACAATTCTTGTGTATAGTTCGTGAAATTTTGTACGCTCAAGTCTACTGTTCGAATCTTGTTCAAGTTTCGAATGTTTGACGATATAGGACTCATATCAACGAGATATGTACCTAGTCAACTACGAAAAATTCTTAATTTAATTTCCTCCTATTGCAACTACCGTATGATGTCGCTTCATCAAAGAATTGCATGATACAGTGATTCCGAATATGCTTGAATTCTCATTGAAAACTATGCATCGCTAATTTTTGGATTCCTCAAATCTTGGATTGACGTTCATCGTAAAATCCAAAAAAAAAATCTTCTCTTTAGATTTCGATAAAGAAATTGGTAATAAGTTTTCATGAGTTAAAATTCACAAAATTTAGGAAAAAATTGAGAATTTTACTCTCCGCTTGTTACTCGTCATTATCGTTAAGTAGACCAATTACCAATTTTCAACGAAAGATACCAAAATATCACCTTTTAGCATAATAGTTACAATATTAATCGAATGTTTAATTTTAAGGTTAATTCTAACCCTCGAGGTTTCTCAGTTAATCACCATCTTACAGTATCATATTTAGCAGAATACATTTCGTTCAATAGTTTCCCGGATTATTTATTAACATGGATTCCATTTAAAATAAATAGCATAGGGAATCGGCCCCATTAGAAGGGGAAAAGCAATTGAAATGTCTAAGAGCTTGGAGAATAACAAGTTACGCGTCCTAATTCCAGTGAGCACATATCCAAGGAGTTATAGCCAATTCGTTGGGAAACGAAAGCTTATTTTCGGAATGAATAATTAAAATTACTCTCTACCTAAGAGCACTTGCCGTACTAGAAAATTTTACCAAGTGAACACACATCGTTAAGACATCGTTTCTACTTTTAAACAACCTCTTTTGGAACGCGTGTCGAGATTACGTATCACCATAATATTTCCTCGTTATGAGGGAAAAGTTACGTAGAAGTTCCGCAGAGTCGACTTGCTTGAATACGACTTTGCTCGCTGAAACTCTAATTGGTTCGGATAGGTTTTACATCATTAGCTCGCCATAAACAACCTCAGAGTCATGGTCTGAAACCAATCTCCGTTATCTTTTATCCACGACGAGATATGAGCATGACAGGGCGAAGTTTATACTTCCTGGAAGTATCGTCAGTGTGTTAATTACACTCTCTCGTTAGCTGTCACAAGGAAAGCACACGCTCCTGTTGGAGCCTTAATATATTTATACTCTCATATCTATGGCGAAGCTCATAATTTCTGATCTAGTTTACGACCCCGCGAGTCCACTATCTCCGCCCAACTCGCTTTATTTACATTCCTCATTCGCAATCCAAAAAATTCCTTGTAAATACGTCCGTATCGCTCCAATATGCTTTTGATAGCTTTTATCTATTCCGAAGGGATTAGCGGAGTCTATATTTTCCGGAAACATAATAATGTCTTTCGGCTCGTGGAGAAGGTCGCCCTCTATAAATACATCGAAGTCACGTTTCCAATGGTAACCGCGCCCCCTATTGTTCTCTTTTAACGGCGCCATCTTATTACGATTGCTTTTAACGAGGCATTATCCGAAGCGGGCCCCAATTCGAAGGCAGGTGTGTTCCGAACCACGCGAATCTTACGAAAGCGTGTAATTTGGAGGAGATTCAATAACGCGGGTTTAATTAGTCCCATCCGTAAATGATACGGAGCTCTTCCCCCAATCCAGAAATTAAATTCGGGCTACGCCCAGTTTATTCCATGGTATAAGGGTGACAATGGCTCTCCATCAACGTGGCTCTTTTTGGAAGTTTCGGACCTTTTTGGTGGACCAACTTAGGGTGTGCATCGCAACTAGGGCATCGAACCGAAAATCGAAACAAAAGATCGTTATTTTTGCTGGAGTGAAAACCGAACCCGAACCGGAAAAAGTTGCTGGAGCGGAAACCGAAAACCATTATTTATTCCATTCCGATTTTTGGTTCCCAACAATCCACAATTTTCATAAGTGTAATAGGTAGTGATTGTCATCACGGTACCACGTAGGTGAAGCCAACTTCCCGTGTCCCAGAAAGTCAAAGTAAATCCCGGGAAATTCCAATCGACTAATACATTATAGAGATTCTAATAGTGTAATCGTATATGGTTTTATGATTTTTGGGGGCATGAGTAACACTTACTCAAATTTATCAGTAGTATTTTAAAATTGCTTTAATTAATTTTTTTTTTATATTTGTGACACAAAACATGAAGCAAATAATGAGTTTATCTGGAAAAAGAACTATAAGAAATGGTAAAACAAGAAGAACTTGTATCATTTCACCGTCAATTTAATTAACAATTTCAGTCCCGGGAAATTCCCGGGACAATATTTTCGTCCCGGGATTGTTAAAAATCTGGGAAATGACAAGCCCTATAAATAGAATGATGGTTTTACAAACAATTCGCACCTAACTAGCACTGATTTTTGTTCTACAATATAGTGCAAAGTGGCGTAAATGAAGAAATAATCAAACTTTCAGGAGGAGATAACATTAAAATGGTTGGTGAGAAAGAAAAAATGTAAAACTGTTCGAACCGGAACGGAAACCGGTACAAAAATATTACGGTTCGATGCTCTGACTGTGAATAAGCCGCGCTGATGAATATCCGCGAGTCAGCTCCCTTGAGATTTAGAATGAACCTCAGGAAGAAATATTCCAGTTGGAATGGATGGAATCGCGCAAAAGTGTAACTGAGGTGTGTTGGCCTTGGATGTCTCTGATGCAGTGAAAGTTTGTAAATGCAGTACTTTTGTTAGTCCTCGGAAGACTCCGTTCAAGATCTTAGTTCATATTTTAAACTGTTTCCAGGTGAGAAGTTACATATGCTTCTTCTGATATTTGTCCTTAATCGAGTTCTCATTCTTTCAATTAATGTTTAAATAAGCAGTGAAGTACCACAGAAGCTACACTGTAGTAATTGCATGCAATTTAATTTAATATACGAGATATCTAATGTTGTTCCCGTCTTCTACATTCGTTAGATATATTACTACGAAGATAAAATGTTCAGAATAGGATAGGTGTTCTAGAATATTAGAGTATTTAAATTTTTTCGAGGATCATGACGTAATAGAAAGGTCTGGAAATAAAATTAGTGTATAGGATTATCATTGATGGAAAATTGGATTATGGACACATTCCAGCACCCAGAAAATCGTATAGTTTCTTACTTTTCGTAGATTTCATATTTTGTAGAATAAGGGGCATCTAAAAATAATTTTTCGATTGCCATTATACGTGAGAATACGCTATTCTTTTTGGGATATTTCTTATTATTTTTCTTAAGAACTACGAATAATTAACATTTTAATGCTACCCTAAACTTTGTAGATAACGTGGTGGAGAGATTTTCGGATTTTGAGGGTTTCATTCCTATTGCTAGTCAGAGTTATTTTCTTCTACAATGGAAAAGTTTAATCACTCCTAAACTGCATGATTTTTTCATGATTGTTCAGTTATTTTGCAAACAGCGTGTAAAGGAAATATGGTGTGCAATAATTCGAAATAATCGAATAATCAACCTACATAATTAAAAATAGCCAATTTTTTCCAACTTATTTATATGTTATTAACTCGTAGAGCTTACTAGAGGGGGGGTTGTAGTTAAAACCTGTTTTCGTAGAAATGAACCGTAATGAAGTTCTCCAAGATAGCGCTAACAGTTTTTACCACAGTCGCAGGTAGTTTTATAGCACAAATGAAGGGAGGGTGAAAGAACTATAACTTTTGCATAAAAATACCGCTTTTATATATTCGATGAGTAATTTGAGAGAACCATTTTTCTTCCGTAGATTTCATTCATCCTCTGAGAATTAATTATCCGTCGAACTCAGTCAATCAATCGGGATTCCTTTTCACTCCGCCGCTTATTGGTAGCAGAGCTTCCATACGTCCGTCTTTTCCTTTATCGGGACATCGCTTCGCGAATAGGACTCTGGAAGAAATTACAGCCTAAGATAAAAACATTAAGAAAAGGAGAAAGCCAAAGCAATGAAATATTCAGCGGGAAAATCGTCCCGAAAACCAATTTTTCCGGAAATTCAGTGACACTTTCCACCCGCTTCTTAATGACCGCAACTCCCCCAGAGGAAAAGAGGAACTTTTCCCGCCAATGAATGAGAAAAAAGGAGACTCCACACTTCAACCACTTCACGTAAAAAAAGGAAATGTAAGAATCGGAAGGAAAAAGTGACAATCCCACCCTCGGTTCACGGAGAGTGGCGCCAGCGTCGATGGAGACGTCTTCGGCCCCCACCATTTCGATTCGTCTTTGTTTCCGATGCCTCAACTCCGATTACAACCCCCTCTTTTGTGTCGTAGGTGAAGATTAAGGCCCGGCGAGGACAAAAGAAATGAGAGGCGTAAGAAGAGACGGGAGAGAAGAATGGAGAAAAAGGTTAGGAATATTCGGGGAAAGGGAATAAATGCGGGGATAGGAGAGGATATGAAGTAGCGTCGACCATTGGCGTCTAGCGGGGGAGGAGGACAAAAGAAATTACTCGGAAATAATGGAAGCGTTGGGGAAGGGGTGGGGTGGAATGAGGCCTCCCCGTGGTGGGGGCGTTGTTGGGGGATGCGTGTGCGGTGGGGATAGTTCTGCAGAGGGGAGTGTGAGGATTGTTGCCATGGAAAAATATTATTTAGCCGAAATTAAAGAGTCCACTATTTTTATCTGATAATCCAGGGTGAAGAAATGAAGGTAAAAAAGTCTGCCGAAACTCGAATCCGGGTCCACCGGCTGCGGTAGCCTTTTTCTCCTTCGTTTCATCATCTAAAGGCAAGCGTGTGAAACGCGTTTTTCTTCACTTACTGGTGACTCAAAGCCTGGTTTTCACGCTATCAATTCAGACTTTTTGTATCGCACAGTAAACCATCTGGTCGCACATAAGCACTAGGTTACCTATATCTGACAGCTTCAACATCGAGATTGAACGTAAGTAAACTAATCTTATGGCTAATGTAACCAAAGGAGAATATTCACCGTTTTATTTTTAATTGAAGCGAGAAAAAGCTGAAAAAACTGTTTAAGGTTACAAAATTGTCAAAAGTGTGCGTTGGGCACAGACAAAGGGTGCATTCGGCATGGACCCCGCACGTACGCAGTAAAACCACTTGAGGTGTTGGCGAAACTGAGAGGGGAGGCAAGGGGGCGAAGGGCCCCCTAGATTGCTTTTTAGTACCAGTATGTGACTAGTTCGTGACGAAGTTTCGGTTTAAATCCGATTTTAAAGTGTTTTTACAATCACTATGTTGCAAATATCGCATCAAATTGGTATTTCAAATTTAATTGGAAATGAGTTAATATGGAAATTCTTTTAAACTGCCATCCACCCCCCTTTACAAGTTTATCGATCTGCTCCTGACTCAAGGCGCTTTCGGAATTCTTTATTCGGATCACGACCGAAATTACTATGATAGTGGGAGAATGATAATAAATCGCTTGTCTTATTTACATGTAATTCCCATTCGTTTCGAATTCAAGGTAATTATAGTATGACGGATCCGTAGCAGGTTTGTGCTCACTCAATTAATTCTAGAACTATTTGAGCTCTATGAATGATTTAATAATACGCGATCATTGGAGCGTAGATCATTTGTAAAAATTTGCTAAAATGTTAATGGTAATGTAGGTGAAAGGTATACTATACGTGGTAATATTATAATATCGTAAAATATATGCGGCAGTGTCGTATAATATGTGTAAGGCTCCAGCAAATAAAATAATACCGTTACAAGTGGAATCAAAAATTGAAGGAACTAATTCGTTTTCCCTAAAATAAGGATTTGTGTAAGATGTATAATCCCAGAACATGAGAAGCAGTTATGGATGGTATATGGTGGCAACATTACGATAACGTAGAGTTGGATCGCAGATAATGATACTAAATAAGACGCAAGTACCAACAGAAACTGAAGCTGCTTGAAATTTTCCACTCGAATCCGTAGCAGTATTAAAAATATACTTGATAAATATTCCGATTTAGAAGTTAATCATAATCTCGGATAACTCAACGAAGAGGCAAGTCATAGAATAGAGAAAGGGGCAAGTATGTAGTTCGAATGACGTCTTAGTAGACGATGACTGCACCGTTGTCGGTAACGTTTGGTGATAGCTCTTATTGATACAGGACATTAGTTGAAGAGATGACGGATTAGAAGAGTGTGACTTAAAGGAAAGAGAGTGGCGTGGGTGGAGAAAGAAATTCGAAGAGAGTAAAACATCCTCAGGAAGTTACGTCTCAAGAAACGTTTCTCCGTACTCCGCAGCCGATTTTTTGTTTTATAGTGCACGGGAGAAGGCCCCTCACCTGCTTAGGATTTTGTTGATTTAACGCTGCACGCCCGTTTGAGCCGACGTTTATTGTTTTATTGGGGTGTTACTATGGCAATATCGAGCGTCCAAGTAACTTATGCGGGGAGAAGACGGTATCTTCATCAACAAAGCGGCCTGATTAAAAGGATACAGTACCAGAGAAGTAATCGAAATTCGGGAGAAACGTAGTGACAGTTTCGAGGAAATGGAAAATTGATATCACGCCGTGGTTTTTGTGTACATATCAATCAATTTATTCCCTTTTCATGTAAGCACGTTCATTCACAATACTCTTACATACTGTCATATATTTGTATTTATCTTCGACTTATATTCATCCCAAAATAATTTCACTCCGTGCTTCTTACTCTTTAACCTTCCTCTTAAGCATCAAGTTCATTTCAGTCAATCAGCTTTCTCCCTCATTTCCTCTCCTTTTAATACCTGTGTGATTTTCCGTAATTCATCTTTGTCATTTTTGTTTAATCCATCTTTTCCATGCTTCCGAACCAACGTATAGGTTTCTCTAAAATATTGTTTTTTTCATTTTACACTAAACAGTATTTAGAGAGCGTTAAATTATGATGAAGTGTATTGTTTAAATATACTTACGCAAGTGATATCCCACAAACATCCTCAATTATCAGTAACCAAACGTTTTTTCACGATTACTATTCTCAATATCCTAGATGGTTGGATATTTGGAATATTAAACAATTATCATCTAAGATGGAGCAAATCAAAATGAAAAGATATGCAACATCTAGTCACTCAAAAGAAAACATTGTGTTCAGTCAGGCATATCATATTTTTTTTTTGTAAAACGTAATATTAGCTACAAAGGGTAGGTTTTAATTAAGGTAGGGGAAGTATGCCTAATATCGCACCCTTTTTAAAAATGTCCTGAAAATTTGCTCTTTGTCAATCAAAATGAATACCTTGTTAAGATTAAAATAAGGTAATTAATACTGTACCTTATGCTGAACTACAAATTTCAATACCCCTTATAATATAAAATAAAAAAATAAAAAGACGCAACAATGAGATATTGGTCGTTTGAAAAAAGTGTTCCTAATATCGCACTGGGTGCATTCCTAATATCGCACGGGATGATATTAGGAATACTGTATTTTATAATCATATAAATTAGTCTAAAAGGCATAAACACTAATTGGAACACTGAAAATATTCTGAGAAAATATGCTGAGTCAACCACTGCAAATTTATGGTCCTTAAATACATTCCTCTGTCCGCTGCTTTCTCTTTTTAGGAGGCATCTGCAACAATGAATTAAAACATGTTGCAGAACACCAATAAAGCGACAAAGCGTTAGTATTCATTTAAATTATCTTGTGTGCTTAATATCGCTCAGTGCGATATTAGGACTACAGGTGGGGTGCGATATTAGGAACAACGTGACATTTCAATATGATCGACACTACCGGCGAAACTATCAACTGACAAACCGTTACAACTGTACCTGCTCAAACTATGTTATAATATAGTTGTAATCACATTGCTTTGGTTGAGAATACAACTTACCTTTCAACATATTAATCTCTGTATGATGACCTCTTCAAAAACTTTTGGGCTGCCGAAACTAAGAAAAAAATCACACGCACTAAACGGAAAAGTCAATTCTACCAATGCACTTACAGGACTGAACCCTTGCCACTGGACACCAGTTAAGATAGTTCCCGCCAAGTTGCAGCAAATACTTCCCGAGAACATGAGGGGTGCGATATTAGGAACAGTGCGATATTAGGCATACTTCCCCTAGTAATTTTGAGGGTTAGTTCAAAACAAATATTTAAGAAGAGAGTCTCTACCTGGCATTCACTCATAAAATATACGTGCCACATACATGTGTTTCAGGTTAACAAGCCTTAATCCATCGGCCAACGGTATTTTAAAAGACGAGATTAAGAAAAACCATAGATTGAGATTATGGTAAAAACCTTCCTCCTAACTCCGCAAGAAATATCCATTTTTTGAGAAGGGTGCGGAATGAATTCTCCGCGACCTTTTCTTTCTCGTTCATGACCTCATGAAGATATGCTCCGTCTGCCGTCTCGCACTATAAACAAAGGAATTAATATAAATTAAATTCCACGCCAGGACCACGACGCGGCTCAGTGCATGAAGCGAACTCATACCGAATTCTTACAAAGTGCAACGCATGTTTTGGGGTGAGGGGGTTATCGCAGTTCCTTCCGATGTGCGCAGAAGTTCGACGAGCACCGTGTTTATGCGATGAGGAGCGGCTCCCGTAGGAGACAAAAGAGAGACCGCGCGGCAACTAGCGCCACTGAACATCACGCGGCTGCCTAACGAAGTAAAATGCCCTTTTTGTCTACTACATTTACGACGTAATTCTGAAACATTTTTTACATTAGCGCGTAACCCATGTTATTTAAACACAAATTTAGAATCATACGAGTAATAATATGAATATTATATTCATCTGTAAGGTTAGCAATGTCTTACTCTTAAGTCGCTTCCGGGGTTAATTTCGCATCCACGCTAATAGATTTCCAGCATCATAAAAGCATTAGAATGAAATATAATCTATGTTTCAAAGTAATCATAATTACTATGCGGATATCTATGTAATTGCAAAAGGAACTATAATATACGCGATTGAGAATTGCAAAGGCTCACTCAAAACTAGGCTTTTTATTACATATTATGAATCTTGCAAATACAGAGCTGAATATATAAAACTCTATAAGAGCCAAAATGTCAATTTTTAATTTTTCATAGGAATTAGAGGAGTGCAGCGAAGTTTTTCGCTTAATTACAGAAGACTGAACCTAAGAGCACATTTCTTATCATTCAGTGAAAGATTTGAAGGATAAAATCACGTTCAAAGTTTGCTTTAGTAAACTGAGAAACACTCCACTCCATCTCTGAGAGGCTCCTCGTAATTTATCATTTATTCATTATCATGACTTTTGAAGTTTATGATTGGCTTTTGAAGGAAATTTTACAGCCGCTACTAGAAGAGGTATTACCATGAGAGACACGGATGTCAGTCGCTGTTGAAGTGCGGCGAAGAGAGTTATTCAAGTTCGTTCTCATATGGACATTAAAAGTTGGTTATGAAGTTGTTAAATTAAGACCCGGTAGCAAATATTACGGGAAGTAGCGTCGTATAGAATTCGCGACAACTTTGCCTGGACTCCACGCAATTTCAATGTGCCGTTAAGGTCTTAACAGTGCATTCTTCATGAAGCAAACTCAATCCTTCAAAAGCACAAAAATATTCGCCGAGATAACGTCCGAGTACCTGTCATTACACGGTCGAGGAAGTTATGCGTTTTTTATGCACTCAGATTAAGATGTTTGCCCATTTTAATGGGCTCTAAGAGTTTATCGAGGTTCATCTCGATAGATACAAGTGCCACACACTCGAGTTGGAGATAATTGTGCGGACATAGGCTGTACATAAACAGTTCCTTCTTATTTGTCTGGAAAAAGAAGAAACTGCATGGTGGTTTGCGCTTCTTATCTACCGTGAGATTAAGTGCAATTGATTATCCAAACTCAGTTTTGCGGATGCCATTCATTATCTCCAGTTTATTTCACAAATCTCTTCGTTTGGCACTGTAATGAAGGTAAAATGGATTTTTCTTATGAAAAGCGTGATTGATGTTAATATTATCGAGGAAAGGAAGGACCAACTACCATACTCCTCATCTTTCCAAGTCCCCTCTCTCCCTCTGTGGAAAGGAGGAGAGGAGGAAGATACGACCAGCCTCCTGGCTGATGTTTGCATAGAAAGGCATTGCTATCATATGGTATTTGAGCTAAATTACAATTAATTACGAATTGTGAATACTTACTTCTCCTAGTAATTGTCTTGATTGCCTTGTCTCTCTGGAAATTATTCAGTCCGAAAGTGGGTTTTTACTCCAATCCCCAAGGCATTAACGACCAAGAGCTTTAGAGAGAGAATGAGGCGTACCAAGTAAGGTCAGGAGTGGGGTATTTTCTCTTTGCTTTCTTCGCCTAGAATGAATGGGTGGGAAAACATCCACGTACGTGCAGCCCAATTTCCTTATGAATAAAACTTTTTTGTGGTACTCAACGGATCAAATTAATATCATTCGTCATCATCGTTTATACCTTAGTACCTGCTATTGCCACAGCCGTACACTAGACTGAAACTAAAGTAAACAACGCTGCATTTTTCTCTTTCTTGTACCAAAATAATAATTATAAGCATTATAATAGCGGCCGCAGGGACGGGTATTTTCCATGCTAGCGTTCCAGCCACAAAATCCCGGGTTCGAGTCCCAGCTACTCGGATTTTCTAGTTGGATAATCGTCATATATTTACTTCGATAACGGTAACATTAAATTGGATGTAATGGGATCATCTTCCTTAACGTAAAAAAATGAAATAATATTGAAGACAAAGTCATGCCAGAAAGAATTGATAATATCATCTTCCCGTCTCCATTAAAAAAATTATTATCATTATCAAAACATGGCGGTAGAATCCCTTCTACATTCTAGCACTTAAAAACCCAAGTAACAGATGAAGCGACTGCAATGGTGATCTGATTTGTCCTTCGGATACAGGTTAACGGCTAAATATATCGAGGATTGCAAGCTAGAAGGAACGACGCCTCATACCCCGTTTATTGTCAGGAAAAGGTTCTCCGAGAGGTCCACCTCCTCAGAGAGAAAAGTAGCCTTTTGTTTCTATGTGCAGGTCCATTCGGAAACACGAGCACACGATCTCCGCTTTCCTTTCATGCTTTTTCCCTTCCGCCTTGGGCAGAACTGTTACCTGCGTGTGTGGGTGCCTCCCTCATTCTGGCCAACCTTTTCGCCGCCTCCCAACTGCTCCTTCTGCCGAAAAATATCCGCCATTCTCTCCCTCTTCTTTCACTCACTCACCTAAGCCATGCGTAAGGTCGGAGGCTCACAAAAAATCTCCGTTCATTCTTCCCTCCGCCATAGTACTCGTTCCTTCCCCGTCGGCAGAGGGTGTTGTCTGCCGGGGAAGTGCCCGGGTTTTTTTGCGGGTTAAGGGGCACGTCCGCCGCATCAAAACAACGCTCGCGCCCTTCGCGCCTTGTCAAATGCTTCGAGGAAGTAGTTCGCGTCCATAACCAATGGCGATGAGATTTTCGCGATTGTTAAACAACGAGTGTTTGCGACTGCAGCTCTCTGGAGTAAGGAGAAAGTTGGGAAATGACTATTCTTGGCTTTATAAACAGTAGCTCTGCTTTATGTTTACGTTTCCCAATATATGCTACTACCTTTCTGACTTGTATGTATTTAATTAATGAATTTTATCCATGTGAATGCTAATTGAGCATTTGATTATCAATCTTTCTTTAATTAGGTAAATAAATTGCGTCTTAAGTTTGGGTGAAATTGAGATTATCACCGATGACTATTCATACTCTTTAATTAAAATAATCGGAAAATATCATCGAAAATGGTAATGAGTAGGTTAATCGAATTTCGTAGTTGGTTACTTAGGCGCTCCCATTTACTAGGCAGTTTTTGGAATTAGAGCATTTCTTAAACCGGTATGCCTCATTGATATACTGTAGAATGTAGTGATCATTATCTACTTTAATCGCTTGAGAGGTCAACATAATATGAAAAAAAATGTTGGTTCACTTATAAAAGATTTATTTTTTTTAAATTCAATCGGAGGTTAACATCAATCATAAGTATGTTGAATATACTAGATGTGGAGCCTATAATTTAGTTTATACTCTGTTGAACCTTTAATACTTAAGAAACCAGTGAAATTGATGAAGTAATTATTTGATTACGTAAGGTAATGAGATACCGACCCTGCAGTGAAAAGATGGTACAAGCTAAAGACAATAGCTCTAGGATAATATAAACTAATTGCAAGTAGCTTCATGATCCTCATACCTATCGTTAAATTTCATTATTTTTCTACATGCGAAAAAGGAGGTTAGTGTTTTTATTAATTCTTAATATAGACAAAAGCGAGCGTTCCAGGAGTCAATAAAGAAATATCATTTCAGCGCCTGAGAAAGCTGTCAAATTATTTCATATTTTGGGGAAAATGAAGAAACGGGCTTCGTGTGATTAATGCTGTCAAAATTTAATATTGAATGGCCGCATCGATTTCTCCCAACCGAAGAACAATCTTTGATCGGATCCCAACCGCTTTATAAATGGGAAAACTATTCCACCTGTCAACTATTTCAGTCTCAGAGATTTATGCAGCTGTTTATCTAACGGTATCTGTCTAAATACTACCGAAGACTTTTACGGGTATATCTGGTGGAATATTTATTCATTTCGATACCTGAGAGTTAGAAAAATGCCTTTGTTTTGACTTTTTCATCGCGAGCCATTAAAGGCGTCGTTTCCAGAATAAATTACAGAAATTTCTCTCTTATCACCGAAAACTCGGCCGAATTCAGACCGTGGTAATTTTCTACTTATTGATATTCCATTTCCAAATCGATCCTTCGAGATGGCATCTATCGTCGACCTTTTAATTCGGAGTTAAACATTTCAGCGGCTGTCCATGTCTTATGCATTAGTTAGAAGTTGATTCCTGGAATTAATTTCCTTCGAAATAAGAGATGGATAAAGCTTTTTAAAAATAGCTGAATTTTAGGGTTCTACGACTTACGGTTCCCAATACTTTATGGTCAGGAGTTACGTGTATTTCCCTTGAATGGGAAAATATAGTTTGTTATGAACGTTGCAGAAACTCGCTGGAGAACGTATGTGCATTAAAAGGTTTTAAACAATGGGTGTCGTTTTTTCATTCGATAAATAAAAATTTTCCTCATTCCGTAAATACTTAATTAACCTGTCATTGCTTAAAAATGTATTACCTTTCGTTTACGTGTTGTTACATCGTAATTACCGGAATCAGAATACCTTCGTTTGCTGTTTAATTATTACTAGCTGATGAGAGGTGAGTTTTTATGTATTTACCTCTGTTATTATTTACGGATGTTAAAGCAATCACTTCCCTATCATTATGAGCTTCTGAATTATCATTTATATAAATAATTTTGTTACTGTCGTTATCATTACAAAAGGTGCAGTAGTAGTTTCTAGGCATTGCTTTTAATTGCTGATCACGTTAGAATTCTTACTTAAACTTGAATGAGGAGAGTCAGACAACATTGTCGCAGAGCATACTCCCAAAATTTGTACAAAAGATACCTATAAGCAATGGATCTAGAAAAATTCATGTATTAATAAAAAAATTACGTTTTTATCCTAAGATGTGTTTGGTGGCGCTGTGGCACCTCGTTAGTCGTTGAAGTCTCCGCCATTAATTCGCGCCAAGAAGATCTCCCAGCTCCGGACACCTATGCCAAGCGTCTTTTAAAGAAAGAATACTGCAGGAGACGAATATTCCCGCTCCCGCCTTGTCAGATTCTTACTTCCATCCCCTCCCTCCGGCCCTTTTTAACCCGCCCTCCCTCCCCTCCGCCTCCCCTCTCCTTTCCGACACCCTCGCCCCCACCCCTACACTCCCGCCCCTCCCGTCCCCACTCATCACCCCCACCCCCCGCTATCCCCACCACTCCCTCTCCGCCCCTCCCCTCTCTCGCCTCACACCCTCTGCTTTCCCCTCCACTCTCTCCCCTCCAAACCCAGCGATTGATTATAAAGTGTATGCAGGGACGAAGCAGTGAGCGGCTGACTGCCGCACGGAACGGTCGCTTTTGGAGAGGAGGGTGTGTTTTCCGCCTCGGAGACTTGAAGTTATTTTTTTTTAGTTTTTCTTTTCTTCCATCTCTTCCTCTCTCTCTCTCCCCCGCACATCACCTAGCCATTCCTCGCCGGCGTCCAAAACAGTTTCGAACTGCCTCGTGAACACTTGGATCGACTTTTGTTTTATTTTCGTTTCGGGGAAAGTTTTTCATTTTTTCCCCGTAACCCCTTTGTTCCACGCAAGAAGAGGACGCGGCCCGTGTGTTATTTGTTTTCGCCCCGTTTTGTTTACGCAAAAGTATTTCGGAGGAGTGGAGTGATCGGGACGGAGTTTTGATCCCGTTTATTTTGTTGGAAGAAGTTTTCCCCTCCCCGTGCCGAAGACCCCGGGGGACTTGAAGAATCGGCATCGCGCTGTCTGCCACGGTGTTTGGTGTCGTTGGGTGCGTGGAGTCCCCGCGTGTGGTAATAAGTGCCATTGGGACGGACTAGCAACAAACTTTCGGACTACGCACGCATCAACAACGCCAAAGCAACGTGTTCAGCAGTGTTTCCACCCCTCCCAAGCTTCAGCGTCCAAAGTGATCGGGACACACGGGGCAGTTTCTGCGTCATTCACAACACCGCCGGAAAGGGTGAAGATTCTTCAGCAAAAGCAGCGAGAAGAGAATTTACATACACTTCCGCACGCAATTTTCCTAATCATAAGTTTCGTGTGCGTGGAGAACGTGAGTGTGAGCGTGAAAGTGCATCGAAATCACTCCAATAGTTCCTATTTCAAGTAATTTGGTCGGTGGTAAGAAGAGCGCCTCCGGAAGGTTGTTGTTTTCCTCCTTCGTGACGAAGGTTTTTTTGTGTGCTGAAAATTCCTCGCTTTTGCGCCGGGATTCCATACCTGCCATCGGGAAAGGATCTCGCCAAAGGATTTGGACAACTCCGTCAACTTTCGTCGTCCGTTCGGCGTCCGTTAACTGCAGGAAAGATCACGCGACCACCCCGGCGTGACCAGCCAAGTGCTCCCGGCCGATCGAGGCACCATCCGCCGGCATCGCCTCACGCGCCTCCGCGGAAAAAACTCAGTGCCCGAAAACTTAACAAAACTAGAGCGCCTGCCAAAGAGGACGTTCTTTCACAAGGGTGCGAAGTTCCGCATTTCATCCGAGTTTAGCGTGTGGTGCAGACATCCCCGGCCGGGCCCAAAACCTCATCTCCCGGAAGCGGTTTCGGGTGCAGCGGACGTCGCAAGTCGCAATACCGACTCCTTGCTAAGGACACCAGACCTAAATCAAGGGTCCACTTTTATAAAAAGGGCTCGTTGATGAGGACAGCTTCGTCGCGGATGAGAAGCTGGCCAGATGATTCAGATGTGAGGAGCAGGACAAAAAATCCCATCCACAGCTCCCAATCCTGACCAAGTTGCAACCGGATGTGAAATGCAGTATTAGAATTAGTGTAAACAGAAGACCGTGGGTTCCTGATTGGTGTCTTAAACCTATAAGTGTTCCTAAAACATAAAGAAATATTAAAGGAGTCGATGTTTTGTTGTTACATTGCTATTATCTAAGTACGTAAGAGAAATTATTTTCCCGAACGACAAGCGAGGGATTTTTTTGGAAGAGTGATTTTACTGTTCGGAGGTTTCAAAGATCGCAGCCTCTTCGAAGAAGCGAGGTACTGAATCGAGAGAGAGAGAAGTCCTGGAAGATCTTCGTGGTCGGCGGAAGGTCCATCCCAGAGCGAAGAGGAATCTTTTGTGTTTCCGGTGAATTTGTTGGTGTATGGTTCCTGGTGCAGTTTGATGAGTGAAGAAGAGTAAGGCGTGGAGAGGAAAAGGTGTTCGGAGCCGGAAACCCAAGGGGAAATCGCCGGGAAGGCAATGCAAGAAGGTATTGCACACTCAGCGCAATTTCTTGTCCGATATCCCAATGTTTATTTACCCATCTTTGAAGGCCTTTTGTTTCACACAATCTTAGAGTTTTCGGTGAGGTGCGAGATGAGTTGAGTAGATGAGTTGTTCGTTAGGACGTGATTGTTACGCCGAAAGCTGTGCAGCCTTTGCTTTGAGGGAGAAAACGAATTCAAGTTGTCAGTGTTTCAAGTGCGTAGGATTTCTTTCGAGTGCTGATATTAGAATCAGTAGAGGAACGTCGCCTGAGTGTTGTTAGTAGTATTTTATCGTGTACGAGCTTTGTGAACGATAGTGACACGTTAGCCGCGCCGATAAGGTTCGCACATAAACGTTTCCCTTTCCGTAGTATTCCCCCGCGTTTCTAGAGTATATAGAATGAGTGGATTGTTTTAGGCATATCGTTTGTTACCTACGTTCCACGGATTGACCATACCTTGTGTGGTTTTGTGTGATGACTTGGGAGAAGATTTTATGTATTTTTATTTATACACGGATGTTACTCAAATCCGATTCTGTGTTATTGAATATCGTATTTTTGATATAACTACATTTAAGAGCATATCGTATCCTATGATCTTCTGGAGAAAATCAATCTCTCATGAGATGGTTTTTCGAAGTAGGAAATATGTAGCAAAGGCGATGGTTTTATTTGTTTGAACAAATAAGACCTGGATACTTTAACCGCATCCGCCGTTTTCATACCGGTTTGAAGGTATTATACGGGAAGTAAATCTTTGTAAAACTTGCCGGTGGCTTGGATTTTCATTCATGCCTATCTTTATATCCCTGCAACAAGGGTGTTAATAATTTGCTTGGTGTAGAAAATGTCGTGAAAGAACAGCTTATTCTGTCGAAGTAGGCACGGATTCGAAGAAATTTAATATTTCAGTCTCTAACGGATTTGCTTGAAGTTCGTTGAAAGTTCTTTGTCTTAGCGCCCTTAGGAAGTGACCGCAGGATAGTCCCCGTGAAAAATTCGGTTAAGTTTCCGTTCAAGAGAGGTAGCCTCTCTAGAACCAGATCCAAAAAAAAAGTTCTCCCTATTTTTCGCGTAGAATCCCACGCGATGCGTAGACAATTCGGGGAGGAGTCCCAGCGGGTATCACCTGGAGCAGGGCACCGTTCCGAGGGACAGTCCTCAGCGGCGATGGGCAACTCACCCGCGGTTGAGCCCTCATGTCCCCGGCCTATTGTTTTAGGACCCCCCGAAACCCGTTGACCGTACCGAGGAGACTCCGGTGGTCGGGTTATATTGGAAGGGATAGCCGTTTACTGGGTGCAAAAAACAAGGGAATGGGTTTTAGCCCGTGCGTTTACGGAGGGTCATGAAAGTGTTGCCAACCGAGCGGTTTTAAAGACTTGGCGATTCAGAAAGTAATTGCGAGCGTTATGTACACTACAGGGAAGAGTTTTTTTCTGTTGGTTTAAGCGGGAGCACTTTACTGAGAGCGTGTAGTCAAGGGTGCCGGAGTTTACGGCGCTCTGTCCGGAGTCGCTGTCTCCCTCGAACTGTGATTAAGCGTTCCTAAATAGCGATCACAAGCGCGTAAAGTTACCGAAAACGTTTTCCCTTGGTCGACGGAACGGAACTGTCAAATCCCGGAGAAATCTGAGTTGTTGTGAAAGACGATCGTTTCGGTAGAGGTTATTGTTGTTCCTTAGTTTAAAAGTTCGCTTTTGCTTACCTCCGGTGCTGGAAAACATGCGTCGAGTCTTTGCATACACCCTAACGACAGTTATTAAAAGGCAAGAGAGTTTAACCCTCTTAAATTCGACATCCGGTCGACTTATGTTAGCAATATTCTTCATACGGCAGAATAGTCGTCGCTAACCATTTCCCCGTTAAAGTTTTATGAATCGGCGGTAGTATACGATTCTCCTACATTCAGTATCTCTCAAAGTAGTTTTTGTATTTCTCGAAAGAAGTTGAGAAAGAGCAGTCATAACTCAGATTATAGCAAGAGAACGCTCACCGCCAGATAATCTAGATTGCAGTCGCCGGAGATCGGTCTCTTAAGTTTGTAAAAACAATTCCCCGCGTTAGTTACGAACGAAGATAATTTTTACTGCATTAATGGGGAGAAGGAAACATTCCCAGATATCTTACGGAAGTGAGAAAATGAATGACATCTCTGAAAATGTATTTATAGCGAGTGCCTTCTCACCAGAGTCCGACCGAACCCTATCGCAGTCGGACTTAATGCCAAACCTTTACATCACCGCGTCCCTTCGCACTAATAGATTCCGTACGTACGTTTCTTTAATACCCCAGCAAGAAAAAAGTGCCGAAAAAGTGAATCCGTAAAAACATTGCCCCCCAAGCTATCGATCGGTGAATTGGACACCCCCAAAAGAGCGTGTATTTTCGGCGGTGGGACCGCAACTACCGGGCTTCGAACCCGAAACTTTGGGGAAATCTAGGGGTGAATCTTTGCAAAAAAATCTGTTCTTTATCGGAGCTGAAGAAACACATTTTTCTGAAGTCCTTAATCCGGTGTACATCGCGCAATTCCGTTCAAATGTTCAATCGTCGCTTTTCTACAAATATGAAATGCACAAGTGATCATTTTTCGTTCCCGTTCATTTTTATTTCCCTAAGAAGGCACGTCTCCCGGCATTGCCTTAATCTCTCCCCGTATGCTCGCTACGGCTATTTCTGCCTCTTTTCATCCCTTGTTCTTTCACCCCTTCTCCCACCCTCTTATCTCGTCCATCCCCTTTGCTTGGCCAGCCTTCATCGCCTTCGCTAGGGTTCGCCACGATCGTAAAGTTAGGCGATTACCTCGACTTCCAACCTCTTTCTCTCTTTTTGGTCCATCCTATCTCTGACCACTTCCTTCTTTCCTTTCTCTTTTTACATTCCTCTCCAATGCTTTACTCTCTGTCCATTTTTCTCTACGATTTCTGAACATCCTGAGATGGGGCGATGAAAGTAAGTCGTTATGATCCATAGTCTTTGCCGACCAAAATCGCCGGAAAATTATTTCAAAAATATAGGGGAGATGTGCATCTAGTAATGTCCATCTATAATGCGGGAAAGTATCGAAGCGCTGATGGTATTTGCTTGACTTGTTTCTAGTTTCCCATCCGGTGATCGAGACATAAATTGATTTATCTATTCATAGGCGAGCCAAGGAAATTGTGTTCCTCTTAACGAAAAGTTTTATAAGTGCGTGAGTTAGTTGAAAATTAGTTAAATTCAGACGGTATGAATGCGTGGAACTGTTTTGAGTACCGGTGAGTAGTTATGATGTGGGCAAAAGTTAGCATCGTCGATTGGGATATTTCTGATACCTTTGTGAATATTGAGAATTAACGCCGCTTTTATCGGAATAAACTGAAAAATAAGATGCATAAAACGCAGGGCACGTTATAAGTAATCTCTGGATGAATTCCTTCTGCAATTATTTCCGGTTTTTGGTAAAGAGTGACTGATGAAGGCAAAGCGGAGCATAGACCCGTGCACGCTCATGAAATCTTCCATATTGATCCAGAAACAACTTTTTTCTTAGTTATCATTATGTGGTTTTATTAATCAGAAATATTCGCTTAATTTTCCTCATGTCGATTCTTCCGGCCGTTTAATTCCAGATGATGTACTATTAAGATATACAATCGTTAGCGTTAATAGAAAACAGGATGCGGTTTTCAACTCTCCGCTCTTTATTTCGGTGGTTGAAACAGCAACTAATGTCGAGGAAGTGTCTTATTTTTGCGTTTTCAAACTGAAAAAAACGACTCCGGTTTAGGGAAGAGCGGTGGCGATGATCTGAGGAGAGCGTGCGGGAGGAGGCGGGTTAAGTGGACGCTCACTGTCGTGACGGCCGGTGCTTTGGGAGAGATTTTCGCCGTTGCTCCAGCGTCCAGATTCCGAATTCCTCGAAAAGTAAGCCGGCTGACTTCGTATCCCCGTGAACGAGGATTTCTATGGCGGAACGCGATCGGGGAGCGACCGGGAGGTGTGCGGGGAACTGGAGGCTAGGTTGCCCGCGGAGGAAGCTGGGAAGGGCTCAGAGGAACCCTCGGTCCCGGAGTGGAATCATTATTCCATACGAGGACCTTTGTCTTCAGCGACCGTTACCAAGGGGAACGGGTTTTTCGAAATTGTTTCGTTTTGACCGCGATGGTTTCAAATGGCAGTTAAGACCTGCAAAGATTGATAGCGTATTATAACCCATTACTTGGTTTGGTTATTCGCGAAGTTTAGTGGAGGTAGTGGGCAAACCATCATAAATTGTGGTTATTAGTTTGGTATAAGAGTTCCTTTTTAGCGAGAGTAAGTTTCTCATACTTAAATGGTTTGTTAGTTATAAGGTGGTTATTAGTACAGTTTGAAGTGTTTCGTTAGTTCGCGATAGGTAAACGGTATCTTTACTGTTTATTAACAGAGCTGCGTACTTTATTTGGTTTGCGATTAGAGTTCGAAAATAACGCGGTTCCTAACGTTTGGCAAATTTTCGCGCGTCGTGATTGTCGTTAAAGTGCTAGAAACTTCAGCTGTTGAACGTCAGCCAGCGCAATCTGTTTTCCAGCTTGCTCTAGCGAACAGTTAAACTTTAGAAAATTTGCTAAACTATATTCTCCTCTTTCACTGAAACTGAAACCTCACTTGTAATCGGTACGAAGTCCTCGACTTTATTTCCACTTTTGCAGCTCCGTGTAAGGTCCGTGATATCAAACTCAGGGTCTCCTCATTATGGAAAATTCGGTTATGAAAATCGTTCGAGATGAATCTCGCATTGTTTCGACGAGGGCGTCGTATCTCCCATCGTGAACGCGTCGGGATTTCTGTTCAGCCCGCTCGCTACCGGATGGCGGTAACGTGCAGTCATCGCACCCGCTGAACAATTTTTCGGAAGCATTAATTCACTTTTACGAGCAAATAAAGATGCCGTGCCTTTTTTAACGACGCGAAAAATAAAGCGAGGAAATTCGAGTCTTTTTATGTCTTGTACAATTCCGAAATCTGCGGCTTGTTGCGCATACACCTTTAGATTTGCCACCACGCAGTCTTTCAAATTTTCTCATCGCTTCTTTATTGCCGATTTCCCCGTTTTTAGCCGAAACGACGTGCATTCTTCGGATGTTTGGAAGGAGCTCTATCGCCGGTGTACCATCGTCGAGCGGGCTTGAATTACCCACTCGGATGCTGAATGTGACAGCTTTCTTTACATTCCGAGCCAGAATGCACATCTTTGTGTAGTTTCTATTTTCTATTGTTAAATTCAAGATTGGAGGGAGTTTGAAAAATTTCAGTGAAATTTCTAACTTTCGGCGAAGACAAATTGCGCCTAAATTCTTCCTCATTGAGGAATCAAAGTTTCTTAAATCTCAGACAAGAAATCAATGAAAGGGTGTGTAGTAGACGGTTCAGGATTCTGTGAAAGATCGTTTAATGTAATTAGTGCAGTTCGTTTTCATCAAGATTATAAATTGTGATTACATCTTTAAGGAAGTGTGTACGCAGATAAGGTTATCATTGGAGAACTTAAGTACAAAATAATCGGAGTTTGTTTGGTGGCTCGTCTCGGATTGAGTTGCTTGAAATACTCATGAAAAGGTGATAATTCCTAAAATTGTTATCTAGCTGGAAGCCGGTACTAAGCGGCATATAAAGTACGGGAAGGTTAGTCCGCTAAGTAAATTACATGATCTTACATTTTGCTGATCGATCGGTACATGGTAATACAGCACCACTTTACAGTCAAGGAATGTTTGTATGCGCTCCTTATGCTGTAATAGTGATGTATGGCAAACTGAAACTTTTCTTGTCTCTTACTCAGCAGATAATCCGGACGTTTCTACTGTTCTGTACATGGTAAAAATTGTCATGATTTATAATTTCGTATTTTAAGCTTTGTTTACTTATATTCAAAAGTAATTTACGGTGATCTGTTTCCTATTTCGATGGTTAAATCATCTCCGATATCCTCCAGGTTTGCGCATAGCTTATTATTTTCTCTTCCTTGCCCCGGTGCTGTCACTCAGTCATTTCTTCCCTGATTTCATTTGTTAAGTGGCTGACGGACGGTAATGTAAGCACATTCAATACTCTTTTTATCCATAGCTATTACTGTTGTGTTACCTACTGATGTGGGAGCGTTCTATGCCTAGGCCCCCTTCACCCTCTGGGCAATAGCTTTTCGACGTCCGTCCGCATTACAAACGATATTCCGTTATCGGTAAACTTCTCCGTCTAACTCCACTCTTCCCTGTGCCACTTAAACAAAACCTCGCGGTGAACAAAAGGGAATATTCCCCGTAGCACGCGGCCATATTTAATTTCCTCGCATTGCCCCTCCCTCGGCTGCACCCGTCTTCAAAAGCCACTCTTTGGCGGACGCATGATCCATGGCCACTCTATTCGCTCGGTGCGTCGTCGCTTTTTTCCCTTCCATGTTTCACGCGGTGTCTTAACTCGTGGAAGCGTAGGTGTTAGCGAGGCGTACTCCGGCCATCGCTCGCCAATCCTACGGCGTTCGTAGTCTATGGAGGGGAAGCTGACTGTGAAAAGGGGTTGTGTTGAAAAGGAACCACAGGTTTGCCAGGGATTTTCTTTTTTGACGTCGTTGCGTTATTCGACGACAATGTCCTCCCTGACCCATTCGTGAAATTTCGGTGACCCAAGCAGGGATCACTTGTTCGAACGTTACAGGTTCATGAGCGGAAGAGAGAGGTTGTGACCGGTGAAGATGCACCGGGGGTTTAAGAGGAGTTTTCATTGCGATAAACTTTTATTTAATGCAGAAGAAGTTCGATTTTGCATTTTTGGGAGGAAATTCTTCAATTCTCTATCAGCGCTTGGTCATGACTTATAACTTGTATTTGAAGATGTAATTGTTCTTCTTAAGTGATCCCCGTAATGATTCCATACTTCACACGATATAGTAACAGTATGATTTCTGCAGATCATTCACATTTTGAAAGATTTTCTTGTGCTTGATGACGGTATGACTCCGTAACGAAAGCATGGCTCTATTTAATAAATCACTTTTGGGGAGCTTAAAAGTTATCTTTTTTTTTGTTTTCAATCGGAAGATTATTCGCTATTCGAAGGTAAAATGAAATTCTATGAATACGTAGCATATCTAATAACTTTTTTAGGCAATTTTCTTGCTAGTTTCCCTTATCTTTCAGTAGCAGGTTATAGCCCAATATTGCGTATGAAAATATCTAGTTTTACGAAAAACTTCCCAAAGACCCTAAAACTTTTTATGAAAAAGATTTAGGGTGTCAATAAGAAGAAAGTGTTATGAAAGGTCCAATGATATTTGTTTGGGAGGTGTTTCAATGCCCGGCGGTTGTATATTGAACACTGCAAAGATGTAACTTTCAAGTTATTAGCGGTGGTATTATTTTGGGTTGACGGTTGTAGTTCCGAATTTATCGGTAATTACGCTTTACCAAATTATGCATGCTTTCTAAAATGATTGGATTGGTTGGCAATGTTGTTTGCGGTATCGATATGTTACCCCAAGGTAATCATGTTTATCTCCTACTGGGCCGACTTTTACCCAAAATGTTAACTTGGCCCATCATAATTCAACCTCTTATAAAATTCCGAAAGCTTGGAAAGCTATCGTTGACGAACGACGTCGTGATTCGGAAACATCCGAGGAATGTTACCATAGTGTATCTGTTTCCTCATCGGCCAACTTTTTCAATCCCTTCCATTTGTTTTTGTGGTATTTTTTCCTTCAGTCGGTCTGTTCTTCGTTTCTTTCTCCATTCGCGGCTGCCGAGGCCTTTTTAAATAACCTCTCCACCTTCTCTCGGTGTATTTTCATCTCCGGATCATCTTTTACGAGTTGAACTTTTTCCTCTCTCTCGGCATCGGATTTCAGAGCAGAGCTTTTGATCTTGGACTTATCGATCGAATCGGCGATAAACTAATGACTATCCATCTAATTCGTGCGCGGCTCACTGTCTTCTGATGTTCGAATGACCGATGCTCTCCTTCCGATGCACGCCACGTTTTTTCATTTCACCCCTGTTTTCCACCGTTCTCTTTGGGAAGTCTGCTGCATAATGGTGCCTGCTTTCCTTTTCTCACGCTAACGCTAGTCTCCAAATTGATAATAGTTTAAGATAGTGTCGCATGCATCTTTTATTGGCAGCAGTAGGCCGAATTTCGTGTTTCTGACATCTCAGTCTTGTTCCTAGAATGTTCTTTGCCGTCGTTTTTCTTTTAATGTAATTGTATATAATTGCATGTTGTATTTGGGAAATGCTAATTTTGGAGTACTAGAGTAGTCGGGGTGGAAAATCAGCGGAAGAATTCTTTTATGTACATGTATAGGTTCTAAGATAGTAAGATAATCTATCGAGCGTTTTCTTAATTCGTTGGAATAGAATTGATGACTGATTTGAGTCGGAATGATTTAGGAAAAAGTGTATTCTGTTTTTGATATAACAGGTCGGGATTTAGTTGAACTTTATGTGATTTTTGACGTTTGGAATACATTTGGTTTGTCAAGCGTGCCAGATAAAGTTTGGTTAGTCTAGAAAATAAGGTAGAAGTGTGATCAATGTGAGTTAAAATTTCGGACCAGCCATTCAAAAGTTTTGATTGATGTTGAGGTTTCATGATTTAAAGATTTTAATACACTCGAGGGCTTCATGAATCAAGGCAACATTTTCCTACCACATCACGAAACATTTCCAAGACCAAGAATTTTTAGTGTACTGTGGTGGAATATTGCTGGAAGCGAATAAAGTAGTTGGGAGAATGGTTTCGAATGGAAACATGTAGAAAATTTGTATTTAATTACTTTCAACCTCGAGTGGTCAATGCAGCTACTCCTCAGTCTTTCCTCTCCCTGGGCATTCTCTTTCGACTTTTCTCGTTTCCATATTCCATTTCCTTCTCAACTTTCCTCCTCCCTTCCCTTACACCTTCCTTTATTGCCTTTCCTTCTTAAACATCCCTAGCATATCCCATTCCGTCCCTACATTCTCCTCTCACCCAATCCTTCATCCATTTTATCCTCTTCAGCCTCCCGAAAGGGTTACGAGTGGCATCGGATCTTGAAAGGCCGCCCGTGCTTAACATGCGCCTGCGTATAGGCGCGCCGTGGGAAAAGGATCCGATTTTTTCTTCGCTATAAAATAGTCGCGTGCGTGTAGCAGGTTGTTGTTGGCTCACGTTTGTTGTGGGCTTGTATCGGCCCTTGTAGCTACTTTGCACTTTTCCACCCTTTCCGTCGGATGATTTGCGATCCGCTGCCTTTCGCTAGTGCCATTGGGGAGGACATATTTCACACTTTACATTCCGGATATATTCGAAATTAATCTTATTTTCTACGATAAGTAATTAGTACGGTTTCGGTTAATTACGGACAAACAATTACGAATATGTTTAATTTTGTACGATGATAAAATTTCTATTATTAAATATAATTGTAAAAGAATAAAATAATCGGTGGCTATTAGTACCTGGGAAACCGCTCTTCTACAAATTGTAACTCTAGAGGAGAAAGAATTCGCGCAAAAATCCTCATGACGAGACAAACAGCACTGGAGCAACAAGGCAATGAAGATGGCGATGTTTGGATCAGAGAAGCAAGGCCTTTGATAGAAGGTGTTGAAGATACTGAGTGAGTTTGTTTCTATCGTTTAGGTTCATGCTGCTTATTCACGTCGCCTCTTATGTCCACTAGTCCATTTCATTTTATTTCGCAGTGGAAATATAAATTTAGTTCGCCATCTAGCCAACTTTTCTGGAAGATTATGATCTTCTTTTAAGCATAATATTAGTCTCGATTCGAAGTTTCGATTTGTACTTTTGCAAGCACTTTTGCGGAACCTATCCACCGTAAAAATCGAGGGTTAGGTGCGTATCGCGCATGTGCGAGTAAATAAAATACCGCTTTTTCAACCTCGTTTCCTCACCGGTTAGTGCATGAATCAGAGTGACCGCTCCCAGTGGGGAGGTGCGGCGATATCTGGCGAAAACTTTTCCGTCGCTTTCTCCCGGCTCGCGAAAAAGTGAGCGTGCACCAACGAGGCTGATTTAAAGCTCGTCTTTTTCAAGATGCGTGAGTGCCCGCCGCGGCGTAAAAACTATACCGGATTTCGCGGAGAGGGCGATGTCTCACAGGGTGCGTGGGTGTTATCGCGCGTGGCTTAATTTACGCGGAGATCGCAGCGGCGTTTTGCAATTTTTAACGAGGTTTCGAAGCTGCGTAGGATGAAAACGTTTTGGAAGGAAACGTGTGAGGCAGTATTGCACGACCAGGTTCAGTGATTTTCTTCGAGTTACAACTCCTTACAATTTGATTTATTCGTGGAAGGTTTTGTCGTAAATTGCGTGCAACATTATTTCCAAGTTATATAGCGAAGTTTATCACCTATTGTAAGTTCGTGTGACTCTTTCTTAAAGTAGTTTTTGTGGTAAATGTGTTCTATGTTGAGGTGTTAAGTGTTGTTTCTTATAGATTGAAGTATATTCGTGCATTTCATGTTCCTAGCATTGTCATATCAGTGCCATTCCATGCATGTTTTGATTATTTGACATCGGTGTTACAATTATCGCATGCCTTATTAAGGCATTTTTGTCTGTTATTTGGACAAGTGTATCCTGCAAGTAGTATATTATCGGTTGTTCCAGCGGTAGTTCACTCACCGGGAAATCAATATTTTGATTCTTATCTATCGATGAAGTGAGTCTTGGTGTCTCAAGCCCGGCGTATCTTATTCTAATACAAATGTTTTTCGTACATTTCGTTGAAAAATGTGTCTTAAGAACTCTCGCGTTCACATATTTCATTCGCAATGGAAACCCTGTTGCGTCCGCAATCCATCACAATTGTCACTTCGTTTCCAGAACCGAAATCGCTCTCACAATCTCAAGCGCCATTTACTATATTGTTCTGGGTTAATAACGGTCATCCGTCAAACATTTCGGCCGATGGTTTTGTGGTAAGAAAATCATATGTTAAAAGATCTCGAAGTCGGAGTAACGTGCATGATTCGTGTGGGATCTGGGGCCATATAAATCAATAAGTCCATTCGAGGCTAATGCTCTCCGTGCTCCCTTTGTGCGAGTACCTTAAATGGACCACCTTCTCTGTTAATCTTGCTCGTCTCTTGGGCGTGCGGCCCGTGTCGTGCGCTGAAAGGCTTAGTTGCGTCGTTCTTCCCTCATTTGTCCGTCACGGAGAGTGCTTTCGAGCATTCCTTACACCTCGAGCGGCGCACATTCTTCGCGGCGCCATTGCCGCTTTGGCTGCGAGACACCTTCCGCAAGATCAAAGGGCTCGCAGCACCACCCCGAGCGAAATGGTGCACTCTGTGTAGTCTGCTGATGCGCTTCTGCATCGCATAGCTAAGCTAGCCAAAGATGGACGGGATCTGTTGATAATTTGGCCAACCGCTGCAGGATCTGTCGGGAGGCTGCTGGAGGTGCTTTTAGAATGGTGAAATACCGATGGTAGAGATAGTTGGCAGTAAAGTAGCGATACCGAAGAGTTTAGTGTCATGATTTTGAATCGTGATAATTAGAGAACGATTTATAGATGCCAGTCATGCCCAAGATTGATAAATTTAAACTTTTTGTCATATAGGTGGAAATATGAAAACATTCGACTGGTACATATACATTAAAAATAACGTTGAAATCCGCCGGTGGCATATGGCAGGGGGTTCAGTAACACCTATATTCCTATCTGAATCTAACTTGTGTGGTTCTCTAATACTCTACCGGAAAATCAAGCTGAGTAAACTGTCAGTTTCAGCGATTTAAGTCAATTATGAGCTAAAAAAATTGTAAATAATTTATTTTTGCTCGATGTGAATTTTGCGCGTGCCAAATTATAACGTTAACTAACAGTTAAACAAGAATCATATTAAATTTCAAGCCTACACTTCATTTCTTTGGGAACCAACCGCGGTTATCCATCATTTTTGTGGTCGCTTAGTTAGGCAATTATTCAGGAGCTAGGTCGAAATAATAAAACCTAGGATGCGGTGATTTTACGTTACATATTTACCCTAAAAGCCCTTAGTGGCGTGTGTTAGGAGTTAGGGATAATATAAAATAAAAATGTCTTCAGAAAGTAATATTCTTGTCAACTTTGACCAATAGTATCAAATCTCATTTTGCATGCTTTTCCATTAACACTCCCAAGTCTATATTAAGAAGGAGTCTTAAAAATGTAGCTTATTAGAACGTAGGATCGCTCAAGGTGGAAATTATATGAGTTGTCGCTGTTTCTAAGCGCCGCCATACCTTGTATTTTATCGAGCCTATCGTCGCTAGAAAAGAAGTGCATAAATTTGTTCCCGAGCGAGTTTTTATTGGACTTAATTAAAAAGCAACTCATGTCAGTTTGTCTTGCCTGTATAACCGTCCACGCTATATTAGATCTCTAGCGAATTAATTCGAGTCATGAATATTTACCTGAAATCCAGTTGAGGTTAGCCGTGCGACAATTGTTCCATTGGACTCACGGCGTGCCTTATAAAAACAGTAGTGAATTGTTTCGGAGGAATTCCTCTCGAAAAGCATTGCTAAATATGGGGTCGGCTGTCAGACTAACAAATTACATTCTAAGAAATTACCAATCTGGGAAATTGCCGGTGATTGGCAGGCCATATATTGGCGGAATAAATGAGAATATTGATTCTTGGAAACAACAGCGATCGCTTTGTAGGATTCTAAGATAACTACTTTACATTGTTATGCATTATATCGTTCATCAGTGGAGGTGTTTTATGTCAACGTTGAAAATTTCAATTTGCAAGTTTGTCTTTTGCTGGGAATATTTCAATTTCTAAACACTGAGGATTGCGGGTTAATAATGAGTTCTGTAAAAGATCAGTATTACCACATTTCGTTTTGAAAGGAGTTATGGGGAATTGATAACTACAATCACTGTAACGAATCACTCAGTCATTCATCTAAAGGTACTTGCTATCGCATAATTTTATGGCATTCTGTGATCCAAGTCTTAGAGAAATATTCTTTTCCGCATTCTCTTACGAAAGAAAAATGTTTTTCATCTTTTCTTATCTTGAAAGTGAATTTCATTATCTATGTAATTAAGCTAGTAATAAAATTCCGAGTTGTATTTCTTTCAAATAAGTCCTATTGAATGGATTGTTAACTCACTGGTCAGTTGATGTATACGGGATTGCCAGTAAAGAGCGACATCATGAATAGTGTAAATGTTTTATGTCTTTGCATCCCGCGAGGTTATTTTATCTCGGCATGATTAAATTTGCCGTGTTGCAGGTATGGGCATTATCAAACTCATTGAAAAGTTATTTTTCTTACATAATTTTCAACTCGTTTCGAAACCGTTTTCTATTAATCGATAAATTTGTACAAGGAGATAATCTCTACGACGGATAACTCTTTCTGACATAACTTCGCTGAACATTTGAGAAGCTAACAGACTGCTGTTAGAGATGTGTTAGGATTTATACGACCTCTGCCATACGCTACTGGCTGCTTGCGAGCTAAATGCTAGAATGTAAATCTGAGATAGATTCAGGATATCTTTGAATTTCAGACTATTTATTCTAGTTAGCTAGCTCTACCGCTAGTTGTTAGAAAGGAATATAACAACGAAAAGCTTTTCTGCCGGTGTCCAGTACAGCTAACGATGGTAGATAACAGCGATGACCATTGATCGCATTCGTCAACGGATAAGTGCGAAGAATCTGCTGCAAGTCACCGCGGTATTCCAAGTCGGTTTAAAACTCCCTTGTTTCATTTCGTCCGCTGGCCGGAAGAAGACCACTTCTGCGAACTTTACTCCAATTAACGAAGACAGAGAACTGCAACTCTCGGCTCTCATATCGTTCCCAATAGTCAACGCCTGTATCTGCGGCGGCGACAGACTGGCACCAGCGTTCAGAAAGGGAAGAGATTGACAATCGGGGGGGCGGGCAGCGTTTGCGGGGGAGACGACTGTACACAAGAGGCGGCCAAAGAACACACGTAGAATGAGCGGGGCTGACCAAAGGCCCAATTGCAGAGAGAGTCGGCTTAATTGGATTAAATTTCTGCGTTTGTCGCTACATCTAGTGGGGAAGTCCCCATGTTGATGGGTCCGGCGGGGAGGCGCGGTTGTTGTTCCAGAATGACCTGCCCTCTAACAGTGGTGAACCATCAAGACGGTGTTGAGAGGGATTTAGGTGCCGAAATCGGGGCGAAATTTGTTTTTAGAGGAAAATCGTCTGAGAATGTTTCGTTCGAAAACACATGGCTGTCACTGGTGGAATGGACACCCTTGTAGAGAAATTGTTTTTAAACAGTTCCGTCTGGGTGTAACTCTTGGAAAGGTTTTTAGAATGACAATGAAATCACCCATTCGTTTACTCAAAGAAACTTTAAAATATATTTAATCTTTAAGTCTAGCTACAGTGATTTAATTTTCCCGTTTGGTCAGTTACTGATTCATTATCGTCATTGGTCCTTACTGAGAGGTATACTGCATCCAAAATGTATTATCTTAAAGCATTTATACATAAAGGATTATTGGGCCACCGGTTCGGTCATTATTTTGTTAATTGCAGCACATAATTAAATATCCAATAATGAGATGCATTCATAAACACAAAAACCAGTCAAATTTAAAATGAGCGTAGCATCTATTCTCGATGGAATTTCAGCTTTTGGTTTCATTTATTTATTTGAATATCTTCGTACATTTAAATATAACTCTGCCGTTGACCGTTATATGGCAGCGGTTGTAATAACCCCATCACCCTTAGCTAACCCTAGTCTTTTAGCCTCTAATGATCTGCGGAAAAATACCGCAAAGAACATTGTTTTCTTAGTTTCAGCGTATCCGTTTCTATCACAACTCGGAAACTGTGGCAAAAATATTGAAACGTTGAAATATTATTTCTAATTCAATAATTAATTCCATAAATCTTCTGTGAATATTTTTATATCCAAAGAAATGTAATTCGATAATTTCTAAAGGTTAGAGCGGAATGTTTGGGAAATGATGGCCCGACGTCGGAATTCCTTTCTTACCTTTGCAAGCGTTACCCCTTTTCCAATAGCTTGAACGAACGATCGTTATAAAGTGGCTATTTTTGGCAGGTCTGCAGTACAGGAGGGCCGTATAACTGTGACCGAAATTAAAAAGGTACTAAAAATAAGGCGTCAGAAAGATAGAGAGAGAGAGGCAGAGTAACTTGACACCTTTCTCATTGTTCATCAACCGAAGCGCCTTCGACTATAGAAACAGTTTGAGATCAAGAATTCCAGACTCGAAGACGCCCCATAGTTATTAGCGGCTCCTAGCAGCCAAGTTTGTAGCAAAAGAGACCCTCTCTCGCTTACAATCTCTAATTTTGTTCTCTCTATTCAAATGAAAAAGAGTATCTCATTACCGGCAGTCGTTATTTCAATCACATTAAAGCACTCCTTGCATTTGTTTCCCGATCCAGTCTTTTTTCGGATCCAAAGGCGTCGAGAACTGAGCACAAAGGAAACTTTTCTAAGGCAGAGTGCTAACTGGTGGAGAAATTCCCTTTTTTTCCGCTCGTCTTATCTTTTTTCTTCGGGAGACTCGCTAAGGTGAGGTCAAAATTTCATTATTTTTCCGTAAAACAATCAATTGTCTGTGCGCCGAGAGTGGCTAGGTAACAATTTCTGGAAAGTGTTTGTCTTCCAACGCTTCGCGCTGTTTCGCAGCACTTGGTTTCGCGCATAGAAATGTTTTTGTTTTCCGCATCGACGCCATTTTTGGGAGAAATGCGTGGCCTTTTCTGTTTGGGTTTATCATCTAGGGATAATTTTGTTAGCTCCTCCTCGAATTTAACCACAGTTCTCGTTATCTATAACCTCTTAGAGTGGTCTGCGTTTCTTTCGCGGAGCATCCCTTGAAAATACGCTGATTCTTTTGAGTTTTTGTTTGTTTACATCGTAAATAACACCAATAGAAAAGATTTTTCTAAAAAAATGTTTTGATAGTATTTTAGAATCTATTTGCACCCACATTTCCCGAACATCCTCTTTTAAAAATGTTAGTTCAAGATTTTTTCTTGTATAATAAGGTAATGGCCAGTAAGAAGTTACATACTTTCTGTCGGCCGAAAAAGTATCGTGATTAACTTCCCGGACAGCATTCTTCGCATTTCTTCATTTAAGTATTTTTCATCCAGCTTACCTATTTATTTATTTCTCTAAGATACCATCTAAGCTATGAGAGTTTTTTTTACTTTTGGGGGCGTAAATTTTCACAAAATTAGCGAATTCGATCCAGCTCTTGAGCATTAGGAAGGTGTCTAAAGAACTTTAAAGAAGTTTTAAGTATTTTGAAGTAACAGGTACATAGAATAAGTCAGGGACCCTTATAAACCTTCGGGCCGCAAACTGAGTACCCATCAGCGTTTAAATTTTCATTTTCTGGCTTAACATATTGTCAACTTTAAGTCTTCTTCTTCACTGTTTTGTGTCACCAGAAATTCAATTCAGACGTGTCAGTTACGACCCTGACACGCATTCAAATTTAAACGAAGCTCCTGATTAGCGGTTTAGAATTGATGAATCAGTCTCGTGGGCTTTTCTGTGCCATTAACTGCAATCCATTCATAGTCGTTGGCGACTTCAACACCCCTCTGAGCCTATGTTTAATTTGCAAGCGTTATATTACCGCATCTGTCGCAATGGAATGAAAATGTCGATTTGGCAGATAACCTTTCGTCCTTCAGGACCGTTTTTGTTTCGGAAATAAAACCTTAAACAGTCTTCCACGCCTGTTTATTTTCTGGCCGGCGCAATTATCTCGCGGACGGAGTAATTATCTCCGATGGGAATAATTTTCCGAGCGTTAACTTCTCATAAACGAGGCTCCTTCACGCGTCGAGACATCTCTGTCGGCGATCAAAATGTTTGATTATCTTTTCGGCGAAGATTCGAGAAGCCTCGCGAGCGGGCGTCGTCCATATTTGAATCTCATTCGGGGAAATGATCGGCCGCGTCCATCGGACCCAAGCAGTCCCGACTTTGGTTTACAGACGAGGCCCATTATTAAGCAGATGGGACAAATACTTCCTTCCGCCTTCTTCGGACGCCACCAGTCCGAACGCGTGTCACCTTTGTTTCAATTCCCTTGTTTATTTCCATCGGATCGTCTGGGCGTCCTCGGCCTGATGCGCTCTCCCTCCTTACAGACTCTGAAACTAAAATTTAGATTGTAAGTTATGCCGGATCTTTTCAAATGGCCATTTAAGGATGAGGGATTTGGTCACCGATGGTTCATGCCATATGTATGTTAACAGTGTTGTGCGTCACTGTACAGCGCAGTAGAAGCAATAACCAGAAAGTAGTAGAATAAAGCAATAACAGAATAATTTATTCTTCTATAGAATTTTTCAACTTGCGAAGGTTTTTCCCATCTTCTTCTTACTGGGCAAATGTTTTGAAGCTCGAACGCGCATGTGCACGTGAAAAACAATTCGGATTTAACCGAAAGAATATGTTCGGTGCCCATTCATTGTTCTAAGTAAGAGAAAGAGGTAGTTCTTTTGGCTGTGAATATGTGTTTAGAACGTGGTAAGTTTTGGAAAAAGCGAATAAGACACTTGAACGGATTATCTTCGTTAGCAAAGGTATCACTTAGGCGTGTTAATCTTGTCCTGCTAGTAATAAACGTGGAAAATTTTTCAGTTACCGATGACTAGCATATAAAATATTAGATTTTTATGGAGCATACCTACTAAATGTTGATAATTTTCCACGGTTTTCAGATGTATATGTTTCATCTGATTTAGTCAATATTCTTTCTCTCTCTAAGAATATTATGATGTTAATTTAGAATGTGATCACCAAAACTTGGAATTTTTCTCAAACTATTCTGGTCCGTATCTTTTAATCTGAGAACATTTGTACTGGACGTAAGTAAATATGTTTGCTATATGTTTTCTTGGGACAAGGAAACAAAAGTGAGTAAAAGGAAAGCAAATTAACGGCATTGACAGTCATAGATTTAATTTAAGCCCGTTACATAATTATGTTGTCTTTAAAAGCGATAACGCATTAACTCGTAGATATCAGAGCAAAACAAATTTTATTCTGGCGACTAATGGCCATATTTGGTAACATTTTTCAACGGTTTCCACTATACAATTTTGTTAAGTTATAAATCTATACAAAGTTTGTGTAAATTTCGGTGTTCTATTAAGTAAAACTTAAAAGAATCCCATCTGTTATCCCTCTGAATGAATTTTTCAGTTATGAACGTAGTGACCTTTTATGATCTATGGTTTAAATAATTTTAGGTAGTGTATTGCTTGAGGGAAAATTTTTCTTCGTTAAATATACTCTTATGGATAACCAAGGATTTTTTTGAATAAGTTGGTTAGATAAGGAAAATGTCAGGCTGATAATTTGTAATTGGAATATCAGAGAAATAAAATTTTCCTATCATTATGGATCCGGGCATATGCAAACGATCAGATTTTGCACAGCAATCGTTTAAGGACCTGTTTCACTCACCACTCACATTTATATATTAAATAAGTTTAATGAAGTTAAAGATGAAGATTACTGAATGATTGATAATGTGAAATGGGGAGCTTATAAGATAATCCTGTAGCTAATTTTTGTTTGAGCTGTGAGCAGAACTAATTTTGTGTAGTGCTACGATACCTGACAAAATATTTTCGTTATTCCTCCAAATAGTCTGATTCGAATTACACAAATAAATGTTTACTTGTTTAAATTTTAACGCACATCAACTCGTATCGTACTCTAAGGATGACCACAGCTCAGTAGCTGTGGTCATCTGTGTGATGCTGCCCATCCTTGCGTCCCAGTAAATAATTCGGCAGTTTTTGGCTCTTAGGACGCGTATTTGTGGACTTGGAATCTAAGAGAAACTAAGGGCTTATTCTCCCTAAGCGAGGTTTCGCTGCATTTTTATTTAGTTAAATTTGCTGCTCCTAGGCAGGTATGGGTGGTAGGCTCCTGCAGTAAAGTAGCTCAGTGGAGAAAAAATCGCGTTCTGTCCGTAGCGACACAGCGCAGTTCAAAAGTGGCCGGAGTTAATCACAGCGAGACTCAGCACGCCTACATTTGTCTTTCCCTCCCCGCGAGACCAATTCCACTCCGCATTCCATATGGTAAATAATTCAAAACTATCGGTCTGTTTTCCGTCCGGGTGATGTATAGGTTAGGGCGTCTCCTGATCCTGGACTGGGGCAGGTGTGACCATCTTCCGAATCTTCATCCAACCGCGCCTATTTCATCTGTAACTCTTCTCTCTCTCTCTTTCTCTCCCCACGAGATTCATTTTCCAGCGATCCTAAGCACCACTTCTAATTACACTCGCATAATGCATGCGTGTCATATTCGATTGGAAAGTTGTACTTCTGGTTTTCATTGCTTCCATTCGTTCCCCTCCGTCACCGGATGACTTAATTTATTGTTTCCGCGACTGCTTTTTACTCTCGAAGATGGCCGTGTCTTTGTTTACGGTACTTTTCTGTCATAGTCATTGAGTCCTCTAATTTAGCTATATAAGCCAATATGGCTCCTGCTCTTGCTGCCAAAATGTTTTAAATTAAAATAAAAGACTGCTTTATAGTCCGTGAAGAAATGTATTTTAATACTGTGATTTCTCTGTTTAATTCTTTCTTTATTTGTTGTTTATTCTTTCTTAATATCGGATCAAATGTTTTAGAATCAAAGATACATTTCTTATTGTCAATTAACCTAGCTGACACTTCCACGAATTCTAAATGTATACCAATTTAGTTGTTTGTAGCTATTTATCTAAACTTCATATATTGCAAGATTTTTCCAGCTTAAATCGAATTGCATATTTTTTCGATTGTTGGTGAACTAATATAGTTTGGACGATGAATCGAATCTTCTAACAGAATTAAATTTTGGTAATCACAGTAACTCGGTTTTCCAGAAATCCTTCCAATGTTGCTTTCCTTCGATTAAATTGCGGTTCGATAAACTCTGGTGCCAAATCATTCGCAATGGAACACTATAACAACAGGTTCCTTTGACAAGCGCTTAGCTGTGGCTAGAATGAAAATACATTGTTGTTTGATGTTTGCCACCTGGGTAGAGGGAATCATGTAGATAAGTCGCAGGTGTATTTTTTCTGGTTTTGTATTAACCCATTTATCCCCTCCCACAGATAAAGGTGGAGAGTTTTCTAACTAACAGTAATTAACTACGAGATTTGGTGTCGAGGCGCAAATGAACTCTGGGTCGTTGACTGATTTCCCGGCGTTTTCGGCAAATGGAGTTAATTTATTGCATTAGCAGTCACATTACTCGCCGTGCGCGAGTTGAGCTTAAAAAGTCGAGCGGAAAGAGAACTTGGTGCAATGCATGCTGCAGTTTATAATAGCCATCGTATATAGTCACCTCTGACGCGTTGAGAACGGCACAATTCATCAGTTTCATCAAAAGGACTTTAACATTTCGTAAGGACAATGTTAGTGCAAGACTCTAGCACGCCGGCTGACTTGAAAAATATCCGTCCGTCTCTTGTACGCCTCGCATGACTTCATGCGCTACACCTTAACATTTCCTCGAGTGATTTCATCCCTTTCTCGAACTCTCCTGGACATTTGCCACGAAAGTAATACCGTCATAAGGTCCGCGTACTTTTTCCCTTGGCGATTAATGCGTGAGTGTAATTGATTTTTATTGGTGCCTGGTGATAAGACAATGGAAGGTGTTCGCTACTTGGGTTTGGGAACTGACTTATCTTAGCGTTTCTCCCTTGGAATGTTAGCGCGCGGGTATAAATAATGCCCCCAATGAGTTTCTTTCCGGTGGAATGCTGGAATTAATCAAAGATAATTTAATTACGGGAAGCCTCCTTCAAAGAAAGTATGTCAGCAAAGGAGTTTCTGTTTCTTGGGAGGAAGGTGTGAAAATTTCGATGTTTTCTGTGGGCTGCGGCATGAGTTAACGAAATTATTGTTCAGTAGAATGGAAGATTTCGTTGGAAAAGTGGAGAGATTTGACAAAATGCTATGAAATTTCATTGATTGTTTTTTCGAAGAAATGGCTCGTTAATAGACTTATGTTTGACCGAAGGTAATAGTAAATAAAATGTTTTAAGTTAATTTGTATGCTCGAAGAAATCCTAGTTTAGATGTAGCTACGCTCTTAATTGACTAGTAAATGTTGTTAGGCTAGAAAAACTAACGAGGGTAAAATCTGCTAATTTTGATCCTGTCAGTCGCAGCACGATGTTTGATTTTTTCGTCGATTTAAAAATTACAAGCTTCAATCTGCTCCTTACTATTCACAGATTTAAGTATTCTGGACATTAGGCTCTATTTCTTAAAGGTGTTTTCTAAAAGTTGGAAGTTATATTCAAGTTGCAGTTATCGTAAATGTAATGATTGGGGCAACATATCGTTTTGTTATGTTGTTTTGACCGAGTTTTTAATTGTCATTGTTATTATATGTTGGGGACATTATCTTAATTACTTAGCATATTGTCATTTATTGCTGTTTGGCCGTATTTGATACGTTTTAGGTCGAATTTAATGGAATTCTTTCCCTGGTTTTGTGCAATTACACCATACAAGTTATGTTATGAATACTGCCGCGTGCATTCAGTTGGTATCACAGCGACCTTTTCAAATTTTTCTATGCCAGCATAGCATGTTAGAGACATATTGTAGCCATCCCTCCCGTAACAAACGCCCCCGAAAGGAAATGGGTCCATTTATCCCCAGGATAAAAAATACAGACTATCCCGAGCGCGAGGTTAGGTCAGCAAATTCGTGACTCGGTCTGGCCCCAGAAAGGAGAAAGGAAGTCCCACTGCTCCCGCGGTTGTTTTTGTTTCTCTTCCGCTAAAGTTTATACAAAGTGGCTTCCTCTTTTTATTCTCTTGCGGGCCTTTTTGTATTATTTCGCCCCCTTCGCCCAGCCCTCACGATGCTTTCGTCGACGCATCCGGGCCCCAATCCGGTTGAGGGCAGAATGAATCGCCGCTGTGGAATGTGTGCCCGCTAATGGATCTGCTTCGTGAATTTCTCCGATCGGTCTCACTGACTGCGCTGCTGCGGTTTTAAGCGCAGAGGGATGGATCTCCTTTTTATATAAGGTCGATGTGTGGAGAGGCGTGTGTATAAGAGTGGCCAGGTTACAGTCAACCCCGGCAGCCGTCTCCACCGCACGAAAAAGCTGCTTAGCTAATCCGGCTAATCAGTCGAAATCCGAGTTTGGTCAAAAGAGAAGTATTCGTAGAAGCGCCGTATAAGGGATGGGATATTTTAGTTAAATTTGTGGATTTTTAAGGAGGTTTTAGGTCAGGTGTTAATTGCGCATTTCCTGATGAATCCGCGGTTTTGCGTGTATAAATTAATGACCGATTAGCACGTTTTATGCGGGAATTTCGTTGTTTTGTTAATTTGACGTCCGAAAGACCTCCGCGCCTCTGCGAGCATCTTCAGATTCTCGCGTTTTGTGGTTTAAGTGATTCCCGCGAAGAGTTTCCTAAAATGTTAGACCTGTGTTTTAATTGCTCTAACTCTCATCGAATTGGTTCGTATCGAAAGTAGCTGTTTGGTTGGAGAAATACAAACCAGCAAGCGTATTTAGATAGAGCGTTGAAAATTGAGAAAATGTTTTCGTTAATTCATCGTATTTATTGAATGTTGTCGTTAGCAGATGCTTTGAAGTGGGCATACGTTATCTTCATTATGGCGTTCACACTAAGGTCGCTCAAATGTTTGGAGTTAACGATTTATCGTTTATGAATAACTTGCAGATAGCACTAATTTTTGCCCAACAAATATGGGATATTCATGATCTGAGGGATTACTTAATGTAAACAAATGTCGTTCCTAAGGTGAGAAGAAAGATGACGGTGTGTTTTCAAAGTAAGAATCCTGCTTTGCATTTCAGTGAGGTGATTTAGAAGGCTTTCTGTAAATGGTAACTAGAGGGACCAAATAGCCTGATGCATTTGTCTAAGGTTTTCGTCTTCAGAATCCTTGGTTCGAGTCCGAACTAATCCTTTTCCTAGATCTACTCCGTGGTCAACTAATCTCCCCGTCGTCGTCGGAACCAGAGAGCGAATCTGTCTGCAAGGGAGTGCCTGCCGATAAAGGACGCGAGGATGAAATACCTTGTCGAAACGCAGTGGGCTCTTAATTATCTTTTTCTCTCTCTCCTTTTTGTTTCTCGGACGCCCGCTTCGTTATTCGATTGTCATATTTGGGAGTGGCTGTTTTTACGAGCGAATCGACTCGGAGCTTGTTTCTTTCGTCCTCCACCGAGCTTAAGGTCTCTGCTCCATGTCGCCAAGAGATTGGGCTGCTTCGGAGTAGAGAAAATGCCTTTATTTGGAATAACTCCGTATTTTGTTTTATCTATTGGTATTATAGTTATGAATGTATACTTTGTCATTTTCTAAGTTTTCTAATTGTGTTTCCATCGATTGAGAATTTTTAATTGATATTATAACCGGTAGTATTAAGCTGATCATAATATTTCGTGAAACTTAAAAGGTCCGATAAGGTTTAAAATATGCTGTCAGTTAATACATATGACAAATTCAGTGCATTAAATTATTTTTCTCTAGATGAATAGACTTCAAGCGGTTCTCTTCCGAACTAAGCTAGCTAGCAGCTTCTTTTATTAGTATTCACATTTCATTTTTCCGGTAGAAAAATAACTATTCTTCGTGAAGAAATATCTACTTAAGTTAGTTATTAATCGAGTATTAAATATCTGTGGTTTTGAGACAGTTAAAATGGGAGAAATTGTGACGATAAGCACATAATCAGATTCTTTGAAGCAGTAGTATTATTGTTATTAGTGCTTCTACTGCTTAGGTCATTACGCACGTAGGACTCCATCGGGAATCGAATCCTGGACCGTTTTCGCCAAAGTCGAACACGTTGCCCAATTGGGTATCCGGGATCCCAGACCAGAAGCTTTTGTTAAATAAAGGGAAGAAGGGGATTTAACAATGAGTAGAGTGTAGACCATGAATACCAAGATTGTCTGTGGAAGTTCCGTAAAAGCGGGAAGGAAAGCCTTGATAGAGATATTAGGAAGACGCTGTTAAAAGTCCTTGATCTGGAAGGCCTTGTTATACTGTAATGAAAAATAAAATGCGAAGATGTGAGATTAAGCAGGAAACAAACTTCTGAGATCAGCATCGACAGAAGGCAAACGTTTACCCACTAAAGAATTGTTATTAAAGGAAAAGGATAGAAGAAATCTTGACAGGGAAAATATTTCTGGATCATGATGATCTTTAATATACGTAGCTCACATGGTCTTCCTTCCTACGGAAGAGCTTTCTTTGAATATTCCTCCTCCAAAAGTTGAATAAGTTTCTACTTCCATTTTTCCGTCCTCAAATCTCCATCCCATTTGGAGGAAGCTGACGAAAACCAATCGAATGATTTCCATTCGAAAATTGGAAATTTTCAGATTTCGTTGGCCCTCCACCGCGCTACTGCTGGACGCAGAACAATCCATGTATATGCAGATGTTGACAATCAGATAGAGCCGGAGTATACATGTATGAGGGATTTGGGAAAAAGAAGGAAGCAAGGGAGGCGGTGGTGCGGAGAAACAAACGAAAGCTTGACAAATGAGGAGCGGATCCCGAGGGCGCTGTGGAAGGCCGCTATGTCCGAGACCGGGAATCTCGACTCCCGACCGACAGCTACCGGTCTGTCTCGTCCTTGATGTTAACTCGCATTTTATGCGTTACGCTCGGTGGATATACGCACAGTTTAGTATGGGATGGCGCGAAAGTAAAGTATTCGAATGGAAAAAGGCGTATGCCCGTTCCCCTCCTTTCTTGAAGCAGCCTCTACGTATTACTCTCAAGTGATATTATTACCGAGCGAGTGCGTTAACCTTTTCCTCGTTCTGGGATTGGGGCGGATTGCAGAATGGAGGAAGGTAACGGAATCGCCGATTGCATCTCGCGTATCCCCAAGCCGCGAATTTCTTCGATGCTTTTTTTGGGCTAAAGATGAACCTCTGATGATTTTTGTTCTTGTATGACGCAGCGCAGTATTTAATAAAAGTGTTCCGCCGAAGGAGATGGACTTTCCATGGCCCGGGGGTTGTGGTGCAATTTACGGCTCTTTTTAATTCGTTTTTAAGGAATGGATTGTCTGCCGAAAATTGTATTCCGGTGTATCGGTAGGAGCGATTAACTCTCGGGGTTTTTTATCCCCGCGATGCAGTTTTTTTTGTATTTGTTGAAACTTAACGAGGGTTTCCAGAGGTTTTCAGATTTTGCGGTTTCGGATGCGATTTTCGGATGATTTACTACGAAGTTGAAGACTGTTAGTACATGATTGTTCTTTTCTCACGATTTTTAGAATTACTGGTAAAATGGGTTGGTTTGAGGTCAGTGATCAGGAACTGGAAAAGTTTGGTAACGAATTTAGCTATAATTGGAAGTCTCCAGTAATGAGGAGTTAAGAAACAATAGTAATTTGCATTGGAGTGAAATTGAGATAGCTTTTAATACCTGCAAAACATTTTTCAGTTGTTTTTAATTGGAATACTTTTTCATGAAGGATGAGCCTATTTATAAATGTAGCATGTTGATATGATATAGGAAACCTTTACCATGTGGAAATCCATGTTGAACAATTAAAATATTGCACAGTTAAAATTTACATTGTTGGTATTTTTGTTCGTGTACCTTACTAAGGAGTCCCCCTGAATAACTCTAGGATAGAAACTTTGATTTCACGTATAATTTATGAAATTAACGTACAGTACAGGAGGAATTTATGGGCAATTAAAAATGTCTCCCTGCTCCTATCATTCTCTATTTTAAATCCTTAGAGTATGAAAATACACTCATAAAGTACCAAGGTGATGTTCTCAATGTAATAATTCACCTCCTCCCACCTCTTGATATTCTTAGGCCGCGGATGTCTTAGAAATCGACGGAATTCACTCCCCTGCTGGAGAATTACGGCAAGGCCGATGAAACTCAATCCCGCCGCCGAGGAAAACGTTCATTTAACTCCTAATGATCGGTTTTAATCGTTCAAAGAGTGTCTGAGCGGCGGAGCAAAACGGATCCGATGGAATTCGAAGCGGAGAGTTTTATAGAGGCTCTTCGGAAGGAGAGGAAGGGTTAGATGTGGCGTGCGAAACATTTTCAAGAGGGAGGGAATGATCTGGAGAGGGGGAGTGCGGCCCTAAATGGTTCCATTTCAAGATCGCCCAAACTGTTATCTCCCTATCTCATCCTCGGCTTGTTCCCACCCTTCAACCTCCCAGCGACCAAAAAGAGATCTTCGGCGGGGATAACGTCTTGGAACGTACTTAGTCGTGTACCGGGTTAAGAGAGAGCGTGTGTTTGTACCTGTTTCTCGGAGGAGATGATAGAAGTGGAGGGAGAGGGATTGCCCCGAGATCCGAGAAGGAACAGGGCGGTATTTCTTGTGACACATTCGATTCAATTTGAGATAATTAGGTTTCTTTTTTCCTCTCTTCATTTCCATCTCTTTATTTTTATCCTCTCTCTCTCACTCTCTCTTCCTCCTCCGGAAGAAGTGGAAGGAAAGGGAAGCAAAACTGTCTAGTCACGAAGGTATCCTGATGATGCATCGCGCTGTCATGGCTCTACTGCCCTCAGGTATTCGTGCACGAGCTGATACTCGCCATTCCCCTTCCTCGAATCTGGGACTAATCGCCGGAACCGGGAGGTTTTGGGGCTCGGGATTTTTGGAGGCGCGGGAAAGGGTGTTTGGGATTATTAAGTGGTTCAACCCCTTTGATTTTCGGGAGGTTTTCGCAGGTCGGACACCACTGTCGGTGGAGTGAAGTCAAAGGGTATGTAGTTATCGTGGGCACTCGTGTCGTGGCGCGGGTTCATTGGGGTCTTTTTGGTCACCTTTAGGGCTATTTGGTTTTTAAGACGACGGTCACATCTTGGAAGTTGCGGAATGAAGTTTTCAGCCGTAATTTTCGAAATCTTCTTTATCACAGACGATTGGCTGTTAGCGCAATTGAACCATTGGGGTATTTTATTTTATTAATTGAAAAAATGGTATTGTAGATGAGCAGAAATCTGTGGTTCGTGCTAAATTATTTGTTATTCGCATATTTTCTTAATGAATCACTAGAGAAATAGGGGAGGTACGTATAACTATGGTGCAATTCATAGTAATCAGGTTTTATTACAGTGGAAGTGGTGTAGTTCACATTTTGCTATACATTTTCATCATCATCAATTGAAAATCTTTGGGATTTTTTCAGGCAAAAGGCTGTGCATGAGAATTGAAGTGGTATCAGTAGCACTGAACGTTTATTTAGAATTTAGGTAATATGTAGCAAGTAATCCCAGAGTAGCTATTAATAATCAGTTTAAATCATTTCCCTGTACACGATGTCCTCTTTCTTGAAATATTCATGATTTTCTGACAACTCAAATCTTCCTTTGATTCTGTAAGCGGTATGGCATTAGCTTTGACAATTGACCATTTCCGATTCAACTTTAATATCTTACTCAGGACTAACTGCTTCTTTAGACCTTTCACATCTTTTCCTCCTCCTAGCCGTCACGGATAAAACTCCACAAAAAGCTGAGAGTGATTCGTGTATGTTTATTGTGATCACTTTTCACTTGCAGCATTCGATCATGTACTCCCCGTATCACTAGCACAAGGGGTGGACGTTATCTCAAGACTGGGAGATCCATGAGATCTTGGGGATACTGCAAGCCAATAAAATTCATATCCGGCATCGCTAGCCGATCTGTTTGTCGAAAAAACTTGGACGAGGGATCAATGTGTTATGGAACGGCGTGTTTTGACGAGTACCTGTTTTACGAATACCTGCGTTACGAAATCCATTACTCCGACGCTGGCTAAATAACGAGATTCTCGTCCGCGTGTGTGATGGAATATGCGGGAAGGAGAAGGGAGAGCAGCCGCGGCTGTATAACCGGTCGGCCCTCACTCCGGTCTGCGGGAGAGCCTGCCCGCGTTGGTGTGGGGATGCGTAGGAGGGGGCGGGGTCGTCTGAGGCGCGGTGCGCGGGACAGACGCTGCACTCTTGACCTCATCGTGGTCACCTTTCAAGTTGGTGGTATGGAAGGCGTTTGTTTGGGCGGGAACCTGCGGGGAGGATCGCCGGGAAAGACGCCAGCGGAAGCTAGAGACATCTAGCGGCTGGCGTTACAATCCCCCCTTCTCGGTACTATTTCAAACGCTCGATGAGTGGCCCTTCGGGGAAACGCAGTGTGTGGTGGAGGACGGTGACGTAAGCGACTTCTTTTTTCTCTTCTCCCTTTCTTCCCTCTCTTTCGCGATGCTTCGCTCATTTTTTTTGGTCCGTGGAAAAGAGTGAAAGTTGTTCGACAAGTCCGAAGCTGTTTTTAGCGTTAAAATCGTGTCTTCGTCATAATCAATTTAAGGCGTTTTTTACGGTTTTGGTTCTTTCCCGCGCGCGGGGTTGTATTTTTCTCGCGGTTTAATGGCGTCGCTTAATGGGTGTTTTAAGCATCCTTAGCGCAAAATACCGCCTCGATGCAATATATTTCGCTTTAAAGTCGGAAGTGGTTGGCGTATAGCGGACGTTTTATCGAACAAATTATCCTAATCCTCTTTTGACTGATCCTCGTTTCGCCCACTACGAGGGGAATTATGGATCCGCAGTTGAATAGAATGAATATCCCGGATTTTAAGCAATCCAGGTGAGCTATATGGTGCGGAAATAGTGGGAGGTAGTCGGTTTCACAATTTCCGCTGACGTTGAAACTTGAATGATAATGAGCTTTTATTCATTCTTTATTGTGAAGAATAAAGAGAAAAAAATTTGGATTGAAACTTTATTATTTTAGTAACTTTTTCTATCATTTTCTTATGGAATTAGCTTGAAATTTTATCGACCGCAGTCATTTTATGGATTGTGAGAAAGTGTTGGTCATAGAATGCATCAAGGTTTTAGTGTTAGTAAAGAATGAGTAAATTTCAAACTATAGTGAAAAAATGCTCCATGCACAGAAGAAAATCTCGATACGAAGATGCGTAAGCTGTCCGTTATTGTTCAAGAAATTATATTTATCGATCGTTACATAATCCTGTTTTGCACTGCTGGCTTTTATGACAGCTTCGGCATCGGCATTAGCGAAACATTCACCTCTCTCTTAGCGCTAGGTTGAACTCCTCTTAAATTCACCCTGAACCAACTGTTTAGTTTTGCTTCAGTAATATACATCGGTTCAATACCCGTGTTCTCTGATAAAAATTGTCCATTGATTTTTAATCGGCTATAAACTTGACGCACAAACTTGTAACTTTTTCTCACTGAGGAGTGAAAAAATTCTTTTCGATTTCAGGAATGCTTGGAAATAATTTTGGGTATGTTTATAATTAAACCAAGGCTGACATATGGCAAGATGAGGCCCGAGGCGCAAGGATGTTTGAGGACAGAAAATTATTCTACTCAAATGATAGAGGGAATTTTTGGGTTCCCTTTACGGCTAGGTTTCCAGCCTAAGAATAAATCCGCCACTGGCTATGACAAGTTTTGGGCAGTGTTATAAGAACCTATGCAGTGTGTAGAGTGGATCTCGTCGCAATGTTTGGGCCGTTCCCGTAGGAAGAGGGCAGCTGGGCTACCTGTTCGAGAAATAATGACTCGGTCAGATTGCGGGGAATGCGAAGTTTCCCGAGGCCTCCCCCGCACGTCCACGCGCCCTCCGGAGGCCCCCCTTCCTCCTTGGTATCCCACGGTGGTGCGGAATGGCGGGGGCCAATCCTCCCTACTCGCAGCCGTCCGTTGACGGGCCGGAGAACCGCCTCCTTAGAAACAGATGACTCCACTCGCGGAGCAGACTGGACCTCACTCCCTCCCACCTCATCTTCTCCCTCCCGCCGGTGGAATCCTGCTTTTTGGGCAATTCAGGGACTTTAAGAGACGTAGCTCCCCGGCGATCGGACGCTCTCTGTCCGGTTTCTGCTCGGTGCCGCTCTCCCAGATTCCTACCAAAAGTCTCCGAAGTTCAACCCGCTCCTTAACACTCTCCTCTTTGATTTCAGAGGGTTTCCATTACTCAGTGCAGTTTTGCGGTTCGATCATAATTTCACAGGTGCCAGAATTTCGAAGGCTATGGAGGTCTGGACATATTGTTTAGTAGAATATCTTAGATTGGTTTCTGTGGTAGAAGAAGTGTGTGAATTCAGTTTATAGTAGCATTTTTAGACTTAGCTTCTATGTCTAACTTTCAGCTTATAACACGCATTTTGAAAGTTGGAAGGAGTTTTATGGCTTTTATTTATCAACAGGTGATTTTTCACTGAAACATGAATTAAATCTTCTACATCGTGTATTTGCGAAGAGAAATTAACAGTTATCAGACCTATAAATTATCAATTATTAAGTGTTTTTCACCGTTTACTTCTAGGAATTCCTCATTTTTCAGCAATTTTGTGAACATGAAAGGACAAAATATAATTAAATTACCACACAACAATTTCCTTGGAGCATAAGAGCGATTATTTTGCGTTATCTTCCATCACCATCATCTTCGCATTTCCTGTGATTTTAGATCGAATCAAAGATGGGATTGAAAACGTAATTGTATCCGCACGAAGTAGATCCTTTAACTTTGATACGTCTTGTTGGCGGTCTATGTTAGATAATTCGCTCAAAATTATCAGCACGATTAGGCTTTTTATTTGGTCAAAGCTAAGAAAATCATTCCGCATGCTTATACATGAATTCAACAAAGCATATATTCTTGTATGTGAGTAGGCATATTTCGATGCTCGCGGAATCATCTTCCTTCTTCCAAAATGTGGGCAAACACGCTCTTTTCTCTCACCTTCTCCCTTCCGGTGGTGGCCGCCGTGTCTTTTTACATGCCCTCGCCTCTTTACGTGCCCACCGATCCGACGCCTCGTACAAACGAGAGAACAGATAGTCACGCTTTGGCGCGCCTCGGCGAGAATGGAGGCTTTTTAAAAAAGGGAAACGTAGAGATAATTCCGAGGAGGGAAATTTCGTAGGGGAAAACGCCAAATTATTACAATATTTATGAATGGGACGAGCGGATGGAATTGTTTCTTCCCTTCATAGTATTTGCCCCGACGTCGCGCCTTGTTTGGAAAACGACGTTTCTTTTTCGTCTTTCCAAGGGTGAAAAAAGATGACATGCACCGTTTCGCGCGAATAATAAATGCGAGGAGTTTGAGGTGTTGAAGTGTGTGTGTGCAGTTTCCGTCGGGAACCACCTCGCCGTTGTGCTTGTTGGGATTTATCTGCTTGCTGTCCGAGTGGAGAGGGACGCTGGTTCGGCGAAGAATTTATCGCGGATTTTTCTCGCGTTACTCGTTTTTTGCGTTCGTTTTATTACGATCAGTCGTTTTTTTATCAAATGCATGGATCAAGATACGATTCGTTACTTTATCTCTAGCAGATTTGGCCCACAGATAATGGGGTTGGTGTAGATTGTATTGGGTGATAATGAAATGGTGTCGATATTCGTTAGTTGTAGCTCGAATTTCAGGTAAAATTTTACGATGATTTCCATTTTCAGCTTGCTAAAATTGCACAATGTCGATATTTTCTGGTAAATTTCTGTCCCTGGACTTCCGGATAGCCAAGTGTGTTCACCTCCGATGGAAGCGGTCACAGGTTCGATCCCCGATGGGGGTCCATTTGCTCGAAATCACCTTAGTAGTGGAATTACTTTTAACAGTATAACTACTACATCCAATTTTTATCTCATGGACGTTAATTAATATTTCCCTTTATATAGGATGGAGTATTGAAAGTCTTTACTCTTTAATGATTCTCGTGAACATAATTTTGCATGGCCATTCTTCAGATGAGAATTTCAGCAAATAATGTTGAAATTATTGGTAAAAATGATTGAATTGTGTAAAATAGTTATAATTTTATACTGTCCTGCTCTTCATTCCCATGCACCCCTAAGATGTTATTTTGTGAATAGTATTTGGGATTTCAAGTCGAATTAAGAAGTCTTGAAATGTCTTCTTTACCAATGAAAATTCAACCTAAGTTTGAATTGATATTCGTCTGATTGTTTTTGATGAACTCTCCATCTTTAGCCTTTAAATTGTCACTTATATGAACTTCAAAGGGAGTTGTAGGAAATAGTGCTTAAAGCTTGCTCAAGATTAGATAAGGTTTTCATTCATCGTGAGATTGTGAATTGAATATCTTTCAGAGCAAGATAGCAACATCATGAAACCTTAAGGCAGCCCGAAACAAGGAATTCCCCGAAAATCGTCTCTTTCGCCATCGGAGATTTAATTGCTCTCGAAATTTACGAGTATCTCGGAATAATGACCCGTTTAATATCCGAGGAAACTTGGCCGTGGTTCGTTTGAAGTCGGAGCTGTTGATTCACTTTCCGCGGAAAGTGCTAAAAAGTCTTCCGCGAGACTCTCACAACGACGCGGATTCCCTGATACTTTCACGCTCTTCGCTTCAAAAGCGTGACTAAGTCCTCTTTTTATAAACCATTACTTAACCTCTATTTCTCGAACTCCCTCGCAATTATTTCCCGCCCCACTTTTTAACCCTCTCCCCCCCTCACGATTTTAATCTTTTCCAACTCTTTCTCGCCCTCAATGATTCTCGCCTCCGCCAACATTCCCTCTTCGCTACTCGTTTTTCCATTGTTTTTTCCCTCCGCTTTTTTCACCATCTCTTTTTCTCCGGCTGGTCTTATCCCTCGCTCTTCCCTCCCACCGCCGCTCATCCTTCACTTTCTTTGCGACCGCCATGAATCAAGCGGGGAACACGCGAAGTCGAGGTTTGCACGTGTTTTCCGCCGTCCGCTGTCGTCGCTAGTGTGTGTACTCTCGGGAAAGGAGGAAAAGGGAGTGTTTTGAAGATAAGGCGGGAGAAGAGCAACGCGTATGATAGGGAAATATAGGAGGAAAGATTGGGGCGATAAAGAAGCGGGAGGATGAAAAGGATGGAGATTGAGAGGAAGTATCGATGTGTTTTCCAAGGGATTGAAGTTTGAGCGTGGTTCTACTACAAGTTTTGGGGTTTTGGAACAGGCGGATCTAGGATCTTGCCAAGGAGGGGTGGTACTCTCCATTGGGGGTGGGGGCGGTAGTTCTCAAGGGGTGCGAATTTAGACAATATCCCTGTAAACTCATCTCCAATAAACTTTTAAAATACCAATTCATCGTGATAAATTTAGTAAGATGCGTGTTCGTGGAAAAACTCGTAATCTCAGTTTAAATCAAGCTCCTTGTCAGTTCCAAGGCACATTTTTAGTGCTAAAAAGTACCAAGGAGGAGGGGAACGATAACCCCAACCCCCTAGACCTTGAGAAATTCCCAAATAAATAGACAACTGTTATTCCCCGTAGTAGGGTGTAATCAATATATCAGTCTAAAAAAATTGTCGTAAGGAGACTAATGTAGCCCCTAATTATTTTTCTGTTTAACCAAACATTTCGTATTGCGGAGGTAGTTTAACTTAAGATACGTATTTACGGCATTAGTTTGTCGCCATATTTAACTGCACTTTCTACACGGGTGGTGCGGAATTCAATGTTTTTCCACCGCTGAAAAGAACGAAAATTTCTCAAGATATCTATGTAGAGTTTAAATCTTCTGGATAACCTTCAGATTTTGGCTACCTTTCTTAATTTGGGATGCCTGTATATATTATTTTCCTTTCCAATTTCCTTTCATCGCGGGAGGAAACTGGCAAGATAGAAAATATTAACCATTCTATCTCAAACGAGATTTCTCAATTGCAACTTTATTGCTTCTGCTTTTGGAGTCTAGAGGGTTTTGGGTCAATTTATGTCACATTTCTTAACGTAAATCTATAACCTAAAGTATTATCCTTACAAAGTGCGAGGTAAAGTTAGATTCAAGCCCGCAGCTGTTACCTTGAGAAAAAGAAAGCTTTTAATGCAACGAAAAGTACAGCATGCTTTGAATAATCCTCCAATCCACTAACGCATTCAAATATTTTTAAATTAGAAATGAGTCGGAGGGGTGTTCTTTTGAATTATGAATGTACGCTGGGCCCCGGGTCGCGTATTTCAAAATAACCTGCGCCGAGCATCGTTTTCGGAATGGAAGCAATTAATACCGAATTTTAATTCGGTAATTTCCCAGCGCTGATAATTTATACGCGGAGAAATTATGCTAAATCGGTCCGAGTGCTACCGGAAGGCATAGGAACCCCCTCGATTAGGCTTGCATCATAGTGGGGTCGACGTTTTTTTCTCTCCAAGTCCTTTTTGGAAATGCTTTCGACCCGAGTAATGAATCTGGTGAGAATGAAGCGGACCTTCGGAAGATTATGCTGATGTCCGAGGCCCATGGCCTGTTCATTATGAATAGTTGAAATTCTTTCGCCCCATGCCTCCGCCAGTTGGCTGGGATGCCAGGCGGGAGTTTGGTTGATGGCGTGGTTCAGAAAGCCCTCTACAAGAAGCCTCGGAGTCGGAATAATATTTAATATCCTTCCTTTCAACCTCATCGGGATCGCTCGAGATGGGTTGTCGGTCCGCAGGGGGTTACGAAAGCGGGAGATTTTGACGCCTGGAAGAGTAAGGGTATCGATAATTCCATGTTCGCGAAACGGGCAAGTTTATGCATAATCCGCCTGACGATATACGTCTTACATGGATGAATATATCTACATTTAATCACCCCGAATACGGTGTCTTCCCCTCGCTTCGTCGGGGAGTATAAATTTTTTTCGTTAACGGCCTCGAAAGCAACGCTTATGGAATTTCTACGCCGATATAGGTACATTTAAATTCTCCCCGCCGAGACTATCGGTGATTCATTAGGATCCAGAATATTCATGATACGCCAGTGCGTTTGTCGACTTATTTCCCCCAAAGAAGCTGTTAAAAGCCATTATTCACCGTTGTTTGACGTTGAGGTGGTGGAATTTCGTAGAGTGGACACTTTTGCTCGTTAGGCGCTATTATTTTTCCTTCTTGAGTTTTGCGGAGTGGCCGGGGTTTAAAGATGTATTCGGTCGGTGCGTTTCTCAGCTTCCCAACGGCGGCGCCACGGTTACAGCTCCACCTTTATCACGAACGACATGCCAACGGGGGTCCCTTAACGTGTTCTTCTCCCGTTTTCAAAAGCAATTGGCGTACATCATCGGGAAGTAATTGCCAGAAATATTTCCCTGCCTACAAATGAATCTCACCTTAAATTATTAAGAGATATTCCCTCAATTGATTCGATGGGAGTGGGATTTATAAATCCGCATGCGGAGACGTTGCGAATCGGATCGTCCGGCGCAAGATTGAAGCTCCGTAATCTTCGTCTCGTGATTTTTCCCCGTAAATACGACCCACGCGATACAAATTGATTGCGAGAATTGTTTCGGTTGTTAATGGAAAACGATAGACGCTCGTGGATGGGATTTTAAGAAATGAAATGACGGATATTTTACGTTTTGTATCGTTAGTGAGCGAGAAGTCATCTTTTTTGCCCACCCCTACAAAGGCCTCTGTTGTTGTCTTGAATTGTTTGGTGTAACTACGTGCTTATATTAGATACTTCGGTAATCGTGTTAAAGGTTTTTACACGCCTAAAATGTCTTCCTCTTCGCAGCCAAACTCTCTTGATTTATTTGTATACAGCTTTATTCGATTGTGGCGCATACCTTAGAGTTTTATTTTCCCATCGCTTCTATAGACTTTGTTTGCTTCATTTCACATTTACCCTACACAATTTCATGTATTCAGTATACTCCCTTGGAAAAACAGAGCTAATTATGCTCAAGTGATAAAGATAGGAAAAACGGACTGACTGAGAAAAGTGTGACTAAACCGGGACGCGAAACCGGGCCCGGGTCTTCCGCTCTCCGGGCGAATGCTCTGAACATTTGAGTTATCTTACCAGAATATTTCTCCATGCCATTTGGGAGGCTTTGTTTATGCCCGTTTCTCCTCGAATGATCATATATTTAGAAATTTTCAAGGAACTATATGCAATTGTTCAGTTTAAAATCCTAAGCAAAATTTCTATGAAATGTTGGAATGGTAAGGCAAAGAAGACAGCGTTTCGCAAAATACTTATTATGTAGGGTTATCGTTTATCATTTCTTGGAAATGTGGATGAATTTAGAAATTTCGGATGAAACGGATTTCATCAGTGAAATATGTATTAATATTTCTGCTGTAAAATTGGAGACTAGTTTGCGTTTAAAATTCTTTGCTCAAGTTTCAAGCTCACCTTAAGCCTTAAACTTACTACCGACTTTATATATGGTTTTATTTATTGCTATTTCTCCTGGATTCCATGGCTTAATTGGTATTGCATTATATGGAGCTCTTTATCCTTAACCCATCCACTGTCAAATGATTCGCAGTGGTAATCGATACATTATTTAATTAGAATTGCATCTCTTCCCATCATTTTCTCAGTTATAAAATTATAAATTCCTCCTTCAACCGTTTTCTAAAATTCGCATCCTGCTGTTTTCTTTTCTCATCTTTGCCTACCTCAATCCCGACCCTCGCACCCTTACCATCGCGCATCCCCAAACCTTTCTTATGTGTTAGGTAAGTGCCGAGAACCCCTGTAGATTCGGAAAACAAGGGAAGATGGCCCCTTTTCCCGCTTACCTTTAGAGCTGACGTCTATTTGTACACGGCCGCAGCACATCCGCCTTTGCGCCGAGAACTTCCTCTTCGGTTAAGGTTTGCTCTTTTGTCTCCGGATAAGACACCAACTCCCCTTTTCCTTACTGATGGCAAAGAACACACTCTTTGCCCGTTTTCGCTTCAATGGCCCCCTTTTAATTGCCCATCATTTTCCGACCACTTTCATCTTTTGCCGGGATTCTCTGAAAATCGCTTGTCCTTACTCTGTGGTTCTCTTTGGGATTTAGAAAAGCAAGGAAAAGCAAGGGTCCGTACTAATGCTACCTATTTCTCCGCAAAATAACGTGCCTTGAACCGCGTGGATGGCCTCGCTTGGTTCTGATTTGTTCCGCTGTATTTTTCAGTCTTCAAGTGTGTCTCTTTTTAATTATAGATTTACTCGCTCAATATTGAGCTATATGTATTCGACATTTAATCGAATTGAGCCCGAGATAGATTTTCATGGCCACCATTTCTTTAATTTCCTTTCAATTCTTTGTTCAGTGCTGGGTTTCTCATTTTACTAGGAAGAAAATGCAGTGTCTTAAATCCTCCAGTTGTTCCTCTCCCCATCCCTAATGGTAGACAGCGTTTATTCACTTTCCAGTGCCTTCTTGTAGATACAAAAAAGAATGTAAAACATATATTTTATGTTCTTCTTTATTTTTAAATGGAAAGGTTCCTCCAGTCTCCAAATAAAAGTTTTGAAGTCCTTCTGTAGGTTAATTACAATCGTATTTTCCCCAATTTATGTTCAATTAACTTGTTCTCGGCCTCGATAAGCGCTTCTACAATCAAAATTTGAGTTATAATCCCAAACAAGTTCTTCAATTGTGCAAGGAGTCCTAATATTTAGAGAGTAAACGTGCCTGTGATCGCTTTTGCCGATTAGAGTAACTAATGTTCAAAATGGTTTGCATCCACAGGACGTTGCCGGTTAGGTCATTTCGGTGGGTTTTTCCAGGCCTTACACTCCCGAATTCCTTGCCTCAACTCCGTTTAACGATCCTTGCCTCTCTTTACAGATTCAGAAATCGCACCTGCGTCGACCTCGGAATCTCGATTGGCCATCTAGGGATCTAACGTCCATTTTGTCCACCGTTCCCCAGCTCCGTTTCCAAACGCTCGTTGAACGCTATCCGGCAGTTAAGCTTTTGCGGTAAAACCCCAGCTTAGGGCGAAATAACCGATATGCAGGGGTTGTGCGGGATTTCATCTGATAATACATCACCTGCATGCTTTTACTTGAGAATTCTCGCGAAATTACTATAGTTTGCAAACTCTCTCTCGTTTCTCGAAACGGTTTCGCTTGGAGATGACCGGGTGGCTCAGCAAGTTCGTATTTTTCGATGATGGTTTGCACTCAGAAAGTTTCTGATAACATGAACGTTAATATTTATAGCGCTTTTCGGTACGCAGACCTCATGATTTTAAAGAAATTATTTCTATACTATCAATGACCTGGAAGAAGTCCGTTATGTCTATGATGGAATTTATGCTTCTGGCATATAAAACGGTGACTGTATTTGAAAAATAAAACAATAACAGTGATTTTATACATGTCTATGTATATGCGGGGATGCTTAAGTTTTTAATTAGGAGTGATATTAATTATTTTTAAGCTTCGGATTTCTTATTCATAGTTAAGATTCAGGTAGTGATCTTGAATTCGATTGCTTAAATTTGTTCTTGAAAATAAAATTTTGCACATTTTATGAGTGAAAGAGATTCACTGCCGTTTAAAAGTCTCCTAAAGGTTGCAAATAACGTCTTCCATAAAAGTTATTCTGTCGTTTCTGTTGAATCTTATCACCTTTTCGACTGTTATTCGCGCTCAGTACAACAACATAAATGTTTACAAATTCAACCAATCTTATCTGTACTGTCGTTCTTTCGTTGATAATACGTATATATTACATTTTCATTTTTACATAAGTTCGAAGATCCTAGCTGTGACTACCCCATGCTATTTCAGCCATTTTCGAAAACAGGTGTGCTCCTTCCTATCCGATAGATTCCATCCTCTGGTGACTTGTGCGATTTCGCGAGATTTCCATAAGAAATTTCCAAGATGGTCGAAGCACTTATGCGTCAAAGGAGGAGGAGTAAATGTGTTTTGACAGAAAGACCCAATTCTCGCACCCTTTCGTGCCAAATTTCCGATTCTTGTCGTAATTGGAATCTTGTTGCCGATACAAAACGCCAGAGAATATTAAGAGAAGCTTTTTTCGCCGGAAGTTGCGAAAATAATTGAGAATAAGAGAAAACCGGAAACCTGGTGGCAGCTGCTGCCATAGTGGGAACCCGTTCCGAAATTATGATGGTCGACTCCCAGTGTGGCATCGATGTTGTGCCTCTTTTGCGATGGTTTTATGGGATAAGAATAATTTCGAAAGGTACATAAAAGAGAGGCTTGCAGTCGTATCTGGTTTCGGCGGTGTTTATTTGCTTTGCTCAATTGCTTCCGAGATGGCAGATTATGTTCTCGTTTCTGGGTTTCCATCAAAAGCAACGTCTTCATTTGCACATATTTTACTTGATGTGCGAGGAAGAGACTGGGTTTTACGTATTTTGGTAAACTTTTTTCGGCATGCTTCGCACAGTTTATACCATTGGTAGCAAAGGAAGTAAACCTGTCATAATTATCATAGAAAAGATGGATTGCCATAAGAAATTGATGGTGACGAAGAATCGTCGGGAAATGAAGCAGGGGAATAGTTGTTAGTTCTTAGAAATGATTTATGGATATGCTTCCTTACAACGTAGTTTAATTCTATCCGACGTAAGATTCGTGGATATTCGGTTCACGTGCATGATTACTGCAAACTTCTAGAGATACCTCGGGGTCTATACTGCTCTGTGTAATGTCAGTTCCCTTTTATAGACTGAAATGTAACAACCATAGATTGCAAAGGAATTTCTGTATCTCTGTCACAGACTGCATATATGTTCACAGTTAAAGTAATGTAATTCCTAGCTAAGATACCTTGCTGATTTTGGTGAATTTTGAATCTTTATTTTAATCATCTGAAACGTATAACGTTTTCTGAGAAATTCTATTTCTTCGGTGTGTCGAAGAATCATGGAAGGCAATTTCGAGTTTTATCACATTTCCATTCCCTTTTATGAAGGACGAAGTAGTAATTCTCGTTCCAGCGTCGGAAGTGATAATTGACGGGGATAAAATATATTTCCTCAGTAATTACAGAAGCTGAGCCAAAGGTAGAAATTAAATTTTGAAAGACAAATCCAATTACGCGCGAAGAAATAAAGGTGGATATTAGTCAAGGGTAATATCTCCGAAATGAGGGCATTCTGAGGAACTCTGGGATCCCAACGGGGCACGATCCTCGCTTCCTCCTTTCCCTTATCTTCTTTCTTATCAGGGAATCCACCTTCCGCTCAAAGGGCTCAACACCTTCTCCCTCTTCCCACGGGCATTTCCTTCCCTCCATCCCTCTCCATAAACATCCTAGACAATTAAAACAATCCCTTGGTCGTAAATCACTAGATCAGGAAATCCTGGATGTTTTCCCTCGACCCTCCCTCTCCGTACTTTCCTCTCATTCAATTCGATGCAAGCCAAATGCCTTCATTAGTGACGCAACAAGAGTTCGATGTAAGATGTATAGGGCATTGTTTATTCGTCAGAATTTTTTTCAAAGGAACGTTCGATATTATTTCTTTTTTCTCATTCATCCACTCCGCGACCGGCCATTCTTTTTTCCCCCAGCTCGCTCCAGAAGAAATGGCGGCGAAAATTTATCTGCTGTCCGAGGTGATGTTTTTGGTTGTGTTTGATTGATTTATTGAGGCTTGAGTCTGTTATCAGCATTAATTATGTGCATAGTTAAAAGGAGATCTTTTGTGTGAATTCTTAATTCCAATTGTAGATGGAATGTTTTATGTGCCAGATATTTAAAAGATGTGCTCATTAGGCGAGGTAGTTGGTTTTTCTTTGGCAACCTCAAGCGCTGAACCTCGCTGGTTCTCTTTTATATCGCTTCTCAAATTGCAATTCGCTTTAGAAAGCACCCTGCGTGAATTACAAACTTGAAATAATTCCATGATTAGCATTAAATATCCGACTGTCGTCAGCTTTAAACAGGTATCTCCAATTGGTTTAACCAAGTGGTTTAATAACAGATTTATAGTTTCTTTCGCAATCCAATCCAGTTATTCTTACCGTTTAATTTTAGCTTTTATTTACTTTCTCTGCTTTATCCTGACGAAGTTTCTTCTGTATACCCTGCGTAATGTTGACGTTAGAGGAATTGGCCTAAAAAATTCTGCAAATTCCCAAATCCGGAAATCTCCGCTACACGGATTCCTTGGTCCTAAGTCTATAGGATAAAAAACGAGTTAAAAACTGTTCTCCAAGCTTATTTCAGTAAAATCAGACAATCGATCGTATATAATGGGTATCTCTTCATTAAAATTTCATTCGCAGACAGAAGCCACCGAGTTAGCTGCCGGATCGAAGCCTCGACAAGATTTCTTTCGTAAATTTATCGGAAGTTTAACACGCTTTTAATCCTTAGGCGATGATAAGGATGATTGAAAAAGAAGATCATTTCGTCGGAAATCACTCGTTAAGGACGTTTCGGATGCGTTCGGAAGATATCTCGTCGGGCAATTACGAGTATGAAATTCAACCCGAGGCAGAGTGATACCCCTGCATTCGTCCGGAAAGTAAAAAGCGCGACGGGAGGAGATTATTACCGGTGGTGAGACTCGGCAGATAATTTCTCCACACTCTCATTTCATCTGCGGTGTCCCATCAATGGTGTCAGGCCAATGGAAAAATAACGATAAAGGCTTACAAGGGAAAGAAAAGGGCTCGCGTCAAGATTGCAGGAAGACTTAGTACTCCCCGGCAATCACATCGAAAGAATCTTCTTCGCGGTGCGCCGTTCCTTTCTTCTTCCCCCTTTCTCTCTCTCTCTCTTTCTTAATTGGAGGGATTTTGGATCCGGGGAGCTTTTTATCTCCGGCGCATTCGTCTTAAGAGGCGTGCAGTCGGAGAGATGATGGCCTTCCCGAGTCCGTCATGGTGGTATTATCGCGGAGGATGGACTAGGTGCAGAGGGGTTGCCGGCTGGCGACCTTCGGGTACTAATGAAATAGCCTCGCCAACCACCCTTCGCACCCCCTTGATTGCGACTGCGGGTGTTTTTCTGCTTTATTACTCCTCCCGGCTGAGGAATTGGTTTTTAGACGAGGGATTTATTAAAAAGAGCGCTCCCACACGTTCTCGCACGTCGTTTTTTCGGAAACCAATGTTTTCGAAGCGGACTTCTTTTGCGCGTGAAATTGCTCTTGATAAGGGTAATTTGGCGACATCTAAACTGTTTTTTCGACGCGGTCCGGGGGTCATTAAGAGGGAAGTTTCTTCAGTTGTGTGGAATTATGTTTTGATTCAGAGCTTCCTCAGCCTCTTCTCTAGTGGATCCCGCTCTCATGGGAACAGTCCTCCGCCAGGACGAGGAAATGGTTCTCCTAATTTGAGCGGGAGTCGTTTATCACCGAATTTTTATATTAAATGTCATCCGACTTCTCAAAAAAGCCTCCAATTGTTCCGCTATTAAGGCGAATTCAAATGTAATCGGCGTGCTTTTTTAAGTGCGATTGCGCTCTTAAGTTAACAACTTCCTCCGGAGGGAATTTTTTTCCTGGGATGTTTAAAACGTAGGTGTTCCGAACGATTAATTGTCGCTTTATTTCTCACGCAGATTTGTGGATTCGCACGGTCTTGACGTGTCCCCAGAGGCTGTTGAACTAATGTCTTCTTTCCAAGTGTGCGGGAGGGTTGTTCTTTTGTGTACCTGTCGAAGTGCAAGAATACAACAAATCTTGTGCATTAGGCGAGATATCCTACACGTAAATGTTTATAGTTATATCTCAGATGTAGTAATTTGTCTTACACGAAATTTTAGGTGAATGTGATAGTAGACTTTAGCTGTTGAATTACTGTCCTCGTACAAAGTTTGTGGGATACTTCCTTTTCGTACCTTTAAAATTGGAAAAATCCAATGAATGCTTTGCATTAGGCGAGCTATTCTTGCAAATAATTGTAAATAGTTGTTTCTCAAAACTATTTACTCCTCCACAAGTTTCAGATAAATGTAATTCAAGTATTTGCTGATACTTATTCATTGAAATTTATCGCTTCCACGGCAAAAATGTCCGCTATTACGCATGCGCTGTTATATTATATATATAATCGCGATGTGCCGGTAAATTCAAATTTTGGTAGCTTCCAATGGGGATTACATTAAATAAGCTGAAGAATTTACTATAAAAGTGGTGATTAAATTTTGGTTTTAATCATTTCCCGCAGTCACACAATTCCTTGTACATTTTATGCGAAACAGAAGGCAAGACTCGCCATTAATAAGCACAATATCAGATTAGCGAATCTTCGAGTCAAGGAATAGGCAAGTCGTTGTTTCAGTTGCAGCGTGTGTGTGTGCAGGCAGCAGCGTTTAGTATGGGGTCGGAAGGTGAGGAGACAGTCGGTTGTTTTGTGTTTGGTCTGCGCCGCCTTTCCCACGGGGACGAGGTTGGCAAACACTCTCCGTGGGTGTTTGGCTGTTTTTCGGTGCCGAGGGACGATAGTCGGAAAAAGAGGGGAAATTGGGGGCGAGATGGCAAAAAGGATCGAGGGGGGCGAGTCATTGTCCCAATCTTGCTCCGATGCGGGATATTTCTTCAGGAAAATGTAGGAGCATTGTCAAAATAAAGGGATGACGAATCATAAATTATCAAATTGGATGATCCAGACGTGATTGTTAAAGTGGAGCGCAAGATTCAATTTTGAGGAAGGGTTTGACTTTTAAAATGGCGGCCAAAGTTTGTTGTACGTACATCTTTAGGTCTTCTATATTCCTCTGTTCGCAACGCTTAAATTTTTCGCTACCCTATTTGGATTGCGAATAGATTTGATACTTTATGAGCAAATATTTCAAATGACGATTTAACAACTTCCTGATTTAAAAGTGAAATGTTTCTCTCGAGCAGATTGGGGTGAGAATGCTGTAGGTTCTTTTGAACTTTGGAATGAAGAAGTTTATTTTATTAACCTTATTTAAAGAAAAAGATACCAATTGTTACGTTCAGTTCAATTCAGAGAGAACATAATTTACTAATTCAATTTGAGGAAATATTATATATAGTAATTTATCTAAAAGAAAAGCTCACTGATTTATTTCTTGGAGAACAAAACCAAAGTTTCCGTTATCTTGGGCCGAACAAATTATCCCATTTTTACCGTAAATATAAAGGTTTGTCATCGTGAACTTTATTTGATAAGAGACTTCTTCTTATATTCTGCAAATCCAGTTACTTATCCGTTTATTGATCTGCAACAGTTGTCTCCTTTGTTTTGCAATATTTTAAAACTATACATTATTATCCACTCCGATATTATCGCGAGGAAAAGTTAAATAAAAAACAAACTTTACTTTAAACTAAACAATATCCTCCGGTTTCCAATATTTAGCGATTTCGAAGAGGTCCATTCTTCCCCAACATCCTTTCCCGCGTTCTGGTGCGTCATAAAGGTGGTACATATACCTTTATCGCTTTGGCCCCACTAATAGTTGCCTTTTTCCCTTTCTTCATCTCCCGCCTATCCTTGAACAATTGATACGTCCCTTTTCGCGTTGTTTCTCCATCAGATATGACACTCAACACGCAATAACTCGATGTTAGGGTGCCTCGGGCTCCAGCCCACCTAATGCACTCGGCTGCCTTTAACTGGCATTTATTTCGCAGCCATAACTTTTTTTACCATCCTTCCGTCACCTTTTAGTGCGTCGAAGTGTCACTGTATTCGTCAGGGACATGCGGTAAACATTATAGCCATCGCCCTCTTTGCTTTCTTACCCTCGTTCCTAAAACCGGCGGCATCAATAAAGCCACCACTTCTGGAACGCTTTATCAATAATAAATACACGCAGACACGTATGGATTATGTCCAGAGGCCCGAGTTCTGCCGTTTACGTAACTGCGTCGTTTCCAGGCATTACTTTTAATTTCTCTCCTTTCATTTATGTGAAGCCCAAGCCATTCCATCGAATCGGTTCTCTTAAACGTCGACAATTACCGAGTACCTTTCATCTTTGTCTTTATAAGAAATATCGCTCTTCACTGTTATTGCGGTGCCTTTACGATTCTGCAGTTGATGGTTCCGAGCGCTTTCCACTACTGCGAAATTAAGACGTCTAATTCGATCTTTGTTTTATTAGTCTCTGAATAACTTTATTAACGGTAGCTTTCATGCTCCTTGTATTCGGTAATTGTATAGTTTCTTGTTTTTTTCTATAATACATAAATAGAGGGTTAACCCTTTCTTTCTGATTATTGTTCACCTGTAAATGCACGTTATTTTATAGGACATAAAGTTAGGAATTCCGAACTATTTACATTCATTTTATTTCCAAGCTGTTTCTCATAGCAAATGTTGATTACACATATATTATGATTTTTTCATATTAAACGACGATTATGAAGAATTAAAGAATGTATCATTAAGTCAAATTTTGCGCAACGGCACAAGGGAAATACGTAAAATACTTCACAAATATTAAATATCTAAAACTCTATATGTATTAATTTAAGTATATTCATTAACTTAATTATTTCGCCGTCGACGTGCACATTTATGTACATAGCGTGTTATTCTTCAGATTATACAGGCTCATTCGTCTAGAAATTTAGTTACTTCGCTAGAAAAAAATACACCTTCTAAGTCTATCAACGTACCTCATTCTCTACACATTTTTTCTTCTTATCCGTTGACATTTTACTCTCGTTGTGCATCCGTGCTGCTTGTAATTACTCTTAATTCCCTACATCAAAGGCATTTTACGTCTCTCATCCGTCTTCGCGCGTCCATCTTCTCTCCTCCCCGCATGCATTTCAAAATCCACACGTGCTCGAGGACGTCTAATTAGAAATCCGGCTACTACTAAGTCCCCGCCGAACTGGTCAGGACGCAGCAGAAATCGCAAAGCGCACGAAACATCCGGCCGAGATTGGTTTCGTAGAAGAGAGCGCAATGGATAATTCCCCGTGTACGTCGGGATGAAGTCCGGTGCTTCGCGGAGGAGGGCTTCCGTTCACGGGGAATCGTTTGGTATGATTCAGAAGAATGCTGCGTCCCCACTCCTCGCCTTCCTCCCACAAATGGAAAGTCGGGTTCTCGCAGCCTCCGTATCCCCCCGCTCCCCGCCGTCCATCGCGGACTATGGGGGCGGTCGGACGGCGAAACAGGGAGGCCATCTTGCGGAGGCGTGCCGAACTGCGGCCGCTTTTTTCGTCGTCCACGCGGGAGATGGACCGTCTACCCGCAAATTCGTTTCCGATCGAATGCCTGTTTTCCTCCACCAAATCCTTTCTTGTTACTCCGTTAACGGTTTATCGTTTAGGTTGATTTGTTGATTGTGGAGAATGCAGGGTTTGCTTTGTGCGATTTAAGGATCCCAGGGAGCGACCGAGGGTAGTGGTCAGGGAGTTTTCGGTTCGAGATTTGAATTTTGGGAGGTTAAAGAGAGTTTAAACAGCCGGAAATGTACATTTCAACGGGGTTTCTAGGATTCAAGTTCATTTTGGCGAAGTTCCTCAGTTTTTCTCGATTTCGTTCCGAAATGTTCATAAAATTTAGGATTTGCTCTTCATGAGTATACGCAATATCTTCAAATATTTTCATTGTTCGTAATTAAGATTTTCTGCGAAATTCACTCAATGGATAGCTTCAGCGTTGACAGTCGTGAACTAAGGAAAAAACTAAAAAGGAATTCGAAACAATTTTAATTTTCAATAAATTTCAATGCGGTATTGTTTTCGTCAACCTCTCGTAATGACGATTTCCGTGTATTATTCTGTCTAGAGAGTGTTGTGAATGATTCGGTCTTCTGATATGGAAAGAAAAATGGCCTCTCTTTTTGAGAAAACTTCCCAACTAGAGTGATTTCGGATGTGAAACACTCTATTTCTCTCTCTTGGCTATGAAGTATATTATTCTCATTACACAATATCCATCTACTTGCGATTATTTATGGCAGAGAATGAATATTTCAGATATAGAATTCTATCTTGCGATTTCTAGAAAATCGTTGAATTATTTATCTCGTAAAAATTTGGAATTAAATAATTTTTGATTGGATTTTCATATTTAAAATAAATTACATATCTTCTCATCTTGGAACTCTAGAAATATTACTCATCGAATGCAAGCATATTGGATATCAGTCGCATGTTTCGCTGTATCATGAGCAGAAATTTTCCTGTATTAAATTAAGGGTGTATCGTATATTTTGCCATCTGTTCCGCTGACCGATTCATGGTTTTAGTACTTAGTACCCCTAACTAAGCTCAGCCAGACATTGAATCATGCACATGACACCGGTACATAGAATTTCCATTGCAGCATTAATAGGTGGTCTCACGAATCGGATGAAGTCCGCGGGGACATAATATCCAAGAGAGGGCCTTTCAGACATCGGGGAAGGGAGCCGTTGCCTTCCCATTCTCCATTGATAATTCCTCGTGAGGTTTCAATCCGTCGAATCTTCGTGTCTTTTTGGGCGTGTCCTTAATATTCCTTCCAACCGTCCCTCTTACCGAGAGGATCATGTCTCACCGAGTGCCCCACCCTCATTCCGCCATTCCTTTAAGTTTCTCTCTTACTTTCTACGAGTCTTCCATTCCTTCGAGAGATAAAGGCATGATGTAATCGGCCTTTTGAGTTGACCCGTGAAAAATCGAATTGGTCGGTACCAATCTCTCTGGAATTTGCATTGCAGGAGAGATTTAGATTTAGAGTTATCAGAAGAGCTCGCTTACTCTAACTGTAACTAATTGCGCTGTTAGCCTATGAAGTTGATCTATTAAAATCTTTTCTCACTAGATATGAATTAAGAGAGTAAAAGGAATAACGACTAATTTTATGCAAGCAAAATATGAACGATTTTGTAGAAAACGCTGAAGTGGATTTTTTTAAATCAATAAACATACAGCGAAATTTTATCTCTAACACGAAATGTTTAAAAGAACGTTGAAGAATTATTACATTACACAATATTATAATATACATAATAATAAATATAATGTTAATCATGTATTATTGTAAATATATTGCTTGTAATTAAATAATTTCCCTACATCAATAGTATTCCTGCGTAAGCTCAGTTACGTACCGGGTACTTTGTGCAATGTACGCTGTCGCACAGTTATACCATATAATAATGAATTGGAAATGTGCATTATTCATCCATATATTCCATTTATCTTCTACTGGAAAATATTTTGTTAATTTATCTCGTTCTGAAAATGCCTCACTTCATTTTTATGTTACTTGCGTTTGGGTGAAATAGTAGGAAATGGAGTTTTTGTGCTGTTCCTCAATGCTTCAGGATTAGGTTAGGAATATATTCTACTATCCTGGATTAGCATATTCCGGGTCACGGGCGATTTTGATTTGGAGCCACTCACCCGACCAGCACGCGTATTCGATTGGATGTCGCTCGCAATCTTTTATATTCCGATTCTGATTGACTGCGTCACTTCTCTTTCGTCTGCAGATTCTGTTTTCCTTCATCTCGGCTTATCGGTTTTGAGGATAGATTTTCGGATTAAGGGACATGAGTGGATCATCCCCGGTTATTGGAATTTGTCGGTCGAAGTGAATGCATGATTATTCTCCGTGAATTGATGGCTCAGCTAATGCAATAGGAAAGAGCCGTAGAAACGTTAGTGAAGCTACATTTTTAGTTACTAGCAATACTATAATTGTTCATGTCGTTTAAGAGAGTAGACAAATGTAGTAATTTTTTCTAAATTTTATGGAGAATTGGTACTTTTTGTTGTAATTTGGTTGTGCACGTATTTAGGTATATCCTTAAACACTGTGATGTAACTGCCTCGTTCTCCTAGATTGAGCGGGATATTGTATTACGGAAAGCTGGATGAAATCATGGCCTTTCTGAATTGCTGAATCAGCCTTACTTGTCGTTTTCGGCGCTGAGAGAACCTCTGGATTATTTCCTTCCAGCTATTGGAGAGATAGTCGTTATACGTCTCTCGAATTTAGTCATACGTTTTCGCTGATGAATTTATATGAAAGGAGACTGATGTCTTTAAAACATGGTAGTACAAGCTGTATGGCTAGTCCAAGTACGATTAAGACTTCGCCGGCTGCAGATAAGTTACTTCACTGAATATTGTACCTTACAGTTTTTTCAATTTATTTATCACTTCTCAATAAGAATGACTTCTGCAATGGAATCAGGGAAATAATTCCAATTACATAATTATTAGTATTGTGTACAAACACACTACCATTCCCTAACCAGAAAAATCTGACTAGCTGGGAGTTGATCCCAGATCCGGGTTGTTGGGTTTGGAAGTTCGCTAACTACTCCGCAGCCGCGACCAGTAAATGTAATGAATCGATTAATCATATGTCATATGATTTCACTGATAAAATAGTCAATTTTAAATTAAGGATTGTGTTTGTTTATTGGGACTATAAGAGCGATTGATTTGTTAGCTTTATTTCTTAAAATTACTTATCTCAAGAATAAAAGAATTACTGAATAGTCTGCGCGGAATAAGATAGAAGGACGCATGCGTCCACTAGGCCGCGGATTGGACACCCTCGTTAAAGCTGGTCAAGGCTTTTTGAGGTGTGATGGGTCTTGTTGAGAGTTAATGTCATTGATTCCGCGGAACGCTTACGCCGACACCCAGTGTGTTACACCGATAAACCTCCGTGAATCGAGGGATTGGTATGTTCTTCCCAACAGCTGTTATCGTCGATTGTCATTCATTATCGGACCCTCCTCCTAAATCAGGAATTCCACAAGGGAATCGCGCAACTGCGGATGAAAAAGTGAGGAAACAAACGACATTCAATTTCCTTCTTCGGTCAATCGTGTCTCCCCTCCCCCGTGCGGCCCACCAACAATGAATGGCCAACGCGACCTCGGTGAAATCTTTTGTGCCATTCTTTCTCACGCGGCCGGTGTCGTCATAATAATTTCGTCGCTGTTTCGCGGGCGTGGGAAGGATGCGGCGGTTTTCTTTTGTTAATTTTTACCCGCCTCCGCCGTTTGTCCGCGTTTTATTGATTTCCGTCGCGGATCCGACCCCCCACATTTGCTCAATCTTCTCCCACATCCTCTCTCCAAAAAAGACGCTGTGTCTTATCGCGAGCGCTAATTAATTCCGAGATTGTAAGCATGCGCTACCGGAGTGACATTGAGTGACGGAAACGCTGGTAATTATCGTCGTTGGTTTTTGGAAAGCCAGGTGTTAGATTGAAATTTTGACAGAGGACCTAATTTAGTTGAAATTTTTGGACGGAGATTTTATTTCCCCCACGTTTCATCTACATCTTAGTAGATTTTTCCTGAACTTCTAAAACTTATTATTGCACGTTTTGCCAACTGTATGGATGTATCCAAAATCTTTGCAACTTAGTTGTAGTGCTTTTAAATTGCGGAATGGTTATTGTATGTAGTTTACTCGAAAGAAGTGCATTCATTAGAGTTGTGAGAATTGAAAGTGGACACTTAATTTTGTCTTTCTAAACTCTTCAGAGGATTGAATTTTGCAGTTAGAAGTGACCAGGACGATAAAACAACCTAAAATGTTTATTTGAAGCGCAAAATATAGGTATAAATACATTATTATCTCTAATAAAAGACAGTAAATGTTTATAGAAAGAAACAAAACTTAGAATTTCTCATCATCCTTCAATTCTCGCCAAAAAAGTCACTCTGTTTCTTAAAGTACCTGATAGACATATTTATATAGACAAATTCATCCGCTTTCACCATGCATCCCTCGCATTGTAAAATATTTTTTACTTTTTTATAATAAAAGGTTTAGAAAAGCCATTTAAATTATTAATTCATCGCTGTGGTGGTTTTATCGTATTGAGTTGAATCGCATTTTTGAGACTGAAGCTCAGTTTCATTGTAAATTTTCAGCGTGAAAGGCATTTTGTTCCTGGTTTTGGCATTTTAGAGGCATTCCTCGGATATTACCCGAGTTAAAAGTCTATCATGTTTTCTCATTCTTTGACCTAAAAAACTCTTAAATCACACGCTACGCTATCATTCTCATTTCCTTATCGCCCGGGGAAATTCCTGCCTTGGGATCTCGATCTCATCATTGGATAACACCCTTTTGTCAGACATGGAATTAAGAAAGAAACCGAGCGACTGGGAAATGCAAAATACTGTATTTATAGACGCTGTTTTGAAACGACAAGTTTTGCAACTCCGTCAATGAAGCAGATCTTAGAATCACGTATTTCCTTCGCTTGTTTTAAGCTTTGGCCCAGACACTGTAGCAGGGAAACTTGACTGGAAGATTTCCAACTTTGGCCTTTGTCTCAGCATGGGAACTGATCCAATAAGTTTCCGCTAGAAATCATTATGTCGGCTGGTGTAGGTTCATTTTACATTTGCGGTACATGTGCGCTAAGTGATTTCGATGATGGACTTTAATTGACGTCTCTTCGATTCGAACTTGTCGGAAAACACTCTAATCGCTTCAAATTGGATTTATATGTAAACGGAGGTTAAATAAATGGAGGATTACGGTTGTTTACGGTAGCGTATTGAATGAAATCGCGTAAAGTTTTCTTCTCATTTATAGTGCCTGTTTAAGCTTGATTGTCTCTAGCAGTAGTTTATAAATAATTGCTGTGATTTTATTGCTTTAACGATAATCTTTATTCATATAAAGAATGTAACCGCCTTAAGATGATCTTTTGCAATGGTATGAACCCTGTTTTTCATTTCAAAAGAAGTTAACTTCCTTATTTCCTCAGTCCTAATTATTGGTGAAACTGCTATTTTCGTAGCTTTAGATGTTCGTCTTAAATGAGATTCATTTAGTCATGACTTAGCCGGTGATTGTGGTGCATTTAGTAACTTTTCAAGGCCTTGATAAATATTTTCTTCAATCCTTTTTTCATCTTTTAGGAATGCTACACATAGCGGAAATTTAAAAACTCAAATCATCCCAAATGAAACAACTTAGTTTTTGTCTATGGCATTATTTTATTATGAAAAGCAAATTGTTTTACAGAATTCGCTAGCGACTCAATGCCCGTTACATGTCAGCTCCACTAAGAAGTTTATTTCCTTACTCTCGTAGTTTCTCTTAATCAATCTCCTAACACATTTTAAGATTACTTTTTACTGAAAAGAGCTGCTTACCTTGGAAAGGTCGTTCGCAGCTACCTATCCATTCAAAGGACAAGTATGAACATAGATCTTCTCTTATCAAAGATGCCTTGAAGTGTCATCCATAGTCTATCGTTCTTCGCTTCCATTTGGAGGGAGAGATGCCGGTATATCGTTTTAGTCGCTAGTTATATTTCGCATTTTTAACGAGTTCCGGAGAAGATGAATTCTGTTCGTTGAACCAGTCGGATATTATCCGTTACTTTTATTTAATTCGCTATGGGGAATATCCGCGTTGGCTGAGGAGCATTGATCGAGAAAGATACGGATATTCAATACGAGAGGAACTCTTCCTTTTTCCATCCTTATCTCCCGTCTTCTCGGTTCTTCCTCCGCCGTCGGCATTTTTCTAAGAGCCTTGTGGTCATTGTTGGGCAGCGGATGGCCGCTCAAGTCGCCGTGGCGGCAAAAGAGAGTGGGAGGTCTTCTTTACAGAGTCCGCAGCCGCGCCTTGCTTAAAAATTCACTCGCCGGCCGCTCCCCTCTGCACCCCCCTGCACCTCTCACACCTCCGCCGCATTCCACGTCCGCACCGCCGCGCCTGGCGCATCCCTCATATTTTTCAAAATGGTGGCCATTCTCGTGTCACTTCTTCTCCGAGTGTTTGCCGACGAGTAATTAGGAAATTCTTCCAGTATCCATTCCGGGCCGAATATGCGTCGGGCTTTTTTGAGTGGATGCATGCATTATTTACGGACGTGCTAAGTCAGCGCCGAATGTGAGCGCGTTTTGTCTCGGCCGCCGTTGGTCGTTAAAAAAAAGAAGGAAAATGAATCGACGACCATTATTCCCCGCGGAGGAGTGAATATTTAGAATTTCGGAATAAGTTCGAAGCGAGCGCTTTTAGAGGATTATTCGCGATGCCGAGTGTCCTTTTATTGCGAGCCGAAGGAGTTTTTAGTGCGTTCTACAAATTCGAGCGAATGAGTCAAGTTGTGCCGTAGTGGGCGTTTTGTTCTTCTGTTCTTCATGTTGTTCTCCCTAGATATTTCAGAAGGGAAATACGAATGCCTCTAATGGAATGAATTTATTCCTCCCTGCTAATCGTGGAGAGTTGTTTTGCTTTTCTCAATTTAGGCATAACTTTTGCAGTCGTTTCTGTTAATTATTTTAGAACCTCTCACTTAGGACAGCGGCACTGAAAACATGCCGAATATTTCTGTTTGACGGAGGAATTCAGTGCTTCTTTCACTGTCTGTGTAATGATCAGGATTTGGCGTTTCTGCCTTAGCCTTCATCACCGCGCGCTGAATTAGTACTCACAGTGCTCTCTCCTTTCGGATGTTTGCGGGCACGGGCTTTTTGAACAAATTTTTGTTTTTTTTTTCAAATTCCATAATTTTGGGACGAAAATATTACGTAATATATCATGGTGAGGTAACCGAATTGAATAAGGTGAACGGATGAAATCGAAAATTTAATCGTGCTTTTCTCTATAGAGTATTAGTACCATGTAAATTTGTCGGAGAAACGATGAGTAAAAGAGCGTAGTTAAAAACGTTCTTTCGGGATATGTAATTCTTTTCTCTCACTAATTAAATTTTTTCAGTAAGTAAAAAATTATTTCTGCTTCAATCTTCCTTACAGATAACACTAGCTCAGATTCATCCATTCGCGAACTGAATGAGGTTGTATTTGGTCGCAGTTGCGAAAATTTGGGCCTAAAAGTCGAAATTTCCCAAATTGGTCGTTTTCCCCTTTTTTGCACCCTTTCAGTTGCTGCACGGATCGCGCTAATGCACGTAAACGTTTTGCGCTTCGAAATCGTTACGGGAGGGACTCGAGTCTCTACTCCGGAGATCAATGAACAAGAAAGCAATACATCGTCAATGAGTGTGTAACTTCTCGCAGAGAATGATTTTCCCTCTCTTTAAGCAACTGAAAGCGCGCTGAAAGAAGATCTAAAAATTTAGCACCTTCGTCTTTTTTGCTCGTCTTTCCGGCATATCTCTCGCTTCCTTGTTCTCGCTCGAGTGATGCAACTCTGCTCCCGGATTTCCCGCGCCGTTTAGTGCCCGACAAAAAGTACGCGACGCTAGGAAGGCCTTTAACACACAATGAAGGCAGGAAAGAGGGCAGAACGCACTCCGCGTAATACGAAAGGGTTTGTTTTCCCGAGTGGCATTTCCCAAGCAAGTAAGACTCGGCCAGCGTCCTATGTGGAACTTGAGATAGCTAAGGGTTGGTGTTCGAGCTTAGATACGATTTTTTATGATAAACGTGTTTATTAGGAACCGGAGAGCTTTGTCAGGTATGCCATAAGAGAATATCATGCGTCTCTTTAGAATGAATCGTATTCAGCAGTTCTTTGAAAAGAAATTATTTTGTTTTCAATTTTGAATGTTGCGCATGAAACGGATTTATTTTGTTCGCATAAGGATGAATTTCGATGTATCTTAGGAAGGTAGTTTCTGCTATAGACATGTCGCAATGCGAACTATGCGTTATGACTGTGTCTCAAGGCAGTTGGTGTTGATGGAACTGCTCTAACCAAACACTTGAGGGTTTTTTTATCTATTCTTATAATACACATCTTAGAGTAATGTTTAACGGGTTCTTAATAGCGATTTCTACTTGAATTTCTAAGGTAGTACAAAATTTTTTTCGAAGGATTTAGGCGTTTACTTTGTACGAGTATATCTAGTTACAGTTTACTTTTCCAGACTTACTGGAATAATAAAATCAACGAAAGTAACCTTAAGACCAGTAAATCATGATCTTCGGAATTTGGGTACGTAGTCTTGAAAATTGCATTTTTTCGATCTGGTGGCAGGGGTGCCAACACATACTAAGTAAGCCCTACTTTCGAAGTTTGAGGTTGGATTCTAATACATTTCATACCTAGTTGCCGATTCCTCTCTAAGGGTACTCACACTGAAATTATCCATCCTGCGGTCGGATTTAACTTAACCCAGCAGCATCCTGCAGATGATGTCTCCTCGAATTGTGGTGGTGCGCCGTTCGAAGGGCTGTATCCAAGAAGGGTCTACGCTCGCGCGCCACCGGCATTGTGGTGCAAATCAAGCACGCGACCTTCTCATGATACCTCCCGCGCGTATTTTCGCTACTCGTTTTTGTCCCCCTGAGAGAGTTGTTCCGTGGCGTGATGTGGAAGGCACGTTTCCTCGTCCCAGTCAGCTCCTTTTTTTATTATTCGCGGGTGATTTTACATGGCCAACCGTGCTGAATCTGGAGGCGGTTACAATGTGTCAGCAGCAAAAAAGGGGTTCACTGAATGATCTATCTACATAAAAAGATGGTGCAAAACTTGTATTCTCTATCATTTCGATTTTTAATTTTTACGGCTACATACTACAAAGTAATAACGTTGTAGTATGGAACATTTCGTCGGTTCCGACGCAAAATATTTCTCCATTTATGGCAATTTTTGAAAAATTTTAAAGAAAGGATTAAAATCGTATATAGATACTCCTGCAATATATTTCCGCCGCCTGAAAAATCTAAACACCCTAAATAATAAACGAAAAAATGTAAAAATGTATTCCAAACAAAGCTAAATTGCTGCAAAAACGGAGTTAAGAAATGGTACGTATTGTACGAAAACGTACGTATCCCCAGTAGAAATGTACTTATCCCTGTTAGTACGGGAACGCATGTATATCTTCAACGTTTCATTAATTTCGCACCTTCCTTGTCTTACTTGTAATATTTGTAATACCATTCTTGTATTTTCACGTGTTATAACCCCCTGTTACTTTCTAACTATAAATTAAAGAATACTAATTTGCCTCTGATCTACATCTATATGACTAACCTGCAAGCCATCTTTCGGCGTGTGGTAGAAGAAATGAGGCCTCTAATGATGAAATAGGATTTATGCCTGTTCTGAATATACGCCGATATTGGAAATTCTCTGGGTTTCTCTTCAATAATATTACGCCGACCTCGATATTTCTGTTTTTCCTCCAGTGTTCTCATCATAATCTATCACGCGGATCACCTCTTTCACTACCCATAAGACTATATGAGGGGCGGAATATTTAAACAAGCGAAGCTTTCCATTCGGAGCGCCGATAAAAAAAAAATCACAAAGGCAACTTTCATTTGTTTTTGATTCATGCGCCGAATCATTATGTCGGCTACTCGAATTGGAATTCCGGCGAAATTGCTTCGCGGAAAAAAATTAAGCCAATCCTTTTTGTCCTTCGTTTGTTTCCGAGGGATTCGTCATTTAGCGAGGGCGTCTCGAAATGGCGAAGAAATTAATGATTCATTCACAGCTGCGCGTTCGGGACCAGATTAGTTCTCCTCGCTTTCGCTAGGGCGGCGTAATAAGCGAGGCTAGCGCGTGTCGGTCATTGGTCCAAAATGTCCGTCGGAAGAAGCAGACTATCCAACTAAGCAATACGTCATGATTCCTTTTCACTACTTGTTAATGTCCAAAATAACTTTGATGCGTTGCTCTTTATATAAATACAATTTGGATGCATATTCGCTTCGAATCAACGTCTATAGTAATAATCAGAATTAGTCTGAGAGTAGGAAACCAGTTTAGTAATACCCTTAGCCTCAAGATTATTCTTTCGCCAATCTTAAGTGAGCTATTTTCTTTACCGCCTACGAAGATATTCTAGACAAACAATGGTTTAATTCTGTTGGAACTCAAGGCTTCACAGAGATTCCACCTAGATTAAAACTCGGCTTTTGATTCGTATGCATTTTTGAAATTAAAATGTCAAGGTAGGTATCGTCTTTGAATGCAAATTAAAATAATGAAGCCGTAGCAAGTAGTTGGGAGTTCTGAGCCTAATAATACTCTCTAAGTGTTTGCGTGCGCAGTTAAGAAAGGCGCCGTTGCTCGGGAAGGAATGTTTTAAGGAGGATTAAAATCATTCGAGTCTTTGAAAAATTCTTAAAATGCAAATGTATGCGTTTTCATGCATTGTAAGAAGGACGATGTCTGCTGATAAGGAATGTGATGTATGATTTTGCGTGCCTGCATACCGTCTGTATTCGTTTCTGTAATATTGGGAAATCTCAAAACTTGTTTCGTCTCTGATTTTGGGGAGTTGCTGAAAGAGAAGGATATTTATGTAATAAAAAGTTAGCTAGGGAATTCCGTCTTAGTTTTAGTTAATGTGGGAAAATGGAGTTTATAGCCCGAAGCGAAAGAGTGCATTCTCGATTCGCGGAAGAAGCGATTTTATTCGGGACGTTAAAAAAGGAAAGCTTTGTGCCTTTCCAAAATGTTCAGGAAGCGAAAATTTACTCCCCTGCCACATGCAAATGCAGTGCATTTTTACGGCAAAAGGTGTTGAATTCGAACGAACCCTCATGTTTTTCCCTCAGACTTTCATTCCTTTCCCTTTCCTTTCATAACCACCGCGCCTGTTATCGTAATCGCGGAAAAACCCGGCAGAAAGATGCGCAGCCTGTCACGTGACCTACGTGTTGCGAATAATACCCCACGAAATTTCATCCTCGGCGCACATGCCAGGAGCTTTCGGTACTTTCATACCCGGTAAATCGGGTAGGGACAGCCGTGCAAAGATGGCGTGAGATACTGCGGCGTCGTGATCCCTTCCCGCGTGACTCGAGCGACTCTCTCGCGGTGGCACTACTTTTTCATCGCCGTCGTCTTCGCCCCGTAACTTTCCTTTCGTCGGCGGGAATGCGTTCGATTCCCGGCTCTTTTTCCGCGTTTAATCCACCCTTTTCCATTCTCACGACCTCCGTCGTGTTCTTCCCCACCTCTGTTCATCGCTCGCGATCGCTTTATACTAATTTCCAGGACGTTGACACCGTGTCTGGCGGACGGGACCGCGATTTACTGCCTTATTCCTCCGCGGTTGGGTTCCCGGGCGTTTTCGACGTGGGGTTGGTCGAGGAGTGGATGGATGGTTACCGTGTCGAGAGGCGGTGCTCCCTCGCGGAATTTTAAAAGTCACTTAATGCAGCGAAGGAATGTGACTGGATTTGCTTTTGAAGGGAATGTTATGCTCGCGAGTGATGATATTTCCGGCTCAGTCGGGGTGAACTTGTGGCTGCAGAGCGTCAAAACCCATGTATTTGTGAATCTGCTCCTAGAATTTACAACTGATGTGATTTTTTCCCATTTTGTTATACCTGTATATATAGGCCTTTATTGTACATACTTCCATTGATTCAATTCTCATAGTTAGCTCAAGATATAATGGTAACAATCTTCGGAAAAATATTATCCATCCTCACCTTTAAAGATTAAGTAGCTCTTAAAAACTATTATCCATCGCTTCTTATGGATACTTGAGAAGGTTCAGTAATTTTACTGTGAGGAATTGCTGTAACATGCGATGCCGTGCTCTGTTTCAATGAAATGTATTTTGCATACTCCTTTCTGGTGATTATCTCTGTTTCTTGAACACATTAAGTTTCTTAAAATAGAGTACACATTTAAGCTCGTTAAAACATCGTAATCTGTAGTAAAATACCATTCATAATGATGCATCTTACTTCGGAAGATTACAATTCTTTGAATATCTAACTAAATTGTACTCCTATCAATTAGTATTTCATAAGACTTTAAAACTTTGACTTAGCTGAAATTTAATTTGAAATATTTATGCTAGTAATTGTTTGTCACTTTGCTTTCTTATAACTTCTACGCCCACCTTTTTCAGCATCAGTTATAAATTACGAGAATACTTTGCAAACGTCATTGACAATAACACAGTATATTATTCATAGCGTAATGTCATTCAGTGATTTCTCTGTTATATAGTAATGTTTTAACAGCTGGGATAACGGCTCTAGGTATTAGTCTTAAAAATGACGCAATTTGTTAGCATGCTATGAGGACATTTTGAATGATGCTCGCCTCATTTCTTTCTGTAGGACGGACGCTTACGGAAGCCATCTATTTTCTTTGTGATTGACATGCACAAGAATTCTTGATGAAGTAGTTCGACAAAAGATTTCTCTCTCTCCAAATTTCTTTCTCTCTTTCTCCCGCGCCCCTTTTAGCGATTCTCTTTTGTCGGCTTTTGTCCTTTCCGAGAGCGCTCAAGCAGTCTTTGACCCCTTTAACCGAACATCTTTTGTTCGCGTCTCCAGCCATTCGTTATACGTAAAGGATTAATGATTTTTGGGCGTGTGCCTTCGCGTGTTACTTCACCCGCTCCGCAAGGAGCTCTCAAAAGCATCTCGAAAAAGATTCAGTCACTTTTTTAGGAAGTACGATTACTCGTACTTCTCTCGGGCTTAATCCGTAAGTGCATCAAGAATGATTCGTACCTAGTCGTAACTAGGTTTGACGTGTCGTCGCCAAGGAAGAGTTACTATTTACCGGTGTTGACAGGTGCTTATCCCGAGGAGCTCATTGGCGCGTTATTTTGTCACGCCGTCCGCTCGTTGCACGAGTTTGCAAAGCGGCGACGAGATTAGTGCGATAATTGACTCTGCGGTCTTCCATGAATTAGTGCGAGTTAGAGGCGCGTGTTCCTGCTTGGCGTTTACGGTCACGCTGCGCCTAATGCCGATCCCAAATGATTGCGCAGTGGAATTAGGGATGCGATTGCGAAAAGATCGACCTATCGAATTTTACGATTCTATCGGTAGACCGCTCACTATAGGCCGTTGGGAATATTCATACCTGATCCTAAAGGTACTCGCAATGCAGAGAGGACTAAACTTATTATACCTGTTTCAATGTATATGACCTTCGACGTTTTGTTTTATTGATGATAGTATGATTTGGAGAACAATCCATGAATATTGTATTCTTGGAAATGTTGACCCTTTTTCTTTAGAGCGTAATTTCTGATTAGATGAATTGTTATATTTACTTGTCCTAGATATTGCAGACTCCACCAGTAAGCGCTTGTACTTGAAAATTTAACAACCTTTCTATGATAAATAAGGATCGTAAGATAAGTCTTTTCGAAATCGATTTCTTTTTTCTATCATTCTTCAAATTAACCTTTTGGGATTAAAAATGGGGTTTTACATCTAGTCTATCTTAATATTTTCCTTCCCATTTGGTAACTAATAAATAAAAAAATAATAATAATGAATACATAATAAACAAAAAGGAAGAATGATTTTACAGGGCGTTCACCTTTTGATCAAATTGACGTAGTATCTGAGTGGAGTGAAAATATAGCTGAAATCCAACTTAAAGTGCACATCTACGCTGAGAAAAAACTTATAATGGTTGCTAGAAGTAAAGTAAGGAAGATAGTGGCGTTTTTGCTTCAAATTTATAAAAATGTAAAATGTCTCATTGCCGTTAATTATCCTGGTTCTTTCGCGTAATAAGCCAGTTGACATACGCTATCACTCCAGTCTGTCTCAAACGTGGAAGTCCATGTAGATTCATATTCGCTCCGCTTGTGACTTTATAGGTTTCGTAATGTTCGTGCATGGCTTTTGCACCCCTCTGATTTAATGAAGCGAGAAGTTAGGCCTCGACAGTCCCGGCAATTGGCACTGCAGCATCCGCCATTTTGGAGCCTCTCCTTCCCCTGTCATTCGTGCCGATGAGTTGAAGCAATTACTCGCGCAGTGAAAGAGAGAGAGGAAGCAGTCACTTGGGCTGCACAGAGGATGCCTTCCCTCGGCACCCGACGCGGACTCCGCTAATTACACCTTAACACTCTTCATCCACTGATCTCCCCTCAGCCATTCGTCCGGCAGGAAGCAAAGATGAAATTGAAAAGAAAAATTGCTGCAACTAGGTTGCCACATCTATCATCCTCCGAGATTTCTCACAAATCTTCTGCTATTGACAGCTTAGTTACCTCGATTTGAATCTAGTTATTTATGAGTTGGATTCGGAGAAAGATACCGAGCGTGTTACCGATGTGTAAGGATGTTTTTATGCCGCGTACTTCTGCGGAGTTTCTATTTATTTATTAATTTTGTACGCGTAACTTATTTGTCAGTGAAGGAAGACTTCCATTCATAGGTCTGCATAATTAAATGTGTGTATTTACTGAGTAATATTCTTAATAGTATGAGTATTTTCAGCGCTTGTTGCATTGCTTACTGAGAACAACATTGCCTTGAATCGTTCACTATGTTATAGTTACGTTAAGTTTTGTTTCGTTTGAAAAGTTTTCAGGAATTCTGTAATAATTTTTCTTTTTGTTTGTTTGCAGGTGAGTGTCACTATCCCGAGATCGGGTGGACCCATTACGCTTAAGAGAAATAAGGAGATATGTGAGTATTTGTATCAAGTGGCAGTGTAAATTTAGGATAATTACGGTCTTACGTATCATGTTATGATCTAAACCTAAATCTCTAATACCGGCTGCGATGGTGGAGTGTTTATCATGCTAGCGTTCCATAACCTCTCGGGTAGGAATTCCGGACAACTTAAAATTTTCTGGTTAAGGAATTTGTGTTTGCGTTCGTAAATAGTAGTAATTAATGACATGGACGTAATCGGAGCCTTTCTGTTTCCATTAAAGAAATTGTTATTTTTCTTTTTTAATTCAGCTTAAAATAAAAAATAGAATTCAATGCATAGTATGTAATTTCATTATCGGAGTGGAGAAAATTAGCGGATTCTCTTGTCCACGAATGCAAATAAGGCCGAAACGATGGGGCAATTGCTTAGTTTTGCGCACCTTATTAAATGCTCCGCCTCGAAGGATTAAAATCAGGGATAGACGTGTCAAAATCTAGAACGTAAACACAACATATTTCAGTTGGGATTATAGATATTGTCTAGTAGGAAGCGATAGAAAAGGATTCTTTATCTAAAAAAATTGTTGTAAAAATGGTGTTTTCGTCGAAGTTGAGATCTTTACTAGAAATTCCCAAAAAAGAAAAAGTAAGCGGATCCGACGCCGCGATCGAGGCGAAATCTCTTGGAATCACGGCGATATTTCCCTAATGAAACGTGTCCGCTCTCTCTGATAAGGTTCCTCCCCCGGCCCGTTAATTGAGTAAACGCTCCCTTATCTCCTTTTGTTTTTCATCCGTGCCCCAAAGAATAGCATATTCCGTTATCTCGCGATTATTATTAGCGTTTGAGGACCATTTGAAGATAAGCTACCTGGCCGCATTTCGTTATCGCTAGGGTTTTAATTTCGCGTTATCTCGCAGGAGGAAGGTAAAAAGGTTGGATTAATATCAAGCGAGAGCTGTATCACCTCACGGCGAGAGGGAACGTCACTTCCGTCCTCAAGGCCCCTTTTTAAACTTTATTAATTACAAAATCGACGTATCGAGGAACTGGTCTGACTGCGTCATCCCTTTACGAGACGTCGGATTGGTATCGGAGGAGGCCGTCATTATCGCTAATTATCCTTCATTTCCGTTCTGTATTCGAAGGCGGCGTCACGAAGCGCAATTAAACGGTTTATTGAGGGAGATTCCGGTTGTCGTTTATTCGTTGCGACTTAGTTCTGCGCCGACGCAAGCGATGCAAATTTCGATATTGCGGTGCAAATTAGTGAAATATTATATTTCGCTGAATTGCGTTAGATTTTGAATGTGGGTGCAGTGGATATTAACCTTCGGGACCCCGAATAGCCAGGTGGGTAGCGCGTTCGGCTTTGGTAAAAACTGTTCCGGGTTCGATTCCCGGTGAGTGCCCGAATGTGCGAAATGAACTCAGCTGTCGAAGCACTTTAATTAAACTATGCTACTGCTATTGACCTTAAGAATAGCGCGGCTGATAATATATTGAGGGAGCTATTTCCCAACGTATAACTCAGTCATTTAATGTAACGATTTTATATACCCATGCCATTAGCTGTCAGTAGTTTTGAAGAGGGAATTAGGCTTACTAGGCGAGATGAGGAGTGAGGTAATTTTCATTTACTTTTCTCACTTACCCAGAATGCTTTTAGCGGGAATAGTTCACGGAAGTGCATCACAATGACCTTACAAATTACACTTTCACCATTCTTCAGTAAAGACCAAAACTTACGTCCTTACTCAACTTTAATATTGAGCTAGCTTTCATACTACAGCAGTGATGAAAGGAACATGATTAGTACATGAAAGATGCAGTTTCTATAGTTAAAGTGAAAATGTTAAATAAAAAATATCGTATCCAAAAAGATACTACAGCAAAAAATGACACTCTCAGACGTTTATTTATTTTAATTAAAGTTTGTGTTTTACGTACTCGAAATTTCAGTGAAAAGTTAACGAAATTATTTCTGGTATTTTAGCCATCTAAAATGTCTTTGCTTATAAACGTCTTTGATTTTCGATCTCTCAGCAATTACTTTTTTTTAACTGTCAAATCTTAGAAATAGAAATCCCTTTTTAGGACTGCATAGGGGTTTTTCTACTTTCATTTCTTTTCTTTCTTCGTTCTTATTCCTTGACACGGATTCCGCGAGTCTAATTTTTATTTATTTGTGTCGAGAATGTAAAGATAAGCCGAAGTCGCCTTTGTTGAATGTTTCTCTGAGCGTGCCGTATCTATAGAAGTGAACTCTTTGTGCCTCTTTAATTATCTTAATGACGGAGCCCGGCCATAACGAGGCCCCCCTCTCTCTTTAATTATTATTTTTTCAACTAGACATTCTTTTGTTTATCCTTCCTCTCTTAGAAATACGTAACCCAGATATCTTTCTCGTTTTTTCCCGGGCAAAGTCTCTAAAAACAAGGTGTTTTCTTTGTCGTCTCCCCGACTACGCCGTGCTTGTCGGAGGCCGCCCTTTGTTAAAAAATAGATTTTTTTTCGTAATTCTGTCTTTTGAAAGCTTTAGCTGAAACTCCGCATAATCTTTTATTATACCTTAGTTTTTTGCTTTCTGAAAGCCCTTTGTAAAGGTACCATATTATTGTAATTGACGAGGCTAAACAATTTCTTGATAAAGTGGAAGCTGCTTATTTATATGGCAAGATAAAAATTGACTTTTTGGGAGTAAATTTTGCTGGAAAATTGGTTTATGAATTAAAACAAAATTGCCTCTCTCCATATTGTAAATTTTAAAATGGTCCAATTTGCAGAGCAAAATGTATGCTATAAATACTTATACATACTTTTCAGATTTTCAGTGTTTAAAGAAATAATTGTGCACCATATTTGTTTAAATTAGCTCTCTCCGAGTTGCCATCTGCTCGGGAGGAATGTGTAACTGTAAAAACTATTATAATTTAAAATTATGTAACTATAATGCATTTTATATTAACATATTTTAAAATTATGGTAAACGTAGTAAATATTGTAATCTAGTCATAATTTTGCCATTTCGTTTAGGTAATATTGGGAAATCTCAAAACTTGTTTCGTCTCTGATTTTGGGGAGTTGCTGAAAGAGAAGGATATTTATGTAATAAAAAGTTAGTTAGGGAATTCCGTCTTAGTTTTAGTTAATGTGGGAAAATGGAGTTTATAGCCCGAAGCGAAAGAGTGCNTTTTTGCTGGTTGTTAGCAGTTTGAAACTATCAGATTTTGTCTTATTTGACGCAACATTACGACCTTCTTATATTAAAAGCACCACTTTACAAGTCAAATTCGACCTTCTTTTTCTGTGAGTTCATTCGACCTCTTCAAGCGCATTTTTTCATAATTATTTTCGTATCAACGACTTTTTACTCAAAGAAAGCTTTGTCACGAAGGGACGTCTCAAAAACATCGAATCACAATCGCTGACTCATTTATCTGTAGATCTCGCTTTTAAGGAATTTCTTAATGCGTGTTAATTGATCCCACCTGTCAGATCCAATTAACGAAATATAATTGTCCCCTTATCTCAGTCAACCTTATCACTCGTAGAATTTGATCTTTATTCGAAATTTTTTCTCCGTATCGCTCTTTTTCCTGTCGTCCTGCTCTGATTAGATCCTTCGCGATGTTTATTCATCAACGCTCCGCCGAGCCATTTCCATTGGAAGCGTTTTATATTCGCTCGTTTCATTTCTCGCGTAATAATTTGAACGACACGGCAGAGTCGAGTAGTTATTCCTCTCTACGGTGAAGGAACAAAATCAAAGGATCGCATGGCTGGTCATTTCCCACGCTACGAAAAACTATGTCACCCATAACTCATTGCGCGCTTTTCCTTTTCTAATTACATCCTTGCGCTACCCCTTTGCGCGTTGCTGAGTACATGTTGTCTCTGGCAATGGCAGTATTTAATCAAAGACGCGGCAGGTCGTGTACCCGTGGAAATAAAATCAGAGGGATTTATGGCATTACGCAATAGTGTTTACACACTTCTCGAATGTAACTCCTAACATGAGTGTTACACACTTTTCCTGCATTTCAGTAGCGACATTCTATTTGAAAGATGTTACTGAGATCATATTTCTCCGTAAGGTAGACTCGTAATATTAAAATAAGTATAGGATTCGTAAACAAGTAATGAGTAATTTGATGGATTTATGGAGGCACGTTACCTTAGATCAGTGTTTGAAAGAAAGTAGTAGATGCATGTTGATAAGTAATGTATGTACGTTGGTATCTTTGAAAATATAATTTTCATTCAATACATACTTCTGCGAGCTAAGGTAATTATATTCCTTAGTATCGGAGGCAGTTGTTCATTTTTAGTTCCCGGATTAATTACGTTGTATTTTAGAGTCATCGTTGGCACTTCTTGCTGGCTTAAAATCTCTTATCACTCCGTCCTTATGAAATGAAACAAAGCTTCCACAGAAAAACATAATTTTAGAAACCTCTTCGAAATTTTTATATCTAAGACTTCGTGCTTGTCTCTTCGGATATTTCCCAGGAAAGATGCATGCTGCCCGCCTTTAGTTCAAAACTAAGCTTTCAACGAAGGTAATCATTACTTTTAGCGCTACCCCATGTAAACATTTCGAATTTCCGAGCAACTATAAATTTCTTAGTTCAGGAATTGTTCAGATAACCTGCTTCATGAATGCGTTGGTAAATGGTCTTTCATGTAATTCAGCATTTTTCAGATAGCCGATTTGATTAGCTTCGATTCCTTTTGTTTTCGATCAACCATTCCTACACGTGACTCTACGGTGATATATTCCAGTACTATAACAAGGCTAAAGAGTTATCTTGTAAGACTATCCTATAACTCTATTGACGGTCTCAACCCTTAAGCGTTTTCCGCATTAATGCATCAGGTGGAGCGCTTCTTACTAATAAGAATCCAAGGAAGAAATGGAATTGCGGTTTCTTAGTTTTAATCACGGATCCTTCGAGTGGAAGTATTGGAGTGGCATAACACTAAAAGGTTGAAGTTAGCGGTTCCTTGTGTCATGCATCTGTGCTCGTGATTTTTTCATGTTTTATATTCCTCTAATACATTTTTCGGAGAAAAGGCTTCGTTAAAGGAAGCGTTCATACTTTCATATCGCCTCTTAAATTATGACATTTTTTATTATACATTTTCATTGTATATTTTTTGATCCATGCTTTTCATACTTACTGTATTTTGACGTATTTATTGTTATTATATTACTATAACTCAACTTAGTGGGTCTTGCCTGTTTGAATTAAGTAAATAAATAACGCGCCAGTTGCCGTTGTTATCTGCTTTATATGTTTTCTTAATGGAGGGATATATTATAAAAGACGTTTTTTGCTCGTTTTTTCCTTCGGCGGGGCGTAGACCCTCCTCGGTATCCACTTTTTATTTCGTGACTTGAGAAAAGTCGGATATAATATCCAAGGTGACGACGGATGTTTACTGTTGACATTATTATCTGCATTCGCAACTGTTTGCTCGAGGGGAAGATAGTGATTCTTTTCCACACGATAATTTTCGGCTTCATTTGAAGCCTAATCCATTAATTGCGTGGTTGCTTTTCCTATCTCCCCGTGTATACATTTTTAATGCTGGGATTAGCGGGGCGTTTCAAAATTATCTTTACACACACGGGACAATCGATAGTCTGTTCCCCTCTTATAAATTGAATTTGAGCGAATCACGTAAGCGGCTTTGTAATTTTGATGTACTCTTTCGCTGTGGAATTTCGTAAAGCCATCGTTGTGGAATTTTGTGTTGCTCTTGCTATTCGGCGCAGGTGTATTAGTTATTAGGTAATAATTATCTTTCCGATTTTTTCTTCGCCGGTATGGAATTAAAGTTCCTTAGCTAACATGAGAAATATTTTTGAGTTAAACCACTAAGAGAATATCATTTTTCACCGTGCGCTTCAATCTTTTAGAATTTAGTGATCCAGGAATTAAACTGAGGTTGGGTTCAACCACAAGGGGTTTCTAGAAGAGAATTCAAATATAATTAAGGAGAGTAAATAGTATTTTATTTGTGATTTATTGCTACTTTATAAAAATGTTATAAATGCTATAAAAGTTTTGAAGTCCGCTCTGGTGTCGCAAACGAATGTTACAATATTTAAATTATAAATTTATTTCGTGCCTTTATCTCGTTTAAAAAATAATGAGCCTTGGCTAGCATTACTATTTTAATTTCTTAAAATTGTTATTGTTGTTTTCCTTGTTCACTCTAAAATCTAATAACTTCTAATTTCATACGATAAAGAATTCTACGTGTTCTCTTTTAGTCTTTAGAATTACTTTTCCATTGTTTGCACTCACCTCCGTTTCGAAAAATGGGACGTCGCTCGTCGTTTTTCAGTTCCTAAAAATTAGATCGTGTTTTTTTTTTCTTGCTCGCTGTAGCAACTATTCTAACTTAATTCGATTTTAGAAGCTATTGCCAAGAACTTCGTCGAAGAATTTTCCTCCTCGTCTCCTCATGATTATTATTTTATTTCCAGAAAAAGTGTCCAAAAACTCCAGTGGGCGTAATCCCTTTGAATGCAATTGGTTTTCCCAGTTGCCCTCGTACCTTCCATTTCCTTCGACTCCCACCTGAATCCTCTTGGTTTATTTCTCTGTTGCCCCCTCGCGTCTCTCCTCCTTTTTAAAGGAACGCTTGTGCGCTATGACTTCATTATTTACCGCAGTCTATTTTCTGTCCTTCCAATTCTGACGTCTCGCTATTCCATTTCCCCTTCCTTGAGACGGATTTCTTCCCCTCCGACTTAATCCTTTGCTGCCTCTTTTTAAAACGCACTATTTTTGGACTCTCTCATGAAATCATTTCTCCTCCACGACGCTCGCATAACGCGCTCATCATCCGCGCTTTTTATCTCGCGACATGGAGATGAAACCGGATGAAAGAACGTCAGAAATCTGGTTCCATTATCCATTATCAGCTGTTCGTAGTGGTCTAGAATCGGCCATCTGCGGGTGAAGATTTTAGTCTTGTCATCTACCGTTGACGGTGTATTATCTCTTATTTAGGTTCGAATAAATTCTTTATGTTAGAATGTAATAAATCTGCTTCCACTCATGAACACAGACGTCTCACGTGGCCATCCGTGTATCCTATTTCTATTTGTTTCCATCCCGTTATCCATCCTTCTCTTTCGTCGATCGCTTCATTTGTAGTATTCTACTAACAATTAGCAAATGCCTCTGAAAATTTTCGACCTTTTCCTTCTCGATCATATTCCTCTTAGTTATTGCACCTGCCGCAAGAGCTCACAACTTCTATTTTACCCACGCTAGTATGTCAGAAATTAGATCTATTTCATGAGTCCATGTTTCACACCCATAAAAAATCACGTTTCAAATCTCATTTTTGCCTTTCCAATAATCACATTACGGCTGTTTCTTTGGCTTTTTGGAAGAGTGACATTAGTCATCTAAAGTATTTCCCAACTCGTGGATACATTCTACGGCGACGTACTTCAGTTTGAGCAAGGAATTGGGGGATACCGATTCAGTTGTACAAAAGAGACGTCTTTCATAATACTTGAAACATTAGAGTTATAAAAGAAACATTCTTCCTCCTACGTTTCCTATCATTTTGGTTTTGATGTAATTCGAGTATTTCTGAGCTTTATCTCCAATTATCGCCGTAGCAATTCCCTTTAATCTCGAATCCGCTCCCATTCATACCCAAACCTAGATTGTCTCCTGCTGAAAAATGAATCGCAAGGCGTTTTGCAGGAATCGCGTGCAGGTCTCCGTACGAATATTTTATCGTCTTAAGTCTGGGAGGCCAAATTACCTCAAATCACGTCCGCGTAGGCGGTGCTTCGTGTAAAGACCGGGAGCAATGCCTTCTTTTAAAATATTCACGGGCCGCTCCATGAATGAGTTCCTTAATAACATCTCGCCGTTATGAAATATTCCCGAATATCATAAAAAATCGCTGTCAAATTTCCTCCCCTGTTTCTCATTCTCCATCACCCCCACCCCCTTCCGGTTCCCTTCTTAACCTTTTGCCCTTTTCCCCCGGCGCACCGCGGCCTTTTCTCCATTCTCTTTTTTTCCGGGAAAAAACTCCATTTCGAGGCTTAATTGAATTCTTGAAGACCAACGTTGGCGGGTTCGCGAACCTGCCTGCTTGCCGGCGATTGGCCGCCTCCTTCCCGACCCCTCCTCCGCTTCTGTTTGCCCTCACCTCCTCCCTATCCCTCCCACACGTCCCCTCTCTCCTCTGGTCATTTTCCTTTGCCTTCCGTACCTTTCACGTACATTTTTGTGTCTTATCATGTCCTTCTGCCGAGCGGGCGCTTCCGGACTTTTCGGATATGCTCGTCGCCTCCGAATCGCGAATATTTTTAGCTTTATTTAAATTAACTATTTTAAGCCAGATTGGTTTGTTCACTTGTCGCCGAAACGTTTTACCGTTATCTTAATCTTGGTGAGATTACCGGGACTGATCTCCAATAAAAATATTTGGCGAAACTCAAAAAGTAGCCGGTAGACTATGATAAAGGCGATATTCAGCGGTCAGTAATATCTGTAGATTCGTATCGTTTGATAAAATTCTTCTCGTTTTAAACTATAAACGTACACATGCTATTAATTCAACAGTTAGTGGAACGAAATCGCTATCAGCGGTAATGTGAATTCAACTCTTCTCCGAAGTTATTTATGATGCAGCGGTAGCTCGACTTACGAACTTTGGCCGTATGGACATTTTTCTTTTTCTTTTCAAGTTACAAATTTCGGACTGAAACGAATCAACTTTATAATTCGAGATACCACTGAATATAGCTTTTTACAGTAAAAAGCGGTTGGGGTGTCATTAAGCAAGTATTTTTTATCAATAAAATATTTTTATGTAGCTTTAGAGTGAATCGCATAAATTTGAACCTGTTTACACTAGAACGTTCACTACCAGCTTACAAACCAAACGAACAACTGCTGTTTTAAAAAGTATATTGCAGTAAAATAACATTCAATGGAAAATATACAGTTGTATAATCTGTCCGTTAAGATTAAGATGTTTGCGATAGTCGTGGATGTATCGGTGTCGTGATCTGGTATCCTCTAGTATTATTCCTGTTCCTTATTCACAGTAGTTATATCTACCATCTAGATATTTGCTATGCTGGTGAACAATACAGAAGTTTCATACTCCCCTCTGAGAATACCTACATTCATAACCCAGCTAACAAGCGAGACTCTCGACCCGCATCGAGCAAATGGCCGTCGTAACAAGGAAAGAATTTTTCAAAATCATTCATCGGGAAGCGAGCGTCTCCCGTCCGTATTCCTTTTTCATTTCTCGGAGCAATTTCGGCGCACTTATTGGACGAATCGCCGTGGTAAATTTGTCGTAATGCAAGACGCCGAATCAATCACTTTAATGGCCTCCCTCTCCCGGATCGGGGCCGAAAAAAGCGATTGGTTCCGCTCCGAGCATTTCCAGTCTTCAATCCCAGAATGCAACGCGTTTAGTCGAAACTCTGCCTTTTTCAATCCCGCGGCCTTTTTTCACATTTTCCTCCACCACTTTGTGTCCAAGGGGCCCTTTCTTCCTCCGCGGTGATTAAAAAAACACAAAAGGAAACAAGAACTCCCCGTCCGCCATTATTATTCTCCACAGTTGGGTTTTTTCCTCGATCATTAACTCATGTCTAACGTGTCTCCTCTCCGACTCCGATCTCTTTCTCACACACACAATCCCGTACTTTTTCTCCTTATTTTCCCACGTACGTAGTGGGGTGGGGAATTAAGAATAAAAAAGGTTCCATCATCTCTGCGTCCCAGCATCCCCTCCCCGTTTCCCATCATGCCCCGCTCGTCATCCGAGGAACACCCCGTCCGACAGCAAAAACGAGCAGAAAAGGATGGAAAAAGGAGGAAGCGTTCTGAATTCATAAGATGGCGGCCCAATCAAATCTCTTGAGGCGGCCGAGTGGTGGGAGGGAAAAGGAGTGACGTAGAGGGTGTGGAGTGGGAGGAGGTTTGGGTAAAGAGAGTGACTCGGATGCCAGAAGTTGGTGATTTGTGTTGGTGACGTGGGAAGCAATATCGAGCGTGTTTTTGTTTTCGTTTTGCATTTCACCGCCGGTCATATGGAACACGAGTTAGGAAATCTGCGAATTGCTAACCTATCTTAATATTTAAAATTCAGGTTTTTCTTGCAGTATTTTACTGAGGCAATGAAAAAATTAACCCATACTACCGCGCATGTTTTATCTTTGCCGATATTCATTGGCAGTTTATTGATTTTCCAAGAATTCAGTGGCTCAATAGAAATATTTTATTTCCACTTCCTTAGATATTATACGGTATTACATCCGCTAGTTCTAAATACTTTTCGGCATGTTCAGCACAAAAGTTTAAGTTAACGATATCTTTTTTACCGTTTATTCTTTCGGTGACAATACTTACCCTATACTTCATCCATTCATCATTTAGCTGCAGTGATTATATCACTTTTGTTATTTTTATTCATAGCTCACTAAGGAGACCTTCCTTCCAAGGTAACCTTTACTTGCTCTGTGGCTTAAGTAACATAACTGTACTCGAAGTTGCAATTGCATAGCGATTACGGACATATTCGATGTATAAGAGACGTTTTATGTAATTAAAAAAGAAACGAACTAAAATAGGCAATTTAAAAGTATTTTTAATAAAATTTAAGAAATACTTAGTGTAAATATGTTTCGTCGAAGATGCATCATGCTTTAGTACGGAATAATCGAAATAATTCCGAGAAAACAATAAATAAGCGGCTTTTTAATTCTCTGAGTAAAGGAAACAATGTAATAGAGCCTGATTGCCCTCTGGCGGATTTTTCTCGAAACATATTCCACTTACGAGAAATCTCCTTCAGCTGCTGTACCAAAAATGTTAGGAATTTAGAGCTTTCAATTTTTTCTACTTTTATTTAGTGGATGATCATTCTTAATGCATCCCAGAAATTCGTCGTTTACTTTTATGATTTAAGCATTATTACCATGAATATCGAACGTTGTATTTATCCACAAAATGGTATATTCACGTTATGCGCGAACGAACTAAGTCGCATTATGCTTGGATCTACGATTTGAAAAGACCATGATCGTTGTAATTCTTACTTATTTTTAAGTAGTTAGTAGACCGTACTTATTATTAAGTAGTTAGCTTTAGTAGACCTTCTCTTCTCCATGTTTCGTTTCTTATAAACGATTTTCCTACGAAATATTGGAACTACGGGATGTTCCACGCTCTTGCATTCTTTACGCTAAGGACATCGTACGCAGGATCTCATTACATAACGTCGTTTCGCACGAATATTTTTGGCAGCCCCGCTGTCCGTCCCCGGAAATCATTGCGTAAGTTAAGGTGACGGCAACACACAATTCCCATGCTCCCGGAATCTTCGCCAGCTCCACATAACACAGCCATATCCGCTCCAATTAATCCCAAGAAGCGACCCAAGCGCGGGCGTTGCATCCGCAAAAATGCCGGAGACGAAAATTTCAACGGCCGCTAATAAAACGGCTTAGGATTCTGGGTCCAGGCATGACTCCGCCATTTTTGGCCCGCGGAATGTAGCCGGGAGTAGAGGGGGAGGAGCTTGAGAGGGGTGGGGGTGTGAGGGCCAATATGACTACCGGGGAAGAACGCAATAAAATATGCATGAGGACTTCTCTCTTTCATACCTCACACACGTAGCGCCCCCCTCTCTTCTCTTCCCCCCATTCCCCCCGAAAAACTTCTCAGCCTCATCTTTCTCTCCTTCCCTTTGAATTTTAATCTTCTCTCCGCCTTTGGCATGCACTCTTCTCTCCCGTTTTCGTGCTCTTTCTTCGCGCAACTTTTCCATTCTTTCGCTAAGCTGTTTCTCATTGCTGTTAGCTGACTACGTACATACATAAATCTTTGGTGAAAAACTGTTAAAAAGAACGTGAGGAAGATGGTCTACCGTGCGCTCTCAATATAATGCGTTTTCGTAATTTGATATTTCTAATTTAACCTTTGGAGTTTACTGAATTTGGCGATGATTAGTTATTACTTTGTTGCTCCGTTTTCCTTATTTGGATTTGGTATCCAAGGGTTGTCTATTATAATTCGAACTCACATTTTTAAAATGAAATCTCAGCTAACTAAAATATATATTTATATGTAAACGCATATTATGAGGTTATGATCTATACAAAAATTGTATACGTGTGTATACATACATGTTTTATAAATGTACACTTATCGGGAAGTTATCTAGAAATAAAAGGAGTTTAAGTAGGGAAATTTAGGAGATAGGAACCTACCGAAGGATAGATCGCTTAAGTTGATAAATGTAATTATTAATGCAAGTATTTACATTTATGATGTCTATAATATTTCACATTTTAAATATTTTAAAGCATTGAAAACTTCTGGCATTCAATTTGATGCCGTTGGTTGGAATATCTGATCATGAAACTTAGAATTGCGGATTAGAACATTGCTTATTCACTCTTATGTAGCATTTAGCGAGACAAGCTTCTCTATTTCATGGTGAATGTTGAGGAATTTTATGAACTCTTTTTCTATGCTCTCTAGATTCTTTTGGGCCTCCTGGATCTTTAAAATTCAAAAAGCAATCACTTAGCAGGCTAATAAATTCTTCGGGGTTATTACCTATGCAAATTTTAGTATCGCCCAAAAGGATTTCAGTATACTCGCAAGCCGGTTGAAGAAATGCTTTTTTCATCCTTTGTTATCATCTTTGATCAGAGGAATGTTTCATTTCGCCCGTAAGTTTAGAATAGGAACGCACGCATTCCTTGGCATTTATTTAAACGTTTCATACGTAATCACATTTTTCTTCGGTATTATTCAAATCGGAATTCCACTCGTTTCCAGTATTCTAGCTCCTATCACATTCGCGTCCATTTGAATAGCGAGAAAACCTCCGGTGGTGGCAACTAATCATTCGACGGCGTCGAAAATAACCCGTCTCCGCACGTCGTCGCCTCGTTTTATCGTCATTCAAATCCCAATTAAGCCCTCAAAAGGAGAAACCTACTCCGGGTAAGCAGTTTAAGCTCTTTTCCCCGAGATCCAAGTGTCTCCATTCCAAATGGAACCGAATGCATCAAGAAAGAAGGGTCAGTTTAAGTCCAAATGCATTGCGTCCTATCCCAAGTGATTGCACCCCATCGCAAGCAAATGTTTCTTCATGAAGCCCCGGTGAATGCTTCTCGAAGCTAATTTTCATGATGACGGGGGCTGCAGAGGGGAAAACCGAGCACTCTCTTCTGGATAAGATACACCTAAAGGGCGCAGAACTTGAAATTCTCGCTAGCTGTGTATGCCGGTCTAGACGACGTCTCGCGAATTCTTTCCTCTTGCTTTTTTTCTCATTTCTTGTTTATTTACGCTATGTACCCAATAAGTGTGAGAAACGGCGCGGAGCTGTGTCGTCTCCCCTCCGCCGTTTGCAAGGGTACCTTAACGTCTGCTGTAGTTAGGTAACGACCCGGCAATAATTGAGTCCAGCGCGCCGGACCCATCGCCGGTGAAAGGGAATTTCATTTCACTCCAGGAATGTCAGTACCCTCGGGTGTTTCCGTCAAGGTCGAGGATGTGTGCTCGCGAAATCTCTTAAGTGCTCAATTCACGCAATACCTACACGTTTTTCGCTGTCTTTTCCGTCTCGTTCTGATATACTGATACACATAGCTCAATATTAGTTTCATATATATTGTTCAGTAATAGTCAGTGTTTACATGTTCTTTTTCATCCTTATTTTTTCGAATTTCTGTTCTGTTATAAATATTCGTCTCACTGTTAGAATGTGGTATCTTTTATTTTTCACTGTTAATATAAGGGATTTTTATCTGCTTGTATATATGTCCCTGAAGATAGAAAAATCTACAAGATGACGCGTATGCAACAGAATACGGTCGAATTTGAGAAAATTCCTCGAAAAAGAGATTCGCTACCATTTGTACTTTTATTTATTTTACATATATTTATTGGATAGCTACAGGATAGACGTAACAATATACGAACACACTCGATCACTAACCAGAAAAATTCGATTAGCTGGGACTCGAATCCGGGACGTTGTGGTTAGAGCGCTAGCACGCCAACCACCCCACCACCGCAGTCGTAAAATAGTTTCGTTTATTTTCTCTTAAAAGTATAAAACTGGGCAAGTTTACTGTTATGGAGTAATTACTGAAGGAAATACTAACGTCTATAACATTTCACATTCCGAAGTTTATTAGCATAAGTAAGAGAAAGACATGTATTGTCGTCTTCATACTTTATTTTTCCTTGCAATGGCATTTTTTATCACCTGATTCCCTATGTTGTAGTATTATTACATTACATTACCCAATCGGTTCTGTTCCTTATATCTTCCAGCATTCGATGGAAGTGGGTAAAATAAACGTTTTACTTACATCGATATAGTCGGAAATGCAAGGCAATATCGAGCCACGCCGTCACTCCAATTGAATTAAAACAATGGATGTATCCGCGGTCATTTTTACAGCGCCTTTTTATTTTCCTCATTCCCTTGCTCTCTCCTTCCCTTCTGTCCTCTCACTCTTTATCTAAGGATGTCACGCCATGCACGCTCGGAGTGAAATTCCCCCGCTTTCTCACTTACGAGATTCCTTTAAACCGCGAAAAAATCTCCGTCACGATGAAAATTTAAGGACGCCATTCGAGCGATTTTTTGCTCGAATGTTTCGTTTTATGGGAAACGTGGCGAATTTTCGTTTTTTGCTCCGTTCCTCCGATTCGAAGCCCATTTTCACGTGTAAGTTTTCGGAGGGCACGTGTCCATTCCGTATCTACTTCGCACTGTTTCACGCTGTTTTCCGAGATATCGTTTTCCAGGAGCGTTTCAGGTCTCAATTTAGTTGGTCGGTAGGGGGCCTATTGGAGGAGCGTGACGACATTGTTTTCCGCTCCGTGTCGTTGAGGCCGTCAATATTGACGATTTCACCTAAGGAAATATTTAAAAAAGGCAAATCGCTCGTATCGAATGCAGGCGATGCTTGTTATACTTTTTTTCGGAAAACTAAGAGGTCGACCTAATGAAATGTGACGTTTAATCTCGGGTTTTGAGATAGGCGCCTAGGAGCGTTAGGGTGGAAATTGTGTCGAATAACATGACAGATTGTTACTATTGAAATCTCAAGAGGCAATACATGTCTCATTTATGTATGGCACACAGCTTGTTTAAATTTTGACATGTTTTTCATGATTTTTTAAGAACAGCCTGGCTAGGGGAAGATACGGTTTAAAGCCATGATCTAGTAAGACAGATTCTCTCCTCTGTTTATCCATTATCCTCATCTTGAGATATTATTTCTGGGTGTACACCTCATCGTGCTGAGTCACCTTATATTTTTTTCTTTACGAATTTCTTGAGGAACACGTCCCGGATGACTATTGGTGTCGTTCTATCATCAGTAAAACCTTAGTTTTTATACACCACTATAGACTTTCTATGCTATCGAGGAAACGGAAAGGCTATTTCAATATTGAACCATTAGGCCAGTACGGTGAAAGAGATAAACTTATAAACTATAATTTCCTCAAGAGCCTTATAAGTTTAAAGAAAATAGTACTAAAAATAAATTCAATGCGCAAATGCAATTAAATATTAAGTGTTATTTTATAAATAAAAATTTGTTTTCATTCGAGCTAGTGAGCAATCGGCGACTTTTGAATACACAATCATCTCACGGACCGTAATCGATTGCAAATTTCGTGCCTAGGCCTTAAAATGTTAGGCAGTAGTCTTCTCGCAGCCATCCGCCATTTTGAAAATCCATTCCAACGTTTTGTTTCGAATTTATTGTTTCGTTGATGGCCGTGGAAAGGTCTATGGGTGTCGTGGAATTCGGCTTCCATCGCCTTCGACGTTCTCGAAATAAATTCTCGGGCCAACTTCGTCTTATTTTATCGCAATTTCACTCCTGTATCGCGCTAATGATTTGTCCAAATTGCTTTTTTCCGACCTCCATCTCGTAAATACGTCCGGTTAATTGGAGCCAAATCGTGTCCTTATCGGATCGTTACGCCCAAACCGTCGCCCCTTATTTTAATCTCGCGAGGCAGATAAGGAAGGGAATTTTTTGATTTACGGTTCGTTCAGCAGTCATGCCAAAATTATTTGACACTTCCCGATAAATCCTCGTCTTTCATTTTCCTTTTTCCTGTAATCGATTTCCGTTTGAAATACGAGTTGGAGAATATATTTTTCTCTTGGTCTTATTTTGTTCCTAAATAAGAAGTTGGCCAAGCTTCCGCTACATTAAAATGACCATTCTATCGATAGCCATTTTAAGTAGATTTGGTTTATATACGATGTTTCGGTTGGTTATTAATCGCTGGTGATGAATATTCAAAAAAATATCTTAATTGATGTTAGAAGTTACAAATAAAGAAGATACGGTACTTCTTTTAGAAGAGATTTATTCAAACAACCGATTTCAACGATTGATCACCGGAGAATAGAAATTATTAACCGAGTAAATCAGCGCACACTTCGGAATACTATTAGAATACTCGAGGTTCCTCGCAGTCCTGAGTGAAATTATATTTCAGGCGATTATTATCCACCGTATTAGTTTTCAAAAAGTTTCCGAAACTTTTCAAAACTTTTTCCGTGAAAGTATAGATTATTAATTCAATCAATTTTGATACTGGCTAGCCCCAACAAAAAAAAAACTCGACTTTCCGGGACTCGAACCTGGGACATTGGTAGGCTAGGCTAAGCATTTCGCCATCAAAGTCAGCTGGATTTATTATAAATATTCCTCATTAGAGAATGAGTAAATTTGTTCGTTCGGTTTTTAGATCGAAAACGGTTTCAAAACTTTCGCCTCATTCAAGCCTCGACTGTCTCATTCGTACCTGAGAGTGCATTTCATGGTAAGTTTTCAGTGTGGTGGGCCATCGCGATACGTGGTCGAGAGGGAAGAAAAGTCTCTCACACGCAGAAATGCACAGGCGCGCACAATGGGCGATATTTCATGAATCGGTGACAAGACCGTAATTGCTGATTTGCATATCCGGTTGTTAATTACCTGCCTGGGCGTCATTTCATCCGCCCAAAAACTCTCCTCACCTACGTAACCCCCCTCCCGGAGAACCTATTCTTCTGCTCCCCCCTCACGTGGTCCGAGCATACCCCCGCCCGCCCACATAGACTCGCCGCACTTGTATTTCTTTTCCGGGTTTAGTCTCTTTTTATGGTTTTTCGCGCCTCTCATACGTTCGGGTCCCTGTTGTAATGTTTCCTTCTTTTATTTTCCGATTTTTTCCCCTTCCTTCCAGAGATGGTCTTTCTTCCCATTGTGTGCGAGCGTGCTTTTGCCTACCTCTCGGGTTTTCTTCTCTCTCTTCCCTTGTTTATTGTCCGGTCCGAAAAACTTTGATTGCCTCGCTCGCCTTTTCACGCGGAACAATGGTTTTAAATCATTTTCTCATAGATAACCGGCCATCCGGAATAGGGTCAGGAATTCCGTCTGGGGAATCCATTGGTGTGTGTGTGTGCTCTACTAGTTTTCTCTTTTTTTCTCCGTGTGTCGGGACCGTGAACGGCGCCGTTAAGACGGAAACAATTGCGTTTTCCAATGGATGAACTGATTTATTTTTACGCCGCGGATTGTCTTTTTTGTCCGCAAAGAAGAGGTTAAATTTGGGAATTCTCCGACCACGTAAGTTCAGAAACCTGATGGGAAGGGTAATGCGGCATTCTTAACGTATGGGAAGATAATTCCGAATCATACCGTGATAAATGCATGTTACGCTTATTTTCATAGTGAGAGGCGTAGAAGTGTTAAAATAGTAATGATTGTAAGGCTTTCTTCATTTTGAACGGATAAACTTAATGTGCGGCGTATCTGTCATACATATAATTACCGGGATTTTTTTTTGGTGATTATATTTCAATGCTAAAATTCCTCTTGTTTGAGGAAGCATGTGTTATATCTTGTTTAACTCAAAACAAAGACAGTTCATTGATATGAAATTGCTTCAATCGATTCATTGACGTTGAAAATTCCTCTTATCGAATGCTTCAAACCGAGACGTTAGTGCTTTCAGGTGTCCCGAAAATGCTTTTTTGGGCGATAAAATCGGGATAATCCCGGAAAATTAATAACGATAGACTCCATTACATGCAAATAATGCATACACCAACCACGTAAGGAACCCGAACACAGTCATTGAGATAACATCGCGAAATTAGAGAACTTGGTTCTTTTATCGACGTTGATAACTTATATTGTGGATACAAACGTGCCATTTAATTTTATTGGCGAAGTCCGTGTATTAGCGCAACTATTGTGGGACTTAAAAGTTATTATCCCATAAAAACAGTGATCAAAGGCAGTGATTATCGCGCTGTTTCCCGTTCGTCAACAAGCTAATCAATTTTTTCGCTCGTTAATTATCTTTAAGGCGATTATTCCCCGGTTTTATTTCTCTTCGACGGGCTCTCTCGGCGTGTTTATAGTTTCGCGATGAGGTGAGGAATTGTTCTTGGACGGCGGAGGAATTACAAGGGAAGTGAGATTACGGAGAACATAAGGAGCCGACGAAGAAATGGGAGAGCGGGGGTATTAATATGTCCTCAATTATCCCGGCAATTCGTCTCTCGCCGTATAGCGGCTGATCTTTTGATCGCCCACTCGTTTGACATCCAGCACCTGAGTCGAGGACCGCTCCTCTTGGCATTTCTCCGCGCCAGATCGAACCGTTCTCTCTGTATCTGTCTGTAAGGTTCGCGTTCTTTGTTTCTCTCGTTTACCATTTAACACTCAAACCTTTTCCGATGAATATATGCATAAAAACGTGGAGCGGCCAAAATCTCATACGAAGCGATTATTGTACTATTTTAGCAGCTGTTTTTATGACTTGCTTGATGTCTTATGGGTGTATCTACATTTAAACCAATTTATATAATGATGGCTCCAAAATCATGGAAGGCGAACTCAAAAACAATTCCTTGTCCATCGAATCCATTCGTTCAGGCGAATCCGTAAATTCTTTGGGAGATGGTTCAGGAACAGGTCCATAGAGTAAAAATTTCGAGTGCTGTCACACACTAGTTTTCTGAACTTTTGTTAATTTTTCTAATGAACGTGTTGTATTTGTATGTGAAAAGATATGTTTTGTTTTTGTTATATTTGACTGAAATCGGTAGGATTTTGCTGAAGGATTGTGTTTACAGTTTTTCATTTTTTCACTTGAGATATTGCTACCGGACAATTGGAGCTAATTAACTAAATGGCGATAAAAGAAATACTCGTTCATTTGATAACTTCACTCCGTATAACCGATGAATCTACTTCATTCCCCGAATAAATTTCATCGATCCCCGAATAAATTCCATCGATGATAATTATGACGCTGTATTCTTGCATTCATCCCTCGCATCGATTTCGCGACATGCGCGCGCGTGATTTACGCCTCCATCTGTCGCTATTTCAGCGGCCAATACCCGCAAATCCTATCATAAAATCGGACGCGGATAATCTTGCAGCAAATGACTGAACGCATTACTCAGGTGAAATTGTATCTTTCTAAGCCGACGTAAACTTCGCGGGAAATCTTTCCCTTCTCGGTTCAAAGTTTTCATCTTTTGTTTACGAATATGGAGCAGATTCATCTCTAGGACAACCTCCTCACATGGTCGCCATGAGTCCATGGGAGCTGTTCAGCAGTTTTGATAGATGCTATAACATTTTCAGTTGTTTTTTTTAAGTGCCGTAGCTTTGCTATTTGACACATTCTGCCACCTGAAGGCAAAACTGCATCTCGTCCCATACTGAAGAATTTTTTTTTAAATTTTGTACTATTATATTGAGTGTATAACAACAACTACAGTAAAAATCGGTTGTGGCTATTTTAGGGATTTTGATCGTATTCACCAATTATATTCGCAATTGAGGAGTGAGATGTCTTAAAATATATTCAGGATTGGAAGAATTAGTATTTCAAACTAAACTTCAAACTTTCAAAGTTTTCAAACCGTTGTTTTATTTAAATTCAGCTGGAAAGTTGTCGTCTTCCCTCTTTCGGACAAAATTTCCATTCCAAGAAGAATCGCTACATTTCTGTCATAGGAAGAGAAAGAATGTATTGATGTTCAGCTATAATCATAGGAAAGAACCATTTCGTTTAATATGAAGAATCTCAAGCTATAGCAAGGAAGATAATAATGGATTTAGATGATTTGCGTTATATATCTTACGTATGGAGTAGAAGTTTTGAAAATTTTATTTGAACTATCAACATGATATCAACAAATCTGCTGCAGTTTTACTCCTTTCTTTTACATGTTCGTTGTTTAGTTTTGTAATTTTCAATAAATAATAGATTTGATATCAGTATTTACTGTAGTATTAACCCCTTTGAAAAAGTTTCATGTTCCCATACTGTGGTATTGAATGGAATACAGCCAACTTTTACGTTTATATGAAATACATCTTTATATTCCTGGATACCTTTTCCTCACGTTAGCTGTTTCTCATTGTAAACAGCACCGAAGAACCCGAAACCAACCGGTCCCACTTCCACTACATCGGCAAGAAAGAAAGAGGAAAGGGGAGAGAGAAGCGCGAAGGAGATAACGAGGAATATAAAGATTTGGAGAAGGGAAAGCAGAAAGAGCGAGGAGGAGGCCGGTAGGGAAGGACTAAAGGCAAAGTCATTAAAAGAGCTTGGTGTGGCCGTCGTTAAAAAAATCCCCTCGCGTTTTGGGTAGAGGAAAAATAATTAGGAACATGAACGACGGAGAGGCAAAGGGTACGAGAGTGTATCGCGATCTTTTCACCTTTTTATTCTGGGTTGTCGAGTCATCCGAATGCCTTACTGACTTTGGTGGACGTTCTCCCCGAAAACGTTTCCCTCCTCAACACTTCTGCTTTGATCCCTCGCGCACTTTTAATTACTGCTCTTCCCAATGATTGCGGAGCGGAAGTTTCTGGCGATGATACTTACTTTCTTAGAATTCGAAGGTCGTCGCAGCTGTCTCATTTTCTTTCTTCATGCCTGTCCCTTTCCTCTCCGAGTTCCTCCACCTGAAAGATCTGAATGTAGACGTTTTTACAGCTGTAGAATGGAAAATACAGTCCCCTAAAGAATGGATTATTGACGATGGAAATCCTGTTTTCTTTGCTTATGGTAGGGAAGTTTGTTTGATTAGATATTGTGATATTGAAAAGTTTCTAGAGTATTCAAAGTTAGATAAACTAGAATCGTTGGCAATATAGTCGCCACCAGTATGAGTATAAATCTGGAGTTTGCTACCAGTTTTCTGAATTATAATCCTACAGTAATATTTTCGGCGAAAGCATAAGGGGCTCCAGATGTTCATTAATCACTTAATTTTTTTTAAATATTGAGCGACTAGAGTTAGTATGAGCATATGTGAATGATACCGTAGATTAATAGGCAGTTCACCACGTTGTAAATATAAATAACTCCTCGTGCCTCTGGTATTATGGAAATGTGCTCCCAGTTTACCATTCAAAGAAATACACCAATATTTTCGCTTGAAATCTTATATTTAGATCTATGCGACATATTTTCTTTTATCTCGTTCATATAGCGTTTCAAGTTTCCCTTGCCATTCCCCCGTGATCTCTAAAACGCACACTTGGTCTTTTCTCGGAACCAATTACTACCTCCATCTCAAAGGCTTCCATACCTTCGGCCATTAAGATTTTAACGAGAACTATTTCGCGCCTGGATATCTCGGCAAATCAGATGTGTTTCTGTCAAGATTATTATTGCTAAAGATGAGTTATACTTTACGCGGACACGCGTGGGTCTCGGGAAAAAATATCCGTGATTTTAATGGAAAAATGCTGCCTTACCTTCCTTTTGTCCTGGTCGTTATCTTTCGGTGCTTAAGGTGTTTGCGATCGGTTCGTTGAACTTCACAGCACCTGACTCTTCGGTGGACCCCTCAGCTTCACCGGCGGCGATTCTCCCAGAGTGGTTTATTTGGCATGTTATTAAAAGGACCTTGTTTAAATAGTCTCGAGCGGGATTGTTGAGAGCTTCTTCTCTCCACTAAGGGCGGCTGATAATATGGTAGGAGATTCTTAATGTTGACGCTCTTAAATGTTATAATTGATGAAAACGGTGGCGGCGTCGTGGAGATCGTTTCTTTTGCTTAATTTGCGTTCCATCACGTCCACGCTTTTTCACCTCCGTTAAGGAGAGTGGTGCTTCTTTTTGTGCTCCGAAACCTTTCGGTAATTCATCAGAAGAAATGTTTGATTTTTGAGGTGCCTCCGAAAGGAGCTTAGGAAGAATGGATCGTGTTAGAGAATAGAAGAAAGAGTTTGGCATTGTGGATGATTTCCGGAATCCTCTCGAGCATTGTGTTACGAAGGTATTCATAAGATTTTTGTTCAAGAGTCGAATCAAAAGATTTGCTGACGGGTGAATAGATTAAAAGATTCGTTTAGCTCTTGAAATGGTCTGTTGAAAACCATGCTCTCAGGGCCAAAATCAATAAACCTCGTACTCGTTTAATTCTTTCAATGGTATGAATTTGCTAAGAAAGTAAAATAAACGTCTAAGTAACATTATCTTGTCGTATGATTTTCCAGTTGGTATTTGAATTTATATTCATTATATCCCGCCAAGAATCTTTTCTACTTTCCTCCAACTCTTTAGCTGCTATTCAGATGGTTACAGCTGTCTTTCAGAACCTCCTGTACCCCTTCTTCCAATATCGAATCTTTAAAGCAATATTTCACTCTTTATCGAGTGCATGGTTAACTTATCATGGTATCCAATCACATTCCCCTATCGAATCAATCGCCGTACGCAAAAATGACATCTATGTGACCATATAAAGAATTCAGCCGTGTTCCTCGGTAGGTACGAAAACAGCATTTCCAACTCGCCTTTGAAAACCGGTTCCATATTACCTTTCAAGTTTGTGTGATAGTCGGTACAATGGTGGGAACATGATTGCGCCTGATTGGTAAGGATATGTTCTCGTAATCAAATTGTGGAAACGACTGTCATTAAACATTTATGGCGCGTCCACCGAGTGAGACATACCCTTCGTATTCTTTAGCAGAAATCTCAGCATCCTAGCGAAGATTTTTTTACAGCGGGTTGCTGTGGTACATACATTGGATAGCAGCCCTGTTCAACATCTTACAAGCCTCGCTCGAGTGTACAGGAAACGCTTACGACGCGTTATTCGCTTAGTTCCGATTGTAATGTTAATACAGCTAGTCAAATATTATAAAGTTAATATTGGAGCACCTTTCAATGTCAACCTCTTTCATTTCCAATCCTGTTCTGCTGTGAATTTCCACCGGCGCATTTCGTTTTTATCGCTCTCAAGCTTTTGTGTGGAAGCCGAGGATCGAGTTATATATGTGGAATAAATTTTATCGCAGCGGAGAACCTGATTTAGCATCCATTACGCGCACACACGTTCGATTTATAATTGCTCGATCACGAATCCTCTTCGTTGCGGAGTATTGAAAATAGAGGAGCGCAAAGGGGCAGGCGGTAAAGGGCGGCCGCGGGGAGAGCAGACAAAAGACAGCCGCGAGATTGTAATTGCGCGGCATAAATATGCATACGCGGCTTGGGGAGATTTTTAAGACTTCATAGCTGCTTATCCGGCCATCATCCGTGGCGGACTCAAGACTAATCGGCCATCGTGTTGCATCGACGCTTTCGGCGAAAGGCGCTATCTCATCGAGTATCTAGTCTAAAAATGTTGCTCCCAATATCGCTTTGAGAATGGATATAACGAGACGGCGCTCGAATCCTCCGACTCAATTTTTTTCCCTTTAAGATGGTCAGCGGCCGATAGGTGTCGATATCTTATCAGGTGGAAATCGGAAAGAACTGGTTGAGCGACGTTTGAGCTTCTGATTTTGTCAAGTTGGTTCGGTTTGCAGATAAGGTTCGATATAGGTATCAGAAGGTGTTGATGTGTCCTGTTGAATCATAATCTCATTACGGGGGAATTGGTCGATTTCCCGTTAATTTCGATTTGCATGCGTATTTATGATTGTCAACTTCACGTCATTCATTGAAGTTCCAGTTTTCAAATTTTTGCCTTATGAAGACTGAGCAGATATTTTCTGAAATCTCTTTGGCTTTTAACTCAAATCTGTATTTGACAGAATCAGTGTTTATCGATTTTTATTTTATTCGCATTTGCTTACATGTCGTAAATTGTCTATTATCTAGTTTGTATTTTTTGTGCACGTGTCATTCCAGGCTTCACTAATAAATATACCGTTGACTTGGATAAGTTAATTTCCTATGCTATATTCCTTGGTTCAGCCTTCGAGGTGTTTATTGATGATTTATATTCAGCAAAACTGTTTATTACTTTCTGCCTACATTGTAGATGGTTGTCACTTAAGCATCTGGAAATTGTTGAAAAGTTATCTTTTATTTCCATCCCTGGGAAACATCTCATAGCGAAGTTGGAAAAGAGAGCATAATTTTACAGAAAAATGAAAATCAAAGCACGTTAATTTGCATCTTCGGTGATAAATCACGAAATTTATCTTCTTTCCTTCCATGCGGATCCAAAATTATCTCGATAATTTTATTTTCCCCGGTCCAGTAATTATCGAGCTCAGTCTGGGCTATCTGCATACATTTATACGAATCTTGAAGCGCTTCTATTCCATCATTTTCCTCTCGACCTTTCCATAAGTCCTCCCTTGCCCTCTCTCCTACGCTCCGTTTATGCGCGTTTAATCCCCAAACCCTTGCTTTGATAATTACCCCTATCCTTCTCTCCCTTGAGCGCGTACATTTTTTTCAAACACCCTTCCAGAGCCTTTCTTAGCGTCATGCATAAACAACAACTGATTCCCGTTTATAACCCACCCCAAAGCGACCATTGCCTCTCTCCCTCTCCTATTAAGAAAGGAAAAAAACACGAAATTATCGGCATTCTTCTCCCATTCCACTTAAAATGTTGGATTTCTAAGTTCTCCGAATTCACGCCCGAGGGTTCAACCACGGAGAGGTATTCCTCTCCTTCTCACGTGCTTTCCTTTTCCCCAGCCAAGTGTTTCTCTCATCTTTTTCGTCTCAATTTCCACTCGGTTGTACATACGTGCCGCAATTACTCATCGTGTTTTCACAGTTTGTATTGAGCGAACGGCTTTCTCGGTGTGTAGAAGAGGGGGCTAGCTGCCCTATGATAGCTTCTTCGAATTTCCACGTCTACGGCGATTTGAAAGTTAAATTCACGGCCCATTCAGCAATTTTCATACGTTATCGTGGGAATTTTCAGGGCGTGAGGGTGGCGAGTCCGAACTTAATCGCTGTTAATGTCTTTCGAGCGATTATACCAATTCTTAAAACGGGTTCCGCGCATTCGTCCGCCCATTTATCCGTGACATGGTCTATAAATACCGCCGTGTGAAATGATTGCTTTGTTTCACTTTCGCCTAAACGATTCATCTCGTTCATTAGATACACGATGAATTATTTATTTTATTTCATAATTATAAGTTTGTGGAGTAAGCCAACTATTAAAACATAAAAATAAATGGCGTAGTATTTCATGATTTAAAATGTTTCAGAGTCGATAATGATTTTGATATGTCGATAATGATAATGATTTTGAATATGGTTATGTGCAGTAGTCAAAACTACGGTTTTTCTGAGAAGTAGATTGTGGAACTTTCTAGGGTTATCGCCTAGGTCGATTCTGGAGTTGTAATCCCTGAAAAATCAGTTTGTCTCTTATTTAAATATCTGCTAAGCTTATTGCATGACTTAAGGTGCCAACATTTAGGTAGAATTTGTTAAAGTTAGTACAATTAGATACTAAAATTTAACTGAATACAGCGTTAGTGTATAATCGCTTTCGTGGAAAAATTTGATGAATTTCCTTTTTAAGTTTCTTCCTAGCCTTTTCAGAAATAATCCATGTCAAAGTTTTGAAATAATTGACGAGGTTTCGTGGTAAAGGAATGTTTTTAGACAAAGCCTTTGAGAGTCTCCTTTATTTATGACGCTTAAGTGATATCAAGGTTCGTTTCCATAAGTCATCATCGGAAATTTATTCTCGTTAATCCCTGATATCTCGCTTTCTAAGAGCTATTCCTTCGGTGCCATATCCGTGAAAGGTTTTCCCGGCACTAAGTGGAATATTTTCACCCACCTGTCCGCCTCCTTCCATCTCGAATCGGACAGCGAAACGAGCATAAGCAATCCCCCCCAGTTCATTATATTTTACTGCTCCTCTCCGTTTATTTCCACGGCAATATATTCCTACTCGGAATCCCCCTCCCATTATAATTCCACACTATGAAAATCTCCCGCTCTCATCTTCCATTGGTTATCCTATCATCACGCCGACCAATATCTCTCGAGGGAGTTTTTAATGTTTTTCCGAACTATTTAAAAGTTTCCAAAACGAACGCCTCGGGGTAATTTATCGACTCGCAACCTACTCTCTCCATTTTGTTACCATTTGAGGCCTTTCGGAGGCATGAAGAGGAAAACCTGTCGAGTTGCATGGCATTATGGGAAGGCCGTCTTAGCCCTTCGCATCACTCAAGGAGAAGGAAAAAAGCTGATTTATTTCGATTTTTATTTTCGTTTCGCCTTCCAGCTACGTTTCCTCTCGATGGCCATTCCTTCATATCCTCCCGAACGACTTTGAGTCCACCTCTCAATTATGACTGATTCCCGCTGCTATACGCCCCTGGGCGCCTTCCTACCTTTTTATGTCCTCCCACGTTGGAGATTCTTCCTAGACCCGCAATTATCAAGCGTGCTTTACTCCCTCCCGGTCTAGCCATCTCGTACCAATTCTTCCTTCCTCTCCGTCTAATTTTTCCACCGCGGTCGATTCCTTCGGGATGGATAATTTCCGGCGGATAGTTACGGTTCATGTCTCATGCATCGCGTCATTGAAGTCTTTAACGCTGTCCTACTCTTTATAGTCTGGCATGGCACGTGTTAATTCAGCTCAAGAGAGGGTCATCCTGGGGGAATCACCGGTTTTCTCCAAAAAAATTGATTCGTAGATGTTAGTAGCAATGTATGTGCGCATTTAATTGCAATTACTTTTCATCCAAGAGTTGCGAAAGCACTTGTACGTTCACTTTTGAACGGGTCTCGAAAAATGTCCGTTTCCTGTGGCGAGTAATCTCTCTATTTAACTTCCCCTCTGCTCTCGGAATTGAAGGAGACAAGAACAAATGGCCCAAGTGGAAATAGGTTTCTGTAGAATAAACTTATCTGCTAAAATTTTTCAATATTGGCACATGAAAAGTAGAGGAAGTGTCATGAACACCAAGGGATGGTTGCCTGTTGTGTTAAACCGTTTTATTAAATTATGTAAGGTCTAAAAATTAACCTATTGTAGATCATTCTTACGTAATTAGTTCTGTGGCTTGCGCACACATTAAGTGATTTAGTAATCTTGATTCAGCCGACGTGGATTATTTATTTGTTACCACCATGTCTCACGTTGATGATTTTCACGCACTCTAGGTTTACCTAAATAACGAACCATAAGCCGCGATGTTTTCATTTGTTTCTCCTTATCTCGATTTTTTCGAAAGCGGTGTTTATTAATCCGCTACGGCTAACCCCCACGATCTTGCCCCTACTCCCACATTTCCTGCCCGAACACATCGCCTTGATTTTTTGGGCGTCTGTAATCGACGAATTTCTGAGACGTAGCGTTCGAGGCGCACTGAGAATCGGAGCGCGTTCGATAATAATTGATGTCTGGTGGGCATTCGGAAGATTAATATTATAGTGAGTTGGAGAGAGGAAGAAATGATAGAGGAGGAGAAAAGTTCTCGGGGAGGGGCCATTGGGAGGGAACGAAGGGGATTGGAGAATGGCCGGAATGGGTGTTGCGGTTGTTTTCTAGGGCTTTTTCCAGAGGAGCACCGGGGTTTTTGTAGGAATATTTTTTCCTCGCTAGTCTCCCGTTGTTTTGTTCCCTAATGTCCTTACCGACCACAAAACCAAACGATTTTTACTTCCTTCCTCCGCCGTTGGCGCAGTACATTCCCTACCGAACCAACCTCTTCCTTTTGGAAGTGCTTCCAAGAATGTGATTGTGGTTGGAAGGAACCAGCGAGGAAAAAAGAGCTTGTCTCGTCGTGGCAAGGCCTTTGAATTTTCAATCGCAGTCCTTTCTAGATCGATATCTTTCACTTTGCCTCTTTTTCGTCTTACAAAATCTCGATTATTCATTATTAGAAAGAAACGATTTTCGTTATCCTCGTAAATTTCAAATAGACGGCCACCAGTCACGGCTCATCAGTGGCATCCTCGGATATCAACAAACGTATGATGAATTTTCATATTTACAGGTTTCTTGAAGTAAAGTTATACATTAGAAGGGATGCCATAATGCCATAGTGAAGTGGAGCAAAGAATAATTCTTTCAATGGGAAGACATCTTAAGCGTTTTTAGCATATAATTGAAACCATGTAATATATTTGGTATTCACACTCTTTTCTAATTTATTTCGTTATGTATCTTGATACCACATGGGTATTATATTTGTACATCCATTGTTATTTTAGGTAATTGAGATGAAGTGCTGCATGAATAACTTTCATATAAATCGCACGTGAAGGCTCTCTCTGAAAAGTCATTTGTTTGAATTCCGCATTTCATGTCCTACTGGTATGCCTCAAACCTGGAATGCGTCAATTGTATTAGGCATTTAGATAGCCATCAGCATCATTGGATTGATCCGCAATAACTTAGATGTACTAAAATTTATGATCTTATCAGCCAATCAGGCGTTTTTGCTAGACATTCCATTATCTCGAAATATGATGCAACTCTGAACACGGGATTCCATTAATTATTCCCCAGTACCTTGTCGCTATTTACATCCCCCCTTTAGCTCTCCATTCGCATCACTTTGCATTAATTTTCCCATTAAGAGCCGCGCCCTTTCTTTAATTTCGCCATTCTGTCCGGATTACATTACGAGAAGGTCTAGTACGTGGGGGTTTGGGAAAATGTCTTCCTACGATCCTTCCGTATCTCGCGATTTTGTGCCGCGGCAAATGCCACGTCCGTGACGCAACACACGATTCGAATGTAATCACTGCCGGCGGAATCGATAAGGCCACCTGCGAAATCGAATAAAATCGTTCGGAGGCTTCAGACCTAAGGAAATCAGGGGAATAATTGAAGTAATTTCTCTCTGTTTTGTTTTCGGCTGGAAATGGGCGGGGAAGAGGAAAAGACATTCGACGGAAGGTTACGAAAATGCCTCATTATCTGTATTGGCGATTGAATATTGTTTCTCTGAACCCCGGAGGGAAACCGCAGTTTTCAATTTTTTGGAAGAGATTGTTATTCCGTTCGTGCCCTGATCGTTTCTGAGTCGTTCGATCGATTGGAAATATTGAGAACGGAATGAATAGTTTAAAGGGCCGTACGCAACCTGCAGAAGTTACATTTTCTAGTGTTGTGTTGATTTCACCTTTGCTCTCTAACTCAATATTGACGTATTTATTAATTAGGGTCGAGTTTAGAGTAGTATTCGGATCATTGACGGGTGAATTCATTGGGTATGCTTATGTAATTGATACACCCTAGTAAGATATAATTCTGTCAGTTTATTACTCTCTGAATTGTTGGTGGGAGTATTTATAGTTTCTTTAATTTCGTTGCAGATGTCATGTAATGTTTGAGTTGATCAAACATATTCTTCGAGTCACGTTATTAATTAATTATTTATAAGAGCATTTCATAATTGTACCGCCGTTTCAGTTAATAAATTAATTTTTATACTTTGGTAATAGGAAAGAAATCTATGAAGCGCTAAATTTTACGGATGTTCACGAATTCGGATTCGAAAGCACTTCCAAAAATATGTGGTAGGAGAACTATGGTAAATAAAAAGAAAATTGGAGCAGCGGGAATTTTATGTATTTGGGAAAGTCGTGTATATCATAAGTCAGCGCTATTCTTGTATCTGCTGCCAGTAAAACCACGATTTTCCCCACGAAAATTGTCGCATTTTCCCTGACCCGAAAATTCTTAATTTGTTTGCGTAGGATCGATTTTAACGTACGATTCGTGTTCTATCGTGATTTTCGTGATCATCGGCGGAGGATCGATGGTTCCTCTCTCTTCGAATTATCCCCAGAGATTTTGTAACCGTGAGGAAAAAATTCGGGCATTTCAAAATTCCTCACCTCCCCCTGCGTTGGGGATTCTCCTCTCTCCCCATATCTCTTAGGTGCTGTAGTAATAACGCGAGCGTGCCCATTCGTCGTAAAAATCCTTCCCGATTTGTGCGCCGCTCGCGAACGGATAAATGCATCCTTACGGCACCCATTTCCTCCATCCACATGCCTCCCCCACACGTGAGAGGGCGCGATAATTATCCTCCGTGCAGGCCCCTCTCGTCGTGGGCGTGATTTCTAACGCCGAGGGAAAATTACACGAAAAAGTGCGTGGGAAAGGGAACTCGAAGGCGCGAGGTGAGAGAAAGAAAGTGCAGACAAGATGGCCGACCGGTAGAGATGCGATTGGCGCGATGTAATTGTCAGATGGCGCTGCGATATTAATGCGTTCGATTGCGCGGGGTATGTCGAGCGTTACTCTTCTATAAGAAAGCGCTGTCTTCCGGAAACTACTGATTCTTGTTCAATCTCATTACTCAGACTTGATTCGTATAAATTGTATGTATTATTGTATGGGAGTTTTCTTACCTATCAAGATTTCATTCTCGTTTAAGTTATGACACCCCTGAAGTTGACCCTTCAGAAGATACTTAAAGGGTTTTAAATACAAATTAATTAATACGAATTGAGGAATGATGATGACTCACTGATTTGAAAGTTTGTATGCGCTTTTCTGTTTTTACCACAAGAATACAGTATCTTGGTATTCTTCCATTATTATTTTGGAGTGTTATATTTTTGTCTCTTCATCACTATTTAATGCAAGGAAAAGGTTTCTTTTCCGTGAAGTTTTACTATCGAAATAATTTCATATGAAACCTCGAGTGTGTCAAGCGTGAATAATGGTAAAGAAACAATGGTGTTTACAAAAACTGCTCCCACCTAAGGGAGCCGGCGCTGTATTTCAACGAAGTTTATCTTCACAATTTATGCTCAGTGAGAGAGAGGGAGAGATTTAAGATAAATGTATATTATATTTTGAGTATTCCATACTCTGAAGGTATAATATAATATTTACACACCGCAACGAGGTAGCATTTCCGTAAAAAAGGGTTTCATAATTGAGCCATAAACATTAGAATTCCAACCTTACTGTTACTTTCTGAGACTCAACTATAGCTCTTCATTTTCTTGTCATTGCAGGATTAATTTTTATCTAACGTAATAGTTTTCTAGCGTGTCACCCAAGAAATTTATTCTCTACCTCTCCTCCTTGTGACATCATTAATCTGGTGATAATGTCTGGATAAACAGCAGTTTGCAATAGGCTATTCTTAATTTTGATCAACTTATTCACTTTTACCTATTCGCTAACCAATACTTTTGCAACTACTAAATTTAGGTATGATCTAATTAATTCATTTTTAACTCTATAACGCAGTTTCGTCGTACCTTCAGCATTTTGCTGGTGTACTCTGCTCTTTGACTCTTTTTCTTAAACTCAATAATTTAATCCCGCCTTTTCGAAGCAAGGAAAAACTAAGCTAAATAATTCGAGGTAGTACCTATCTTTTTATCAAGTCGATGTTTTCTCGCCTCTGCACGGATGTTCATTTCAGACGATGTATGAATCGAAGGTTTTGTTAATTTCCTGCGCCGATGGTCCAGTTTTTTCTACCTAGAGATCCAGAATCGGAGTTCTTGTCGACGAGGGGAGAGCAGATGTTCTGAGAGTAGGATTTTTAGAACAAGGAAAAGGATTGAGAATGAGGGAGACACCTGCCTTTTCTTGTTTTCTTATCGCGTTCACATCCGGCGTGTCAGGGAAGATAAACCATTTTGTGATTTTTCTCATGAAACTCTCGTAAAATTCATTCCGTTATCCGGACGTTCCAGAGACATATCGTAGAATCCCTTCTCTCGGAGAGCTCCATCTGAATTTTTAATTCGATTTTTCTTCGAAGGAGTAAATATCTGTTTACGGTCTGTTCTAATATTTTAGGGAGATCAAAACAGTCGTTCTACCAAATTCCTCTTACTAGGATCTTGCTTAATTCTTGCTGATATTAAGGTGAAGGTAGGGTTTATGAGATTATTTCTGTGATAATTCCTTTCTCAAAAAACATTTCTAATAATTTCACTTCTCAAATACCATTTCTAATAATTTCCTGCCTCAAAACCATATCTAATAATTTCATAACAAGATTCAATAGGTAAAATATTGTAACGAAATTTGTTAATATACAATAATTGTATTAAATTACCAAAAGCAGATGAACATTCGTCGTAATATTTATGTGTTTAATCGATCATGGGATTCCATTAATTATTCCCCAGTACCTTGTCGCTATTTACATCCCCCCTTTAGCTCTCCATTCGCATCACTTTGCATTAATTTTCCCATTAAGAGCCGCGCCCTTTCTTTAATTTCGCCATTCTGTCCGGATTACATTACGAGAAGGTCTAGTACGTGGGGGTTTGGGAAAATGTCTTCCTACGATCCTTCCGTATCTCGCGATTTTGTGCCGCGGCAAATGCCACGTCCGTGACGCAACACACGATTCGAATGTAATCACTGCCAGCGGAATCGATAAGGCCACCTGCGAAATCGAATAAAATCGTTCGGAGGCTTCAGACCTAAGGAAATCAGGGGAATAATTGAAGTAATTTCTCTCTGTTTTGTTTTCGGCTGGAAATGGGCGGGGAAGAGGAAAAGACATTCGACGGAAGGTTACGAAAATGCCTCATTATCTGTATTGGCGATTGAATATTGTTTCTCTGAACCCCGGAGGGAAACCGCAGTTTTCAATTTTTTGGAAGAGATTGTTATTCCGTTCGTGCCCTGATCGTTTCTGAGTCGTTCGATCGATTGGAAATATTGAGAACGGAATGAATAGTTTAAAGGGCCGTACGCAACCTGCAGAAGTTACATTTTCTAGTGTTGTGTTGATTTCACCTTTGCTCTCTAACTCAATATTGACGTATTTATTAATTAGGGTCGAGTTTAGAGTAGTATTCGGATCATTGACGGGTGAATTCATTGGGTATGCTTATGTAATTGATAGACCCTAGTAAGATATAATTCTGTCAGTTTATTACTCTCTGAATTGTTGGTGGGAGTATTTATAGTTTCTTTAATTTCGTTGCAGATGTCATGTAATGTTTGAGTTGATCAAACATATTCTTCGAGTCACGTTATTAATTAATTATTTATAAGAGCATTTCATAATTGTACCGCCGTTTCAGTTAATAAATTAATTTTTATACTTTGGTAATAGGAAAGAAATCTATGAAGCGCTAAATTTTACGGATGTTCACGAATTCGGATTCGAAAGCACTTCCAAAAATATGTGGTAGGAGAACTATGGTAAATAAAAAGAAAATTGGAGCAGCGGGAATTTTATGTATTTGGGAAAGTCGTGTATATCATAAGTCAGCGCTATTCTTGTATCTGCTGCCAGTAAAACCACGATTTTCCCCACGAAAATTGTCGCATTTTCCCTGACCCGAAAATTCTTAATTTGTTTGCGTAGGATCGATTTTAACGTACGATTCGTGTTCTATCGTGATTTTCGTGATCATCGGCGGAGGATCGATGGTTCCTCTCTCTTCGAATTATCCCCAGAGATTTTGTAACCGTGAGGAAAAAATTCGGGCATTTCAAAATTCCTCACCTCCCCCTGCGTTGGGGATTCTCCTCTCTCCCCATATCTCTTAGGTGCTGTAGTAATAACGCGAGCGTGCCCATTCGTCGTAAAAATCCTTCCCGATTTGTGCGCCGCTCGCGAACGGATAAATGCATCCTTACGGCACCCATTTCCTCCATCCACATGCCTCCCCCACACGTGAGAGGGCGCGATAATTATCCTCCGTGCAGGCCCCTCTCGTCGTGGGCGTGATTTCTAACGCCGAGGGAAAATTACACGAAAAAGTGCGTGGGAAAGGGAACTCGAAGGCGCGAGGTGAGAGAAAGAAAGTGCAGACAAGATGGCCGACCGGTAGAGATGCGATTGGCGCGATGTAATTGTCAGATGGCGCTGCGATATTAATGCGTTCGATTGCGCGGGGTATGTCGAGCGTTACTCTTCTATAAGAAAGCGCTGTCTTCCGGAAACTACTGATTCTTGTTCAATCTCATTACTCAGACTTGATTCGTATAAATTGTATGTATTATTGTATGGGAGTTTTCTTACCTATCAAGATTTCATTCTCGTTTAAGTTATGACACCCCTGAAGTTGACCCTTCAGAAGATACTTAAAGGGTTTTAAATACAAATTAATTAATACGAATTGAGGAATGATGATGACTCACTGATTTGAAAGTTTGTATGCGCTTTTCTGTTTTTACCACAAGAATACAGTATCTTGGTATTCTTCCATTATTATTTTGGAGTGTTATATTTTTGTCTCTTCATCACTATTTAATGCAAGGAAAAGGTTTCTTTTCCGTGAAGTTTTACTATCGAAATAATTTCATATGAAACCTCGAGTGTGTCAAGCGTGAATAATGGTAAAGAAACAATGGTGTTTACAAAAACTGCTCCCACCTAAGGGAGCCGGCGCTGTATTTCAACGAAGTTTATCTTCACAATTTATGCTCAGTGAGAGAGAGGGAGAGATTTAAGATAAATGTATATTATATTTTGAGTATTCCATACTCTGAAGGTATAATATAATATTTACACACCGCAACGAGGTAGCATTTCCGTAAAAAAGGGTTTCATAATTGAGCCATAAACATTAGAATTCCAACCTTACTGTTACTTTCTGAGACTCAACTATAGCTCTTCATTTTCTTGTCATTGCAGGATTAATTTTTATCTAACGTAATAGTTTTCTAGCGTGTCACCCAAGAAATTTATTCTCTACCTCTCCTCCTTGTGACATCATTAATCTGGTGATAATGTCTGGATAAACAGCAGTTTGCAATAGGCTATTCTTAATTTTGATCAACTTATTCACTTTTACCTATTCGCTAACCAATACTTTTGCAACTACTAAATTTAGGTATGATCTAATTAATTCATTTTTAACTCTATAACGCAGTTTCGTCGTACCTTCAGCATTTTGCTGGTGTACTCTGCTCTTTGACTCTTTTTCTTAAACTCAATAATTTAATCCCGCCTTTTCGAAGCAAGGAAAAACTAAGCTAAATAATTCGAGGTAGTACCTATCTTTTTATCAAGTCGATGTTTTCTCGCCTCTGCACGGATGTTCATTTCAGACGATGTATGAATCGAAGGTTTTGTTAATTTCCTGCGCCGATGGTCCAGTTTTTTCTACCTAGAGATCCAGAATCGGAGTTCTTGTCGACGAGGGGAGAGCAGATGTTCTGAGAGTAGGATTTTTAGAACAAGGAAAAGGATTGAGAATGAGGGAGACACCTGCCTTTTCTTGTTTTCTTATCGCGTTCACATCCGGCGTGTCAGGGAAGATAAACCATTTTGTGATTTTTCTCATGAAACTCTCGTAAAATTCATTCCGTTATCCGGACGTTCCAGAGACATATCGTAGAATCCCTTCTCTCGGAGAGCTCCATCTGAATTTTTAATTCGATTTTTCTTCGAAGGAGTAAATATCTGTTTACGGTCTGTTCTAATATTTTAGGGAGATCAAAACAGTCGTTCTACCAAATTCCTCTTACTAGGATCTTGCTTAATTCTTGCTGATACTAAGGTGAAGGTAGAGTTTATGAGATTATTTCTGTGATAATTCCTTTCTCAAAAAACATTTCTAATAATTTCACTTCTCAAATACCATTTCTAATAATTTCCTGCCTCAAAACCATATCTAATAATTTCATAACAAGATTCAATAGGTAAAATATTGTAACGAAATTTGTTAATATACAATAATTGTATTAAATTACCAAAAGCAGATGAACATTCGTCGTAATATTTATGTGTTTAATCGATCATGCATATCTCCTTGTCTCTCTAATATATCTTAATTAAAACTCCGTATCTCTCGTCTGTGATATGTTATTTAAATAATTAGGACTTAAAATATCTCTTATCTAATCGATGTTACTTTCTGTAATTGAGTTGTTTTTATCATTCCCTTGCAGATTTGATCCACGGAGGACCCCGTCAACATGTGATGGTTGAAGACCTGTCACATCTTCCCTCTCGGACGCCATGCCAACACCGACCACAGGCGAAACGAGCCAACCGTCGCCGCCCCTTCCAACAGCCAAGCTAGACGAGGGGTGCCGATTAGGAGCGAGGGAAGGAGGCGGAGTAGCCGAAGAGGCCTCAGCCACCGCCGTCGTCAGCACATCCTCCGCGCCGGACGAGAGAAACTGCCTCTCATCCCTGCAGCGGAGACGGAGGTCATCCGGGGGCAGGGAAGAAGGAGGAGGCGAGGGAGGATTCCGCAGGGGTCAGGAGGAAGGCGATGAGGAGGACGAAGAAGAGGAGGAGGAGGAAAGTGTATTAGCGGAAGAATCAACGGAAGGAATGAACAACGGTCCTCTGCAAGGTCTTCAGAACCTCTCCGCGTCGTCCCTCGCGGCGGCGGCATTGGCGGTCAATAGGACGGCCAACAGCCTCGTCGGAGGTACCAGCGCGGTGGTGACTTGCGGCAGCGGACTGTCTCTCCTGCAGGGCAGCTTGGATAGGGTGAAGAGAATAAGGTTGGAAGGCGAAGAAGTGGAAGGCTTACCCATGAGCCCGGAAGAAGACGCAGAGGCCGCGGTGGCCATGGTCCGTGGGGAGGCATCCCCGAAGTCCGCCTTGTCCCTGAGAGGAATCTCTCAGATTAGGTGCAAAGAGGAGGTCTTAGAAGACGAAGACACGGAAATGAGGGAGGACGATGAGGCTCGATCCCTGAACTCTCAGCCAAACGAAGAAGAGGAGATGGACGACGAGATGGACGATGGGAGGAGTAAAAGGGAGAGGGTGCCGGGATCCTCCGCGGGGGGCGACGAGGAGTCGTCGACGAGCGACGTCGAGAGGTTCGACGGGAGAATAGTTTACAACCCCGACGGTTCGGCTTACATCATCGAGGAGAGCGAGCTGAGCGATGAAGAGAGCGGAGGTGCGAGCAGCGTGGTACTGCCGCGAATTCTGGGAGATGGGTGCATTGTGGACGGTAGGGGCGTCTCCCTGTCGCAGTTCCAGGTGTTTCCGCAGATAGCCAACGCTTTCTACGTGTCGAGGAGCAGTGTGGCGTTGTACAGCGCGCTCTACGGTGCGTACGCCGGGGGCGTAGCCGCTCAGCGGGACGCCAAAGGTTCTACCGCCGGTGGGGCCGCCGTCCTCCAAGGGGAGAAGAAAATAGTTCCTGAAGTACCAATAATGCATAGTTACAGGGTTTACACCGTTCGTGATAATAAAACTGGTGATAGCGGGAAGGACGGGAGCGGTAGCTCGGCAGAGGAATCCCGCCTTGAAGAGGATGGAAGGCCAAGCGACCTCTCCAGTAAAGGTGCGAGGGCGAAGCGAAAGGCGGGGCCCGGAAGGGGTCTGGAAGCCGAGTCCGCCCCCGAGGAAGACGAAAGAGAAGGAGGAGATGGGAAAGAGGGCAAGGGGCCGATGGATTGTGCCTCCGTACCCGTCAAGCCCATCCTCATGTGCTTCATCTGCAAGCTGTCCTTTGGTTACGCCAAATCCTTCGTCTCCCACGCGACCGCGGACCATGGCGTTTCGCTACTCGCGGACGAGAGGGCGCTCCTGGGTCACCGAAATGCCTCCGCCATTATCCAGTGTGTTGGGAGGGAGAAGGAGCCCTTGGTGTCATTCCTAGAGCCCGTATCCCCCTTCCCTGAAGTGGTAGGAATCCCTTCCCCGCTTCTCCCCGCTCTCATGGGACAGCAGAGGCAAGAAGGTTCTCCGGCCTCCGCCGCCGCCGCCATGGCGACTATGGCGACGATGGCGATGGCCGCAGCGGCGGCGGCTTATACCAACGCGGCCGTAGGGGCTTCGACCACTCCAGTTTCGGCCCACGGTACCCCAAAGCCCACACCGTCTCCCGTGACGGTAGTGGGACGCAACTCCACGTCGCCCATTTCCCCCTGTTCGGCTGCCAGCCAGCAAGTTCCTAAAGACCACCAAAATTCTGGTACCAACCGGCAGCACGGTGAGGGTCATACAGGAGGAGATGATACGGCGGAAACGGGTCTGCCGAGGCCCTCGCCACCTTCTTCGTGTTCTTCGGCGGCGTCTGCATCCTCGGCGTCCTCGTCATCGTCGTTGGCGTGCTCTCCTCCAATGCAGCACCCGCGGCTTCAATCGAACCCGGAAGGAGGCGCGGAAGACGGTCAGGAAGGAGGCGCTGGAGTAGCGGGTGACAGGGAATCTCTGGAGAAGGAGCGCGTGGAAGCGATGAGAGCCGGAGAATCCTTCGGAGAGGAGGTGGTGGGAGTGGTGCAGGGTCGGCCTTTTGGCCGTTGCCCATCGCGGCAAGAGGAGATGGCCTCGCTCAGGTCTACGAATCCTCTACCGCATCAAGTTCCTGAGACTTCTGTCTCCCTACCTCAAAACGGTAGTAATAGTAGTAATAATATAAATGTAAATGTTAATAACAATAACCCTGGTTTGAACCCTGGAAGCAATGTGAACAGTAACAATGGCGGCGGAAATGGAAGCCGCGGAATGGACTTGACAAGAAAGAGACCTAACAGTGTTTCACCCGTATCGACGGCCAACATGGTGGGTGGGGGTGGCAATGGCTCCCCTCCCGCAATGAGTCCCGTGGCCCTCATAGGATCACATCATCACCTACACCACTCCATGAACGGACCTGGAGGTGGAAATTTCGTGTCTCCTCAGCCACCACTTCCTCCTCCCCCACCACCGCTGGGACCACCTCCACCGCCTCCCAGTTTCCTAACGGGGACCACCATCGGAGTTTGTCCTGAGCACATAACCGGAAGACCAAGCGCGGTAGATTGCGCCAAATGCGAGATGATTCTCCAGACTGCAAGGCTCAGTGCTGGAGGGCCTGGAGGCCCCGGAGCTGGACTCCTGGGTCCAGGCGCCGGGGGACTTGGCGGCGCCGGAGGGCCTGGAGGAATATTCTCCGGAATGCACTCAAGAAATTCGTGCAAAACCCTGAAATGTCCGAAATGCAACTGGCATTACAAATATCAAGAGACCCTAGAGATACATATGAAGGAGAAACATCCAGAGAGCGAGACTTCCTGCGTGTATTGCGTCGCGGGTCAGCCACACCCACGATTAGCTCGCGGAGAGACGTATACCTGCGGATACAAGCCGTACAGGTGCGAAGTTTGTAATTATTCTACGACCACCAAAGGAAACCTCAGCATACATATGCAGTCAGACAAGCATCTAAATAACATGCAAGAGCTTCAGCAAAACGGAGGCGTGGTGTCCGCTCAGGGCGGCGCCGGAGGTGCAGGAGGCGTCACCGACGTTCCCACATCCTCCGTTTCCGTAGCGACCTCCTCTCCCTCCCATATGGCGAAAGGTAGCGTGGGTGCGTCGGCGCTCAGCCCAAGTCTTTCATCCACACAAACACAGCAGCAGCAAGCGAAGCCAAAACCTACCTTTCGCTGCGACGTTTGCAATTACGAGACCAACGTGGCGAGGAATCTCAGGATACACATGACAAGTGAGAAGCACACGCACAACATGATGGTGCTCCAGCAGAACATGAAGCACATGCAACAACTGAGCGTGCTTCAACAGCAACAGCAGCAGATGGGCGGAGCTGGCGGCGGAGCGGGAGGGTTTGATCCAGCCACGGCGGCAGCAGCGGCCGCGGCACTACTCCACTTTCATCCGGGATTGACTCTTCCCGGAGAGAAGCCTCCGCCTCACACGGAAGCCGCCCTCGCAGACATGGCATATAACCAGGCGCTACTCATTCAGATGATGACGGGAGGTCATATGTCTGCGCACGGTCCTCCTCCGCAGTCTCTCCCTCCGCCCCCTCACCCGGGCGATTCGAGGCATCAACATCACGGACACCCCGGACATCATCATGGATATCCATCGCCGCACCACCATGCGCACCATCACGCCGCGGCGGCAGCAGCTGCACAGCAGCATCACATACACCCGCACTTTGCTGCTGCAGCCGCTGCCGCTGCCGCCGCGGCCGCCGCCGCCGATTTGACCGGAGGCGGAGACGCAGGACTTAACCCTGAGACGATGGAGCCTCCGCCGGAGCCACCAGAGCAGAATCCCGGCATGCTCTTCACCTGCTGCGTCTGCAACGCATTTGCGACGGACTCTTTGGAGGCTCTCTCATGCCATTTGGCGACGGACAGAACGAAACTAAGAGAGCAGGAAGTTCTTATGCTGGTGGCTGGCAGCTACGTCTGCAAATTGTGCGCCTACCGTACGAATCTCAAGGCAAACTTCCAGCTTCATTGCAAGACAGACAAACATCTGCAAAGGCTTCAACACGTTAACCACGTGAAAGAAGGAGGCCCTAGAAACGAATGGAAGCTGAAATACCACCTGAGCAGCGTCACCACCAGTAATCCAGTTCAGGTGCGCTGCAACGCATGTGATTATTACACAAACAGTGCTCACAAGCTGCAGTTGCATTGCGCAGGTGCAAGACACGAGGCAAGTTGCGCCCTCTTCAGGCATCTTCTATCTTGCGAAGAAGCTATGGCTGACAATCCATCGTCTCCCACCGCTTTGGTGCCTGTTTCTGGAGGATCGCCGAATACTCAGCTGCAACAGAATAATAAGATATATCATTGCGCGCTGTGCAATTTCTCGGCGAGAGGATCACGTCTTCAGCTACTGCAACACGTCCGCACGCTCAAGCACATGCAAATGGAGCAATTACACCAGCTTCAGCGTCGTAGCGAAGGGAGAGAGCTTCAGGTTGACATTTCGGAAGTGTTCCAAGTGGTCGCCGAGCCTCAGGAAGGAGATAACGGTGAGTTGAAGTTATTTATTTTTATGTATAATACTTTCAGTATAAATTTTAAGTATTCATTACCAACGTAGAATGCGATGAAAGTCGAAATATATTTTTCATCCTCAACATGATCTTTAATATGATTGCATTTAAGTCAATGAAATGGAACAACACTTATATTTCACTTTTTACTACTTTTTCACTTATGAAATATAATTCATAATTAAATTTTCATTAATAGATACTTGAATAAGTAATTTCAATACCGATTCAATATCTCTTGAAGTCGGTTGGAGTTGTCTCAGAGCAAGTCTCACTGTAATTATATTTTTCGTAGGAATGAGTACTTTTGTTTAATTTTCCGGAATGTTTCTACTCCCGTCGTAGCTTAGATGGCGTAGGAATATTTTTACTTTTGATCGTAGTGTCGCTCCTGTCAGTTTTCTGAAAAAAGACGAGGACTCACAGTAATTTTATTCAAATCTGTAGAATTCATAAATAATTAATTTTATACAGATTACCGTTTCCATATAGATCATTAATTCCATTTTATTCTCCTTTAATTGAGATTATACCATTACAATGTTTAATGTCCTCGGGTAAGCATGATGTTTCTTACAAGCATTCATTTTATATTTACTTTAATTACATCCTTCGAATAAGGTAATGCTCACATTAATATTCGTTATTCCACTTTTTCGAAGAATAACTTTGGGAAATCAACACACCTTCCGGTAATAAGCGATTAAGGGGCAAAATACTCCGAGCACCACGCACAAAAACCCGAGGACACGCCCAACTTGCCATAAAAGACGAGGAATTAGATTGATAAAAAGATAAAAGGGAAAACGGTAACAATGGCCAAAGGGTAGGAGTGGAGAAGACGGACCAAAGGAAGGATGGGTTTTATTACTAATAAAGGTTCCGAAGAATCCGCGAAGGGCTTGAAGGGGTTAAGTAATTTAGTCGGATGTAAAGTCTTGGCAATTTCCTTTCGGATCCCGAGGGTACGCCGGCGGGTTTATCGGAAGGGAAAGGATGAAAAAAAACGAAGGAATAATGAGGGAGATGGTTTAGAGAGGGTTGGGTCACTCCGAAAGCTAGGACCGTGTTCGCTGCGATGATTATAGTATTCCGAATCGCGACAGAAAATCAGTGAGGTGTGATGAACAACATAATTCCGCAAATCGTCGCATATTCTAATGCAAGAGCTTAAGGAATCTTTTGTGTAGAAGTACGATGATTTAATGATTTTTGAAGAGACGCGAATTTTTCATTCTTTCATCTTGATTTCTTGCATACCAATGCTCTTGGAGTCCTGGTGAAAAAGCAAAAATTTAATTAGTGGGGCCTGTCCTGCAAATTCCCTTCTCTTTTGCCTCACATTCTCTTTTCCGCGGTCGTTCATCCTTTGGATTTCAACCTGTAAGTAATGTTTTCAGAGAGCCATGAGCCAAAGAGAAAAAGAATCGTGTTAGATCTCACGGTTTCCTAAATATGCATAACGGCAATATGAAACATCTAAAATTACCTTTTTCCTTTTACCTTGCTGCGTTTCGCATGGATTTTGAATATGATCGGTCACTAAAATCTCCGTTATTTGCTAACTGGCTCAGTAGATCGTAATAACGAGGTTCCAGCTAAATATGCAAGTCGGTTAAAGAATCACAAGTGGAAACAAGTCATGTAATACGCGTGTACACATGGATAAAATGTTCTTATTATATGAGTTTTTAATCCCATAACTATTCTACAGTCATATTTCGTCATATCAGCATTCAATTTACTTTATTTCGGTTTGCAATTATATGAAGTTTTCTCGTGCTTTTAATTACGCCTACTCATTCATATCACTCTTTCTTTAAAGCTATCACTTTAATTCCTTTTTATAAAATAAATGAAAATGTTGATGGTTTATTCAAACGAAATGTCACTACATGTGTTAACAAGAAAAGACTTTTCTCAATTAAAACAATATTTCGACTTTCATTCGCTTTTACTTTTCATATTTGCAATCTTCATTCATGAGTGTAACCTTACCCAATTAAATGGAAAATCCGAATATTCCGTTGAACATGCAGATAAGAAAGAGGGACAAGTCCAAGCCCTCACGCAGCAGCAAAAAGAAGAGGCAGCTAAGGAAATATTGAGTCAACAGCAACAGCAGGACAAGCAGAGCATGCTAAAGTATGCTCTTGAACAGCAGGGACTTTCCGAGGACTGTTCTACGACCACTGCTGCAAGTGAAACCCCTCAGACTCCGACTGGCCAACAACAGCAAAAGAATGCCGGCAATGTCACTCCAGTCACTACGTCGTCGACTTCACCGGCGTCTTCATCCTCCGCTTCGGCTGCTGCTTCTCCTCCCATACAAGTATGTCCTTATTGTAACTATAACAGCACATCTGAAATGCGTATACAAGCCCACATTATCACACAACATTCACAACATATTACTACCTCCCAGCAGCAAGGCAGCCAAACGCAGCAGGCGGTGCAACAACAGCAGCAGGGCCAGGATAACTCTGGACAGCAGCAGCAAAGCCAGCAGCAGCAGCCGGAATTCCTCTGCCCATTGTGCCAGGATGGATTCAAGGAGAAATCGTTGCTTGAACAGCATGTCATGAAAATACACAGTGTAAATGCCGAAGGCCTACAGAGGCTTTTGCTGCTTGTGGACCAATCTCACTGGCTGAATGCAGTCTCACGTCCGCAGGGTCAGCAAAAAGGTAACACTTCGACGACCAATAGCAGCCCTCAGTCAAGCAATGAGCAGCAAGAAAACGCCAACAAGAGTATTTCCTCTGATAGTTCGAAAGAGCCAAGCAGCGAGGGAGAAATTTCCTGCAAAGAAGAACCGGTGATAGTCTTGTCTCCACCTTCAGATACTCAGAATCAGTCAATGGACGAGGGCGAGGAAATCCTTCGTTGTCAGCCATGCAATAGAACATTCCGAAATATCGATGACTTTATGAATCATCAGTTAGAAACTGGACACATGGACTCTGCCAAGGCACCAGGATTGGGAAGCGGAGGATATCTCTGCTGGAAGAAAGGATGTAATCAGTATTTCCCAAATGCAATGAGTCTTCAGACTCACTTCAGAGAGATTCACGGACGGCTTACCAATGCCCAACAAACGACGCCAACTCCCACTCAGCATACCATCGGAACGAGCACATCGAATACGCCTCCAGCGGCCGTATCCGAGAAGCACGTTTATAAGTATCGATGCAGTCAGTGCTCGCTAGCATTTAAAACACTAGAGAAACTCCAGCTTCATTCTCAGTATCACATAATCCGTGACGCAACGAAGTGTGCTCTCTGTGGACGCAGCTTCAGATCCATTTTAGCCCTCCACAAGCATGTAGAAAGTGCTCATACTGACTTACCTGAAGAAGAATTGGCTCAGTATAAACAGAGTTTGCTTTCAAATCCTCTACTGTTGGCTGGATTGGGCGGTGGTCCCGTCCCAGGATTGGGAATATTTTTGAGTGGAATGAAGTCGGAAACTGCTTCAGCTCCACCTATGGAAGTTGATGAGGAAACAAGTGCTGCTACTGCTGCAGCTGATGAGGAAATGATGATGGTAATGGAAGCGGAAAGAAACAAAGAGGATGGGGGAATGGGTTCCGGTGGTGGAGAAGAGAACAGTGACGAATCTGGAGGAAAAGAACAACAACTATTAGAAGATTATCTGAATTCCCAGGCCGTGGCTGAAGATGGATATAATGATCCCAACAGGAAATACAAATGCCATCGTTGCAAGGTAGCATATACTAAACAGTCTTACCTGACAGGACACAACAAGACCCTATTACATCGTAAGGGAGAAAAATTATCATATCCAATGGAGAAGTATTTGGATCCCAATCGACCATTCAAGTGTGATGTATGCAAAGAATCTTTCACTCAGAAGAATATTCTATTGGTGCATTATAACTCCGTTAGTCACTTGCATAAGCTAAAAAGGGCTATGCAAGAACAGCAGCAGCCAAACAATAATGGACTTATGAGTGTGTCCTCACCTACCACACCGACCAATCAGAAGCTTCTGAATGTCAATGCATCCACTCCAACAACGATGACAACTGCCTCATGTACTACTGAGGAAGATGACAAGAAGCCATACAAATGTAATATTTGCAGGGTAGCCTATAGTCAAGGATCCACCCTCGACATACATATGAGATCAGTTCTCCATCAAACAAGGGCTTCAAAGTTACAGGACCTTGCTCTTACGGGGCAAATAGATTTAAGTAGGCCTCTCATAGAGCAGCCAATGCAGAATGCATCTCAGGCGGCCGAGAAAGCATCAAACCTACTGCATGACATTCTGGGCACAGCTCAGGCAGCAGTAGCTGCATCGAACAGTGCCACTGGTATGTCGACTCCCAAGAGCATCCAAGGACAGCACATGGGTCAGGCCATGCATGGACAACAACAGTTTCACTCACCTCACCCTCAGCATTTTGGACAGCAGCTTCATTCCATGCATCAAGGCTCCATGATGCAAACGCAGCAGTCACCTAGCTCGCTTTCCTCTGCGTCTTCCACGGCGTCCTCGTCCACTGCTCCTTCGCCTACCCAAGTGCTCAGCGGTAACACAGCTCAATTGGCATCTTCAGTTCCTTCATCGCAGGCAACCGCAGGTGCAGCCTCCCTTTCTAATGCCTCAGTCTCCGCCAATTCTCCTTCTACAGTTCCTAATACCATCTCCGCCGGCCAAGGCGGAGGAGCTGGTAGTGAGACTAATCAACAGGGTGGTAATGGGAACGGTGTGGCAACCAATGCTCAGACATCTGTGATATTGAACTCAGCCAATTCCCAAGGGCAACAACAGCAGGCCGGAGGGATGCACGCATGCCCACGTTGCAATGCGCTTTTTTCGAGTCAAGAACAGATGGTTCAGCACACGCAGCTTTATTGCATGTTCACTCAACAACCTGCTCTAATGACGTCCAATTCCGGAAACACCCCTACGACTGTCTCTACAGGAAATCAGACTGTAGGATTCCATCACCATGGTCATTTTCATCATGGCCATCACCACCACCATCATCATATAAACAACCAACAGCAACAAGTTGTTTTTGGGGTTCACCATAAGGTTCCGTCTCCATCCCCTTCGCCATCAATGTCTGTTGGCACCAACACTGTTGGTGTCTCTACTTCAACAGGGACTGGGACACCATCAACACCTACAGGAACCAGCCTTCACCATCATCATCACCATCACCAAATGTTAGATGATGCGTTCGCTCGTTTCTCCATGCCAACAAGAAAATCGTCGCAGATGTATAAACATCTGCTAGAAAGTTATGGATTTGAACTTGTGATGCAGTTCAATGAGAATCATCACCAGAGAAGACAAAAAAGGGATGAAACACCGGACGTATCCTCCAGCACATCCAGTAAAGTAAATTTACAGATCTCCTCTACCACCGATGGTGGCGATGTTCCATCTTCAGGAACTGTAGAGACTCAAACAGATGATGGAAAATTGGACGACGAAACGAAAGGTGACTTATTACCGGAAGTGTCGAAGTCTGTTTGCGGACATTGCAAGAAGGAGTTCTCGAGCGTTTGGGTGCTGAAGGCTCACTGCGAAGAAGTTCATCGCGACTTAGTCCCATTGGATTTCTTAGAGGAATATGCTATGAGATATAAGAATGAATACGAGCGTAAAACAGCAGCCGTTATTGCAGCTGAACTGAAACAACAACAACAGCACCAACAGAAACAACAACAGATAGCCCAACAGTATCAACAACAACAGCTCCAGTTGCAGCAACAACAACAGCTGCACCAGCAACACAATATTCACATGCAGTTCAATCAGCATCATCAAACTCAGCAACAACAGGGAATGGTTGTGCAACAGGGATCAAATAACCAATCCACCAAGATAGAGGCACCGATGGCCTCACCAGATAAAGACGTACAACCGGTTACTACAACAACTCAAGGTACCATAACGGGAGACGAAGAGCAGGATGATAAGATCGCAATGATGATGATGTTGATGAAAGGGGAGAAACCGTCCTCAAATACGGTCAGTACATCTACTTCTACGAACTCAGTGAATCCTGGGGTTAGGATGTCATCAACGCCTAATCCTCTTAGAAGAGCCGACAGCACCTCACCTGATGTGGTTCCCATCCCTCCTTCAACTCCCACCACTCCAACCTCATCATCGACTCCAGCGCCTGTGGCAGAAACAATCTCTTCAACCACCAATAATCAAGGAGGTAACAACGCCTCTCCTACGACGCCCAATCCCACATCTACGACCCCAAGACCAGTGTCTAATCCTAGAGACGAACAACAATCGCACCACATTCAACAACAAGGACATGGAAGCGCTGCCCAGGAAGGATCTGCTCAAGGGTCGAACAACAGCCAGAATGCAGCAAATGCAGCTGCCGCAGCATCTGCAATGCAGCTTTCCCTTGCCGCACAAATGAATGAAATGCAGGCTGCAATCAATTTGATGGCAATGCAACAATTCCATAATCCTGCTACAGCTATGTCAATGATGCAAATGGCTGCTATGGGCCTTTCTCCCCTTGGCTTAATGAATCTACAGCCTCCTCTAGTGCCGATGATGATGGCACCACCTCCACCTCCTCCTCCAGCAAACCAAAATCAACCCCCTGCGACTCATTCTCCTTCACCGAATGATCAACTTGCAGCCGCCGCTGCAGCGGCAAATTCCTTGTTTTCTCCCGCTGGTTTGCTGGTCGCCAAGCAGCAGGCTCTTCTCCAGCAGCAACAACATATCCCTCATGTACCTTCTCATCACCACATCTCGTCAGTGACTGCACAGATGCAGCAGCAGCAACAACAGCAACAGCAGAAGAGAGCTCGCACTCGCATCACGGACGACCAGCTGAAGATTCTTCGCGCTCATTTTGACATTAACAACTCCCCCTCAGAGGAACAAATAGCCGAGATGGCATCGAGATCTGGTCTCCCACCGAAAGTCATCAAACATTGGTTCAGAAACACTCTGTTTAAGGAGAGACAAAGAAACAAGGATTCGCCATATAATTTCAATAATCCACCTTCCACTACTCTCAACCTGGAGGAATACGAAAAGACAGGAGAGGCTAAAGTTTCTCCATTAAATCCTGAAGAGCAGAAGGAGTTATTCAACGCGGTTGCTCAGGCGGCGCAGGCCTCATCATCAAATAAAAGGAAGCAAGCTCAGCCCACTCAGACTCCTCAGCCGCCTCCGGTGTCACCCACGCCTCCTCCTTCTCAAGTTGAAAAGTCCCCCGCCGAGTCGTCGATGATGGTTTATCGGCATGGCGAGGAACAATTTGGAGAGGATTCTGGCAATCGACAAGTTAAGATGGAAGTTGATGAAGATATTAAGCCAATTATCAATCTCGCGGACGAGAACACTCGCGAGGAACCAGATTCCCCCGCTCCGAATAACGCGCCGACTTCCGTCGGAACGCAGATTGGCATGCCCGCTTCCACAACACTAAACATGCAAACATGCAGAAATAACTCACCAGGTAACATTACTCTCACCTCGATCATCGCGTCTCAGTTGGGACCACAAATGGAGGGAGGACCTGTGGCACCGGTGACGTCTTCATCAACTTCGCCGCATTCGGTTTCCGGAGGCGGCGCAGCGTCCGCCAACATTCTTGCGCCACCAAAGGCCACTCCTTGCGCTACTATCTTTTCGTCACCTATTCAGAATCAGATTCCACATAGTCCCACTTCTATGATGGGCATGTCCCTTACCAGCACGCCCAATACTGCCATGTCTGGAGGATCATTGATGGGAATGTCCACTCCAGTATCCACTATGAGTCCGGGTAGGTCTCCATCTTCATCGATGGATTGCATGACATCAATGGGAAGTGGAGGAAGCGGAAGTTCCTCTGGAAAGAGAGCGAATAGAACAAGATTCACGGATTACCAAATTAAAGTACTTCAGGAATTTTTCGAGAACAATGCATATCCAAAGGATGATGACCTGGAATATTTATCCAAGCTCCTAAGCCTGAGCCCGAGAGTGATTGTCGTTTGGTTCCAAAATGCGAGACAGAAGGCCAGGAAAGTTTATGAAAACCAACCTCCGGTGGAGGCGACTGCTGGAGTAGTGGCCGGAGGCACCATCGCTACCGGTCTGCCTGCTATTGCCAACATTACTCCTGGAGAGGAAGGGGCAGGTAGATTCCAGCGAACGCCTGGACTTAACTACCAATGCAAGAAGTGCTTATTAGTCTTTCAAAGATATTACGAACTCATTCGCCATCAGAAGACGCATTGTTTCAAGGAGGAGGACGCCAAGAGGTCTGCTCAGGCGCAGGCCGCCGCGGCACAAATTGCTGCCGTTTTGAGTTCGGAAGATTCCAACTCGAGTTCGGTGGCGGAATCACGGGGGGTCGCCGATCTCTCATCGGTGTCCAACACCAATGCCCCTCCTCCACCACCTCCCCCTCCTCCTCCACCGCCACCACCTCCTCCACCTCCATCCTTCGTGTCCGCATTGGCCCCCTCTCCGCCTGCCGTCTCATCGGACGGTCGCAAGAGCGCTCAACCTGCCGAAGCCTCGCCGCCTCCTACTCCCTCACAATCTCATGGGGGCCATCAGGAGAGTTCGGAAGACAGCTTCCAGTGTGACAAATGCAACCTAGTCTTCCCGCGCTTCGAGCTCTGGCGGGAACATCAATTAGTCCACCTGATGAATCCCAACCTATTCCCATCTTACCCTCCAGACTCTCCCTTCGGAATCCTCCAGCAGCATGCTCAGATGCAGCAACACCAACAGCAGCAGCATCAACAGCAGCAACAACAGCAGCAGCAACAGCAACAGCCCCAACAACAGCAACAACATAATCCACAGCATATGGGAGGAATTTCCGGTGCGGCCGTCGCCGCCGCAGCGGTTGCTGCTGCCGCTGCTGCAGGTTTAACGTATGACGCCGGAATGGGGACTCTGTCTCCTCCGATTGGGCAGGTGAAGAGGAAGTTTGATGAAATGGAGGAGGAGATAAGAACTGGAAGCGAAGAAAATGCGGCACCCAAAGACAAGAGGCTGAGGACTACCATTTTGCCTGAGCAGCTCGACTACTTATATCAGAAATATCAGGTAAATATATTTTTCTTTTTTTTAATTATGTCTAGATATTTTTCATAAAAGCATTGTAATCGTATGCTGTTGACGAGCGCTCATTTCTCAGCTATCCTTTCAAATTTATTTCATTTTTATGAGAACATGATCGTTGCTCCATTCCGAGAAAATAATTAAAATTGATACTTATATAGATTGATAAAACATAGTAGGCGATGAAATCGAATAGGCGTTGATTGTATATTCAGTTGGCTTCGCGTAATACTTCATGGTTTTATAAATGTTATCTCTTACTGCTACTGAATTGGTGAATCATTTACATTTCTATAAAATTAGTCCTAACTTACAAGTTTTCGTAATCGAATAAGACGAAAGTGAAAATTTTCTATAGGAGACTTCAACGCTCGCAAGCTTACTGACAATAATAAGTTTGAACGTTGAATTTAATTTCCGACTTAAAATAATAATATTTCATTTCCCTCCTTAATTAATAGATTTTCATCCGTAAACTCATGAAGTAGCATAGCCAGTGATATCCGTTATTTCAATTTTATTGAGGATTTAAATGTGGTATATAAGTGTGTAAGTGTAGTGGAATATTTGGTCTACATAAGCTAAGCTCCGTTGATTTTTTGAAGGTATCAAAAAATGTATTTTGAAAGAATTTGGAAGATATTTAAGACTTTGAAATCCGCCCTCACACAGGTGGAGAGCAATCCAAGCCGTAAGATGCTGGAGTCAATCGCGCGCGAAGTTGGACTGAAGAAGCGAGTTGTACAGGTGTGGTTCCAAAATACGCGGGCAAGGGAGCGTAAAGGACAGTTTAGAGCTCATGCACAGGTAAGAGAAAGGATATTATTTTTATATTTACATTTTCTAGTTTTTGAATCCATTCGATTTCAAAGTAAAGCTTACCTGACGCATTTTACCGTCTGAATATTCCTTGAATTTATCAGTATTTCCACTCGGGTTCAACGAAGAATCTTCTCACGACGGGTTTTCTTGCGAAAACCCGATTTTCGTTAGGCCCTACAGTAAAAAGTTTTAGTTATATTTTTATCATTCGAACATTACCTGCATTTTATTCTTGATATCAGATAGCCTCTACTATTTACATACTGCAGATAATCTTGAGGAACAGTTGAGTGTTAAATGCGTAATATTTGGAGTATATACTTTTCTATTTCTAATTATTACTCATGTAAATTTTTAAATATATGCGGGTATTTTTCTTTGGTTTAAAACTGTTTTGTTACTAAAGAATGAGATAGCATTATTCTATTTTTACCTAGCGTGGCGAAGTTTCTCTTTGAGATTTAATATGCTTATATACATCGCTACTGAGATCTCTTCTGGGATTAAGGAAAGCAAGGTTTTGGGGAATGAATTAATCGATAAAAAGGGTATTACTTTTAAGTGACTTCAGCAGTTATTTATCATTTTTTTACTTCTGTTTAATTTATAACCTATAGAGTTTGCGTATTCAATATTGATTTTTGCTCGTTTGATTCTGATGAATCGCTTTTGTTAAAACTTCCTCTTCCAACCGTTCTTCTTACAGGTGATCAACAAACGTTGCCCGTTCTGTCCCGCTCTCTTCAAAGTAAAATCAGCCCTCGAGTCGCATTTAGCGTCAAAACACGCGGATCAAGTGGCCGCAAGAGGAGGCGACGTCAACATCGACGCTCTACCGGACGAGGAACTCAGCGTGGATTCCTCAGCGTCCTTCTCCACCGCAGGAGATGGCAACACCACCGGAGGAACCCCCGGAAGTACGACTCCGGGTGGAAAGGGCATTTTATCCGGTGCCTTCCCCGGCGGCACATCCATGATACCACCCAACATGATCTCGCCACTGTTCTCGCCGTTCGCCGCCGCGGCTGCAGCGGCCGCAGCGTCGCAGGACGCGGAGAACTCTCTCAAAAAGTATTACGAGGAATCAATGAAGAGGTACATCAGCGAGCTGCAGTCCCACGCTGCCCAGAACGGCGTCACTGCTGGAGGAACTGCCAGCGGAGGACAGAACACCCCCGCGGGGAACGCCAGCAACGTCGGAGGAAGCGGAGGCGGAGCTTCTGGTGGAGCCACGCAGGCGACCAAAGAGTCATCCGCTAGTGTAGCCACGGATTTAAGCATGAAGATCAAGCAGGAGATGGGGCAATCGCCCGCCGAATCTGCCGGAGACGCTCCACTTGATTTGAGTAAGCCGGTCGATCTATCTCGTCCGGTCAGAATCAGCACCGAAAGCGGGGTCCCTTTGTCTTGTGACCAAGGGCCCTTGACGGATGTTAGCGAGAGAAGTGGAAGTGTGGGCCTGGCCTCCTTTGCGGGTGCCATGGGCATTGGAATCGAAAGAGCTGTGGGCGTTTTGGGTTTGGGCCTCGGCGCTGAAGACGCCAGGTCGGACAGTTTATCGGAAACGTGTACAGACAACATGGATGGAGACGAAAGCAATCCTACGTCCCCCGCATCCAGCACCCAGTCGCAGAGACACCAAGTGACTCCGGTGGGAACCCCTGGTGCTGCGGGTACGCCTACTGGAGGGAGCGGGGCGGGGTCTGGAAAGAGATTCCGCACCCAGATGTCTAGTTTACAGGTAAGGCTTACACGAGCCCACATGTTTCCTCTTTCGATTTCTCCACTAACGCTCTTAACTAACACTTACATATAAGTTGGAGGTGCACAATTTTCTTATTTTGCGCTCTGGTAGGTAATAATCCGTAAATGTTATGCTAAAAATTTAACTATCTTTTGTAAAACTTGGAATCATACTGAAGGAAAAATTTTGTAAAATTGTTAATAATTAAAAAACGTTTTATGATGTTTATTGGGTTATGGATAAAAATAAATAGTGAAAAATATCACGTATTATAAATTATTTATACATTTGTCTTAGAGTAGAGTCTATCTTTAAGTCGTTACTGAGGGAGGTTTTCTGTTTTCTTCACCAATTTAGCTGTTTTCGCGGCCTATGATTTTTATGAATTTCATTAGATTGATTTTATCATTTTTTATTTTGCGATATTTTTAACAAGCATTAAGTTTTTCGCTGGTTTCATTTTTTTATCATTCGCGCGCGTTTTTATTTTGTTTTTGAGTCTTTATTTTTTTGGCAAAAAATTCTAAGGCATTTTCGTTCTTTCATTTATTTTCAGCAGCTATCGGAAGAGATATATCGTTGGCGATAGTATTCAGCAGAAACACTATTTGTTAATCTGGAATTAACATTTTTGTTTTGCATAAATAATTTTTATTTTTGTTATATATTGCGTTCTTTTACTTTGTAAGAATCTCAAAATGGACAATAAACGAACAAATTTTTCAGAAATTTTGCGTTTTTTTTTGTTTGTTATCTTATCCATCCTTATTATTATTTCCTCGAGAAACTGAATTATAATTTCAAAAGCAAATTCAACTTGAAAAAAGATTATTATTTTATATGAAATTGAGGCTTTTAGCGAAAAGTCTTATCATTTATATAAATATGGAGACAGCTTAAATATATTTTCGATAGTATTGTGCATTACAGTAGGGTGCTCCTATCGCCAAAAATTCATTCTTTTCCTTTTAGTTGACATATTTAATTGTTCATAGTCATATGGTAACAGTTAGGCAGTTCAGAGGACTTACAAGTAACAGAAAACCCTCCAAAGGCATATTTGAGCATATATTTATCACATAATTCATTGATAAGTTTTATTGTAATCCATTATAATCTTAATCTCTTGTAAATAATGCATAATAATGCTAACTAATTTTGGAATAGCTTCGCTTTCATGACCGCTCATTACAGTACACATTAAGTTATCGGTCATTAAACCCAAGATCACGGTCAGCTTCCCTTTTGAACCATTATAGTGATCTCAGATTTGCGTTTCTTCCAACCCTACCCCCTATTCGCCCCACAACTATAACTTCAACATTCACCAACCACCACGGGACTCCGCACAGGTCAAGGTGATGAAGTCCCTGTTCGCGGACTACAAGACTCCAACAATGGCCGAGTGTGAGATGCTAGGACGGGAGATCGGACTGCCCAAACGAGTGGTCCAAGTTTGGTTCCAAAACGCCCGCGCCAAGGAGAAGAAGAGCAAGCTGGCGATGCAGAAGGCGGCCGGATTCACCGGGAACACCGTCGAGGCGGAGACCCAGAGACCACCCGAAGACTGCCGGCTCTGCAACTTCAAGTACTCTCACAAGTACTCGGTTCAAGACCACGTATTCACCAGAAGGCATATCGACGCCGTGAAAGCGGCAATCGAGGGCGGCACCGGAGGTGGAGGACCCATCGGGGGCGTCGGCGGTGGAGGAACCGTCCCCGGAGGGATGAGACAGGAGACGCAGGACTCTGCCCCCTCGACACCTTTCACGGTGCCACCAACACCTCCACTTGTGGGGGGCAACAACAACCCCCCTAACGACCCATCTACGACACCACCAACGGGCCAACAACAAGGGCAACAGGGACAACAGCAGCAGCACGCATCTCAGCAGCAACAGCAACAACTAGCCCAGCTTCAGATGCTGCAGATGGCCGCTGCTGCGGCGTCTTTCCCCAACTCCCTCTCCGCCGCTGCGATGGCGATGGCTGCCAAGGATGCTGGGAAGTCTCCGACGGCTGCAGCGGCCGCGGCTGCTGCGCTCCTCGGGGGCGGTGGAGGCGGCAACGGGGGCGGCGGAGGACAGGGCGGAGGCCAAGGAGGGATGCCCGGGGCGGAAGATATGGCGCTGTTCCATCAACTATACGGACTAGGATTGGCCGGATTCCCTCAAGGAAACCTGTTCCTACACCCGGCCATGTTCTCAGCTGCCAGTGAGTGCTCCTTTCCATTTTAGCCTCTCTCACTAAAAAAAGAAACCTTCTCGATTCATTTTTTTACAAATATTTTACCTCATCCGCCATTCCATCCTTCATCCTTCCATATCCCACCTCAAACCTCGAAATCGCTCGATTTGAAATCCTACCATTCGGGGAAATGTATCACCCTCACGTTTTTGTTTTCGGATCCCCCTTGCTGTCGTTGATATCTCTTAGCACCTCCGTTTGCCCTCCCGTTTTTACCTCTTCAATTCGGTTTTTCCCTTGAGAACGAGAGAAACCAAATAATCCGTAGTGATTACCTCCTCCGTTCGTTAAATTATTACTGTGTGTGTTTTTTGTGTGTGTTTGTGTGGATGTGTCTTTTATTGCGCGTATGTGTTTCTCTTTGTGTCTCGTGCATCCATAGCTTGTTTATCCATGCAACCAAGCAGCATGAGTACAGTCACTTGTGTTGTTCGTTTTGGGATAATTTTAGAAATTTAATTGAATTATATGGACGAATTTGGATCAGCGATTCGAGGCATGTTTTTATATCTAACTCAGTCATAAATTGTATGTTAGTCGCGATTATAAATGAAGCACAACATTGAATTGTGTTTTAATTTTGTATATAGATTCTGTTAATGTAATTATTAAAGTAATATTTATTTAAGTTAGGAAGTATTTTGTTGCGAATGAAAGTGCGATAACGCTCCGATTACAACCATGAAATGGTTACTTCTTATTAAATTTTCGAGATGCTATCACCATAAATTAGGCATGTATTTTTTTATCTTATTCTCTACAAAAAGTATATCTATACATAAATATATATCTATGGAAAGTTTAGGAATCTGTATATCAACGTTTTAGATTATCTAATGTCTTTCCTCGAAAAAGATGGATTTAAATGTTTGTGGTTCAGAATTGTCTAAGGCAAGGCCGATGAAAATATTTTTTCTATTAATTAGTGTACAGGTTAAGGTGTAAGATAGAGTAACTAAAAGTAAATGGTAGTATTTTGCTCGTAAGAGTTAGTAACTCTTTAGTAAAGATGATAGTAAATTTTATTTGCCGCGGAGGAAATTATGGAAACAGTGCGTTATTGGCATAAGTTGACAATCTTATAGTTGATTTACGAGAGAAAATTTCTCTTCCTTTATAATACTTCGACTTAGGATTAGGAAAAACCAAAGTTCCTGAAGAAGTTCCCTTTTTTAGAAGTGGAAACTTTTTACGAATCTTTTTTACTGTTGAAGCTTTTCGTCGAAATTCTACAGCGAAACAAAATTGTGTTCAACTTTAACCTCGTCGTAGCGATAGTGGTTTCGATACCTTGATTTACGAAGTAATAAAGAAGTCGAAGGCGTGAAATGATGTCACCGAATAAGTCCTGGAGCGACTATCTTAGATGTTCCCGTTAGTGAAATGGAAGTTCTTGTTCATTCCTGAGTAAAGTCGCCGTTCTGAAGCCGATTGTTTGTATATGCGCACGGAGAAGTTTTTGTCGTTTAGGGAAGAGTCCACTGCTAATACTCCAAGGCCCAATTGTGGAAATCGCCATACCGTGAACTCTGTACAAGAGAAAGCAGGTCTTTTGTCCCTGCTTGAGAAAAGCGCAGTAGCATGACTGATTATATCCCATTCTTTTCATTCAAACTCAATGCCCTCTGTTCTGCACGTAATTCCGGAACCTCCCTAAGTCATTTGCTTTGTCTCATTCCGTAAGTATTAAGGGTGCTGACAGTTTCGTTCATCTGCTCAAAAAACAGTCCCTTTTCCGAATTTCACCGATGGTAAATCGAAGTTCTCTTTTCAATCAAAAGTTAAATGCTTTTAGGAGTGATCCTCGTTCAGCAGTTAAGTGGGGACTGAGTTGTATACTTTCAGAGGTGTTTTATCTCACCTATAGAGCTCTCTCCGAATTTTCATTAGAGCGTACCCATCACACGAGGTTTAATAGACACAAAATCTTTTTTACCCAAAATTTAACGCTAGACATTTGTTTAGGGTCACTGGATATTATCGATTTATCTTCTTAAGTCTTTTGTTTTTCATCCCAGCTATGCTTTAAAGATACTCAGTTAAATCTATCAAAATACAACAGTAAAACAATTCGGTTACGTTAAAATGTTAGCCTATGGGGGTGATTAATGCAAGTTTTTCCTTGACCTAAGGGATTAATAGATTATAGAGGCGTCTCATATTAACTTTTTCCGGCCATCTTTTCAATTAATCAAAGTCCGAACGTCTTCATGTGATCTACTGATGATCCTGAAACTCCGCACTGATTTGAAAGAGGAAATCTGCTCGGCGGGCCGTAGTCGTGGGTGGAAGGTCGAGAGGGGAGTCGTTGTTAGTTATGATGGGAGTTGAAGCGTGTTCGAAAAGGCGTGAAACGCAGTCCGTTTCCGGGACTATCCACCCGCGCCCGACGAGCCCACCCTCTTCTGCAGACCTCTTTCACGGCCTCCGCAACCTCAGTTGCTTGACACACCTCCGGGGGCCCCATTCCGCCATCTCATCCTCCTGCTCTTTCCACGGCGGTTTTACACCGTGGCCACTCGTGCGTGAACTCTCGGGGACCCGTCAGGAGAACAGCTACGTTTGGGCGAGGTATTCGGACCAGCAGTATCTCCGGTCGTGTTTACGTTGTGTACCAAAGGGTACAAGGCGAACTAAAATTTAAGACCGGATCGGACGAGCATCGAAGTCGATTTGCAGCCTGATTTGTTCGGATTTGCGGTCCGTGACAGCGTCGGTGCGGTTTTATTCTCATGGGGCTCAGGAATTGATTGTTGTGTAAACGTTTCCCATCTCTCCTCCCGGGCATTTTTACTTGGCTCACTTTCATTTGAGGGTGTTGTACGAGTTGTTATGTCGGTTGGGAACTTGAGGCGAGGCGCCAGATGCTGTTGTTTCGGCAATACTGTTGGTGCTTAGCAAAAAATGATAGCCTGAACAATCTTTGCATCGAGTTTTGATGAATGTATTAGACAGCAGATTATCGTGAGGAAATTTTCGTATGAATATTCCAGTTTGCAGAAGCTCTGCATGAATTAATTAGTTTGGGTGTGAACTAGCTTCGATTCGCCATGATGTTGAATGGAAACACAATCTACAATGGCAATTAGAGCTAGTTTTCGTTTCTTGTAAAGTTGAAGAAATGTTTTATCTAAATTATATGAATCAGGAATTACTTCATGAGCGGCAAATGGAAACGAATTCTTGCAAATAAGTGTACGATCGCAGGACAAAACAAAACGGAAAATTTCTCAAGGGAATTGAATTACTTGTTTAGGGAATGTTTTATGAACCTTTATTCCAAAGATAGCAAGAGATAAATCGCACTTCCTTTTTTTCTGGGTGGAGCTGTTGATAATGAAAAGGTGGAAAAACCGTAGAATGTTTACTCACAGGCGATCGATAAAGAAAGCAGAGCTAACGGTAGTCCTTTATATCTCCATAGCTATGTAGTGATGTTTTTCCTTAATGTTTTCCCGCGATGATTGTAACGTTTTATTTAGAGAAATCCTTAGGCCATAACATCAATTATCAATTCCATGTGGATGGTGTAACTTGTGTTGCGTATGAAATTCAATCTGATCGAGAGCACGTATTTCAATAGTTAGGAATCGGTTGATAATAGTAAGAAAATGGAGGGAATAGAATTTAACAAGGAGTTTTTGAGTAGGTTGTTTCATGCGTCATAATCCGTCAGTCAGGAAACAATGTTGACAGGTCGGACCGAAAGCCCTCCCACGCAGTGAACAGAAGTTACGCCACCTCGCTACTTCTTAAATGCATTCTCTTCGCTGCGAAACAAAGGCAACACCTCAAGAGAGTGACAACTCCGCAAGGCAACTGCATCATGACCGCCGGTATATTTCATTTCGTGCCACCATCCCTCGCCGAGACAGTAAATCCCTATCGGAAAGTTTCCACCCTGTTAACGTTACGGCTCGATCTCTCTCCCGATGGACGGGGGTGAGGAAAAATCTGGGATAAAATAGCGGGAAGAAAGACATTTGCATCGCATCGCTTTTAGAGGGGGAAGTGGTAGTTCGCTCACGCGACTTGTCTCGTACATAACCCAAACAAATGAGGCATGAAAAGGCGTCGCTGGCATATCTCGAACCGCGTTGTCGTTTCCGCGCCGAAGGATATAAAAACGAAAAGGGTATTTCTTTTTTATTCATTCTTTTCATCAGCCGAACAACACTTTCACTTCCTAGTTCGTGTCCACCCACACCAACATTCAGGCATCCCTTCACCCGCCCGTATCTTAGGAACGCTGGGATGATATTTTTTAGGACAGCGCGCCATTCTGAATGTACCCCGTTCCCCCATGGAACGAAAGGTAAAATATTTTCCCCCGCAGCATCCACATTTATATACACATTCCAACCCGATCCCTTGCGATCTTCCAGAATCCGTAATGTCAACATCCTCGGAAATCCCTTTCCAGGAACGTGCCGCGACCCTAACCCTTTTCCCCATTTCCTACGGTCGATTTCCCGTAATCGGTATCTTCCGAACACGTGCCTCTCACCGTATGCAAACACATCTAAGCGTGCCGTCGCTGAAGTAGGGGGTGCTCATCCCCACAAGGACGGTTTACTTTCTTATTTCGACTCCTAACCCTTCCCGGGCTCCGCAACCCGCCGCAAAACGTTTCGGGTTGAGGCGTTTCAACCCTTCGAACCCACGCGTGCGCCGAGAGTATGCTAAGTTCGAGGTGGTTCCCGACGAAATTTACCTACGGTATCCTCCCTTTAGGTTTTTTACAATATGCACCACGACCCTAATTTCCCTACCGACCCAGTACAGTTCATATATATTCCGTGTCACGATCTGAAGGGTTGAAAAACAAGGTAAAAAAACCCCTCCGTGTTATTTTGCATAGGCCTTGGAGGATCCCTCTTTATTCCTCGGCACACTCGTCTGCACACGCTTAAGACTACAAGAACCTCAGGTGCCCCCCATTCAGTATTTGACTCGGCGGAGTATTTCGGTAAGTAGGGACTGGAATACATCCAAGGAAATCGCCCCGCTCTGGATATTTATCATACTTAAGTCGCGCACTTTTAAATCACCTCGGAACGAGCAGTCTCCCCAACGTTACGACGCCTTATGACCTGCCGTTTTTCTATCTTGCCTACCGAAACGGTTTATTTTTTTCATAATGCGGATTTTCCCACCATGAATACCGTATGAGAGGAGGTGAAGGGGTCTGTCGCGTGTTAAGGAGGTCGAGAAATCTGGAATGGAGGCCGATTTGCGGGGGCGGCGAACGGTTACCCATTTGCATCGGCGTGATCTTTTCAGGCAGGATTCCTTTTGGTAAACATCACGGCGTAATGATGCATGTACACATTGGATATCTCAGCAAACCATGGCCTGTACACGTTAAGTGTAGGGTTTTTAATATTCTGTCGAAGCATATCTCAGAGAAACAAAACTTTATCTTTTAAAGTTTCATTGTAATAGGGATGAGGGTTTCTAAAATCATTTCATCAACGTTAATATTGAATATTGGTTCAATTAGCTTTTACTTTCTAGTTATATATCCCATTTCATTGAAAATTATTTGGGAATTTTAACTGCTAATTATTATTTATAAAATTATTTAAATTTTGTGTATAATGTATCAACCCACACTCTTTTGTGCTTAAATATTTAAAATATAATTTCCATCGGAGCCTTTAAGGTTTCCCTTCGTAATGAAGACAGAAGTCTTAGGTTTAATTAATTAAATCTTCGTTTTTTTATTTTTTTGGGTATCGTATGATAACTAAGAGCGAGAAGGACACGTAAGAGTCTCTGAGAACAGTAGGGAAGACGAAATAGTTGCAAATCTTTACTCTAGACTTCGTGGCCCTAAAAGAAATAAAGACAAGTACTCATTTCCACCATATATCCCATTGCATCCTATACCCGTTTTTATTTTCTCCATCCACCAATCTTCGCCACCCCACAACCTTATTGATTCTCTTATCCCATTCTGCATTCAGAGACCTGTTTATTCATGCCTATCTCTCAGGTAACGAGCTCTTTTGCCAGTAAAAAGTTTTTTGAGCTTGGTGTTCAGATGTGTGCTTTTCTATAGGATGATTTTTTCATCTGGTTGCTGTGGGCTGCAGATTCTTTATTTTTCTGCATACTGCATCGTAACTGCCTATTTATCATTTCTTGGTGGCAAGAATCATCTCATTTCATCACCCAGTCTCATAGATACTAATACCTACTTTTTAGTTTTGTATAATTTTGTTAATTTCTGTAATGGAGAGGTTAACTAACACATTGGAACTAACAAGTATCTGAATATATTGTGTAGTTTTTTTTATTTTTGCCGGATTCAGACTGGATATAATTTGCCTCGGAAATATGAAGAACAATAATAGGGTTTCGGGCGTTCTTTTCTATCAAAAACGAGCCACATTTATATGTAGTACGGACGACCGAAAGTGAAACTGCGTGTTCCCCGTTTTATTCAGGTACCGTAGAAAAATCTATAGATTTGCCCACGTGGCTGTAAATGAAATGGGACAAAATTCTCGTGCGCAACATTTGCATCCTGCATGGGTGCTATTTTTTGTAACGGCACGCGGAGGACCTTATGGGGCCCACTCTCAAATTCCTGAGTTACCGTCTTTCCCACATGTTCATTTCTCTCAACCCTTCCACCCGAAGATATCCTGCATATACTTAAACCTCTTTGGGCCCAATTTAACATTGCGCCCCCCAGCACGCGCTCCATCTATTCAGCTCGCACGCGCTTTTCTATACAATCACATATACCGAAAATTTCCCTAACGAAATCGAGCACGTGTAATACATGCGCCTAAAAAAACGCTTCATTCTCATGCAAGGAGGCGTAGGGAAATGAAGGCCTTTTTACGTGCGTTAAATATGCGTGCCTTACCTCGACAACCACCCGCCTCCCCTCATGCAATCCTTTCCCTTCGGAGGTTGTGGGCGTAGGGTACGGAAAGGGTTCTTAAAAGAGGTACCCTTTTTTATTCAAGACCTTTCGGGAAGCTTGCTAGCCCTCCCGTGGCGGTGCGCCACCTCCAAAATCGTTTTATTTTGATTATTATCCCGAGTTGTTCGATACACGAAATGGCGTTTTTGATAAGACACGTGGTATAGCGGTTTGGTCATTGAAGTTTTTGCACCCTAGAATCCGAGGGCATTTTTCTAACCTCATAGTTGTCACCTTTTCCGGGAGTAGGGAAAACACGCCTTCGTTTGAAATCATTTTGTAAGTAATCTCGTATTAGATGTTCTGTTTATCCCATTCATGAACTTGGTCTTCGTTTTACTCCTTAAATCACTCTCTTTACCGGTGGAATCTACGGTTTTAGCACTGATCGCGTTGTTTTTCACCATTAATTTCATTATATAATGCTCGATCGATGCAGGGCTTCAAATGGAATGAGCGAATTGAGAGAATAGAAATAGAAAACTTAAAAGGATCTATCAAATTACTATAAAATAAGTTCCTATTTGATCAAATAAACGCGTTGTTGTTTTGGACAAAATCTTACATTTTTTGAAAAATTTAACGATTGTATCCTTTGCTGCTTTTGTGATACCAACTACTTTGATGAAAAGTATACTGATGGATGTTCAGTGACTACGACAAAGGAGGAGACAACGAAGAAAAGAAGGGCTAATTAATCATTGTGCTCATTAAACCTGCTTTTGAGATGAAACCCATCAGTAGCTGTGTTAACTTATGTCTTACGTGTAAGCTTGCGCCTACGTTCAGTTGTACCCTATTTGCGGAAACCATCAAGCTCAATCAACCATCAGCTCTGCGAAGACGCTCAACTTCCCTTTAGACGTTCCTTCAGGACTCCTTTCAAGTGATAATGACGATCAGACGTGGAGCAGTAAAGCCATAAAACTCTCACTCGCAGTAAGGCGTTGCATTTTCTCTGTGGATAACGTAATCAAACATTTTCGTACTTTTAAGCGGAAAAGTCGGTTGGATTTGTCCAAGATTTCTCAGAAATGTAATTTTACGTGCTGCCGTTCCCCAGTGTTATCAATCACACCTTCCATCGCAGCCTAGAAAAAACGATTGCCTTAAATTCGGCGCGATAACTCGGTTTTATCTCCAATTGTATCGAGTTTAATTGCGGCCAAACGCGCCTTAATGGGCGCCTATTCGCTGATGAAGAGATAACAGCCGGAAAGAATGCCGTCGTATGATGGGCATATTTGTTTCACCAACGTTGAAGTAGAGTTTTTGCACGCATCGGCTGACGAAACGAACTGTATCGGAATGAATGTGTCTTAATCGATCAAAACGTGACGTTTTTCCTCGCAAAAGGACGACTTGCTGTTCCTGAATAATTTGCTGTGACTTCCTTCACCCGAGTAACTGTGAGTGTTCGCACTAAAAAGCACACACATTAGCGCTCGCATCTGTGCGCCCTGTTTGTCAAAGAAAAGGCTTTCGCATACGGAGGTTTTCGAATTGAAAATAAAATCGCTTTCAAAAGTGATGTTTATCAGAGTTGAAGGAGTGAATTCGGGATGGGACGGGGAAGATAGCCTAGAGTATCAGCAACTTAGGTGGATTAGTTTATTTTGGAATTTCCTTTCTTTTTATTTTTAGTATGTTATTATTTATGTTCAAACCCTAACTGAAACCCTATATACCCTTACTCCCCACCTCATCCACACCTTGTTTAAAATTTTTTGAAAGTAAAAAAAAATTGAATCGATGAAAGAGAGAGCCTAAATGAAAGGAGTATCTCCAAATATTTCATAATGTTCCTAAAGAAAAATCAAAGAGTACAAAATATATAATCTATTATCTATAAAATCTGTCCTGATATACCTATCTCTCTCTATTTCTGTCTACCCGATCAAATTTTTTTGTTATAATTTCTTTCTTTTGATTTTTCGTGATTTGTTTTTTTTTGTTTTGTGTGATTCCAAAATGAAACTGACGTCTTTTTTTGTCAAGAAAAAGGAAAGTTTTGTTTTCCAGTGTTAGTCATGCTCATTGCACTGATATCATTGCTTCCAGTTCAAACAAAGGGATGTGTCGCAAGGCAGACATTTTTATTTTAAGAACAATCCGAGCAGTTCTTTTGCAAGCCATGAAGAAGTGAACTGTGAAATAAACTTTTATGTGAAAGTGGGGAAGTCGAGGAGGAAAAGATTGATTCTGTGGACTAATATTTATTTTTTCCTTTTAAAGACACGTTTCCCCATTCGAGTATAAATCGAGTTTTGTACATTTTCTGTTGCAGCTGTGTTTAATTTGTGTAATTATTATTCGTGTGAGTGTAACTTTTTATTTAGTTCGTATCCGAGAACTTCGTTCCCGCGAAAAAAAGATACGGAAGAGGTTGTCTCCACGGGAAATTCTCTTGTATATCTTTCTCTAACCAATGTGTTGTGATAATTTTTTAAATTAATTATTATAAACCATAGTAGTTATTTCAAAATTTTGATGGGTGCACATATGGTAATTTCACACGAACTCTGATGTGTGTGTATGTATGTGTGTGTAAGTGTTATTGAAAAAAAGCATTTCTAAAGTCGGCAGTGCCCGATTAAATCACCTCGCATCATAGTTGTTAATGAAAAGAAATGATAAGAAAGATGGCCTCTATATTATACAAAAACGTGTAGAATATTTTGTAGCTTATATACCACATATGTAATATTTGCCAAGCCAAGCAAAATAATGTTTTGAGTGGCTCGTTTATATGTGAAATAATATTTGCTCCTTTAAAAAAGAAAGAAATCTCCAATTTTATGCTAATTTACGATCCTCTGGTTAGAATGTTCTTCCTGTTTTGCCTGTATCTTGATTGACTGACAAAGGAAATCATTCTCGTAAGAGTTATTTCTTGCTTTGTAAATAATTTCCCTCGGTTTTTAAAAAATGTACACATAACTCGTTTCATTCTTCTGATAGTGCCGCAGAAAACGTGTGTATTATTTTTTAAGTAGTGATGAAAATAATAGGATTACTATTAAAAAGAATCTTCGCCCAGAGTATTGTGTATGTTTCGTTTCTGAAACTTTAAAAAGGCACTTTGACTTGCATTATGTAAAAAGAGTGTGGATTATGAATCCTTCCCGCTACTTTTGTTATCTGCAAAATTATGTTAATAAAATACTCTATATATACATTAATATGAAATATTTTGTTTTTATTTATTTTATCTCCGCCAAACTGCATGGTATTTCCTTCACTAACACTGCTAATCATTTGCTTTTTTGTCGCAACAATCTTTTCATACCGGAGTTTATGGTGAAAGTCACCATTTAAGAGCTTTACGTACATCTTCTTTGATGCTTCCCAAATGGTTCCAAAATTTGAAGTTCCTGTTAGTTTCTGCAAGGGAGAACTTTTCAAACGTATCAACTTGACCAACAAACAGGGGCATGTTACGCTGAACTAATGGAAGATCGACATTTCCGTAAAGCACTTGAAGGGAGTAGAACATACATTGGGAAATATTCCAGCCACTTAGTAAATTTTCCCACAGTCCACAATTTCTTCGTTTGTAAGTTATTCTGATCCAAAAATGATGGATCAAAAATTTGTCAATAATGTCCTCCACGTTGTTGGTGTATTTGATGATATTTTAGGTCTCCCTCATATATAATTCCCTCAAAAAGTTTTGAAGCAACCTGATAAAAATTCGTTGCTTAACTATTGGAATAATTCCAAAAAGTTTTAAGTATCGCGATTATAAAGGAAATTTAACAGTTGAGAAAATGCAATTTTAAGTAAGGAAAAAAATGAGATAGTCAAATGTAGAAGCATAAATGGTAAATAAAGAATGGCAACTTTTGAGGTAAATGAAGCTGGAATGGAACAAAAAAATATTAAAGGGAAATAAAATTAGAAAGAGGGCGTCGAACTTGGACGCACAATGTGCGTCGCCCGCCAAAACATAGAGATAATGTCTGACGTACTCAGTACGTCTCTCGGCGTTGTGGGGTTAATAGTGAAGCCTAGTCTTTGTAGCCTATTTTTGCGAATGAGGAATCATACTAATAAATTTATTAATCTGTTAACGAGCAATTACCCATCAGCCTTTTTCTAACTTTTAAATATAAAACCTATAGCTTCTTTAGAGGAAACAGGAAGATCCCATTAAACGTCCATTTAAATAATTATTATTATCAACCATTCCCTGACCAGAGAAACCCTATATTAGTCAGGAGTCGAACCTTGAGTTGGAGCTCTTGCAAGCGAACTACTCCGCCGCCGCTACTGACAAGTTTCTATGCTAGACTTATGTAGATCAAAATTGAAGTGCAAAATGCATCCTTGGTTTTGTCTCCTCGGACATTGTCAACTAAAACTAGCGAAAGCGCTATGGCTAAATTGATCGTTTCCCCAAAATATCTCCTGAATGTATCTTGTCCCGATATTTAAGCTGTATCTTAACGTATATGCGTCAGCTAAGAAACACTACCCCATGTAGTGGAAACGTCTCTTACGCTCATTGTCGAGCGACCCTTCTTTGCTCCAGATAAGAGAAAACCTTTTCATGCAGAAATAATCTCAGCATCACATCTATGCAGCTGTGTCTCAGAGGCAGGAGTCCTTCACGCGGATATGTTTCATTATACCTCTCATGGGGGATTCTCCTTTTTTCTCTTTTTACCCTCTTGTGCCGCACGGTGTCATCTCTTTCGGCCGAGGTTAAAAAATGTCAGCAGCCAATAAGGAGCCGAGGTGCGTTTGTTTTCATCAATACGGAAAAAAATATGAGGCAGATAGTGTGGGTTCTCCGGGATGATGAAGGGGAACGGCCTTAGGGAGTGGGATCGCCGCCGTGATACATATATGTAAAAAATGAAAGGAATAGCATATTTCACGTAATGCTCGCTCCCTATCTCTTGCTTCATATAGGGTTTTATTTATTGCCTTTCCCAATCCCCAGGACTGCCCCTCCCACCCCACCCCTCCACAGCTCTTTCGTGCGTTCATTCCCCACCCCCTTCTCTGCCTCCCTCCAAGCCCTATGTCCTGCATCCATTTTTTCCATCAGCCCCCGCTGCGAATCGAAACCGTTTCTGATTGGTTCTTGGTATATTTTAGCATGATCCTGGCTCGCTTATTCATCTTACCCAGCTTGCTATTTACGTCACCGCTGCCTCGTTTTCTTCCGTTTTTCGTAGACGATATTTCGTTTGGTAATTGTCCGGTCAGTAGGTTCTACAACTTCACATTTTAAACATTAAAAGAATTATTTCCTGTGTAATCAAGTCGGCAGAAAAAAGAGGTTATTCTTATAAGCGCAATGTTATTCGTATAGTAAACAGCCCAGGACTCCACGATGTGTAAAACGCCAAAATGTGAATAACAAATTCACAAGTGGCTATGAGATGAATTATAGGGAATTTTTGACACATCCTAAAATAAAGTGTCTCGATAGCTCGATTTTTTTTCTGTCGTTTCTACTAGAAAATATATAGAAATACTGAATAAATAACAGAACATCACTTCCTTATGCAAATATATCACATTCTGGCAATTATACTATTTGAACTGGTCCGTTAATTTGGTCCTATTAATTTTTTTTTACTCACTCCAATGTACTCCTATACTTAATATTAAAATTTATTTAGGAGTGGGAGCTCATACTTCGGATGGGTTGGAATTAAACTTCACTTATTGTATCTTGTTTTTCCCAGAATGTAGCGGAATAACTAGTGAGCCTATTGGATAAACTAATTGCCAATGTAACATCGCTTTCAGCTAACAACTAAATTACCATTTTAGTATTAAAAATCCTTGTTTCAGTAGTGTCTTACTTCATTTCCTTCTTGTTATTATCAATAATTGTTTGGAACGGTGCTAAGATTGGTACGTGCAGGAAGACGTCTTCAATTGTAACAACGCTCTAACCCAATTCTATATTAAGAGAAAAATTTCCACCTCTCTAGTTGCATCATGGCACTCTTCCACAACGACGAAAGTTTAAACCATTTCATTCCAATAATCGTTTCAACATTTTCATAGTTTAAACCGTTTCATTCCAATTCCATTCGAATAAACAGTTATGAGTCTCGAGATTTTATTTCACATGGAAGAGTAGCTGTACATATTTTATAAATGACGTTTGTAATGACCGCCCTTTCCAACATAAATTGCTTCTCTTTTTACCAAAAAGCCGAATCATAAAAAACTCCGAAGACTCCGAATCCCTCCTTCATATTAGTTCCAGCACATCCTCGGATAGCCAGAGGAAAGGCAATCTATGCAGATGCTTAACTACTCCGGCGTCGATGAAACCTATTAAGAGCATTAGGCGCGGACTCTTCTTTACTTTAGAGCTTTTATCGCTCCCAGCGGTGGTCTCAATACTGCCACATTTATTAGATACATAGAGATTTACGGCGACGGAAAAAACGGCAATTGTGAGTTGGCCGTGTGAGTCACCCGTAAACAGTCTATTGGATTATTAGAGTCGGAGGCATGTGTGCCGTAATGCAATTACGATCGAATCCGCAATGTGCGTGGCTCTCAAAAGAATAATAAGCTGCGTAATTCATCATGTTCGATAGGTTTTATGAAATGACGGTGGCTTGTGTCGCGTTTAAATTTTAAATGCTATAGCTCAAATTAAACGTAGAATATTTGTTTCGTGTATATAGAACCAATGATGAAAACAAGGTATTAGGGAAGATTTAAAAGATAGTAGTATTTGCTTTCGTCTTCATCACAGAAAGCGTTTTCAATAATCATTACATAGCGATACTTTGATCAAATGCTCCTGAAAAGCTTCCATGCTATGTGTGTTTGAAGTATATAGGATACGCACTGTACTGAATTTCTAAATGCTAGTACCTGATAATTATAGTGATACCTTGAATTTAATTTCCTCTCGCAATGTTCATTGGGCTATTTATTGCCAAGAGATTTGGTCATTGTTGATAAGAGAATATCAGTGATTCTATCATTACAACTTTTAGGAAGATTAAAAACATTTATACCTTTTGCAATAGTTTTTGCGCTCGCTCCCACCACACAATATTTCACGTTTTCTTCCATCTTCTATTTCGCATTTTCTCCGTCCTTTTTCTTAGCATCTCCTTAAGAACGATTCCCCTTACTCTTGTGCCACCCCATCATCCTCTTGCCTTCCGCACCCGGGTTTCACACGCATGCCCCTCTTGCATAAAAAAGGGAAGGCCGGCCCAAAAATATATGTATTACTCGGATGTGTAATAATAAATATCTACGCATTGTTTCTACCCTCGCCTCTTTTAAGCCCCATCCTCCCATTACCTCACCCCTCAACGCTCCCATTTTCGGTCCTTTCTCATTGGTCCACTCCCGAACCTCCATCTCCTCCCGCCCATCCCCTCATCTCCACCCCCATCTCTTAAAAAGATGGGAACTTTATGGAAATGCTTTGGTAATCCTGTCTCGTATAGCGAGGAGCCAACCCTCCCGTAGTCCACCCCTCATTCCCTCCCTCACCCTTCTAACCTTTTCCGCCCAGCCTCTGGACCTTTGCGCTTTTATTTTTTTCATCCTGTGGAGATCATTTTTTCTCTCACTCCCACCTCTCCAGTCTACCAATAGACATTTTTGCTCCTCTTTTTCGTAACTACGCAGGGCACTTTCTCCCGTTCCTATTCTGCATTTTCCTCGCTCTCGACAGGCGTTATATTTACATCTTTCAGCCTGTTTCTTATAATGCGTGCATGTTTATCCTTTGCTGCCTTGGTCCCATCTTTGCAATAAGCTCTCAGGAAAAATGGTGTAACACCAGGTTGAAATTTCTAATGTAGCATTCGATCTGGTTGCTTATATTAACCTACCATAAGAGATCTTTAAAAGATAATAATCCAAGAGAAAAGGTTTTTGATCGCACTAAGATATTTTGCTTCTTTTTGAGTACACTTCTGTATCAATAATGCAGTATATTCTGTTTCAATTGGAGAAATTTGTTGTTAATGAAAATGATTCCAAATATGACTGTGGGGTGGAAGTGCGAGATAAGTGTTTCAGTCGTATGTTTCATTTAACATTTCTTCACGAATTCAATTTTCGAGAAATCCAACTTCAAGGCATCGAATACATCTATCGCTTTATATTCTTTTTTGGAAAATATATCTAAAGATTCTGTTTCTTTCAGATTAAAATCAGTTATTCCTTTGGGATTTTCGTAGGTTTTCAACCTACTTAGTTACCTTCCTTTCCTTTATCCTTTAGTTTCTTAAGGTTTCAGTTTCTGAATGTATTTTCGATATGGCAATAGTAACAGTAGTTATAACTTAGAATATTCTTCGTCAATTCCATTTATTTTATTCTATTTGTCATATTAAATTTTAATTATAAATGCGACTGTACCAATTTCACCTGCCCATATACATTTTTTAAATACGTAGATTCATCCAGAAATGTATCTTCAGTTCCAATGATTCATTGGATTGATGATTCATTCATAGAGCATAACTTACAATATTGAAGCTGCTATCGGCGGAGATCTGTTTAAGGTTATTCAAATGAGGACAGGGATATCTGGAAGAAAGAACCGAATTCCCGAGAACCGCCGCAGAATACGAAACTTTCGGAAATGACGAATCGCAAGGAAGTATCGAAGGATAACAGGAATCCGTCGCAGCCCCTAAATCCTCCCTCGTTATTTCCCTTTCGGCAAATCGCTCACGTGACTCAGTACGCTCATTCCGTAATGGCGGTACGAATCCCTTTCTCCACATCTCCATCTCCAAGGAAAAAGGGGAGAAAAAGATCTAAAAAGACATAAAAAAGGGAGCGGATTCGCTTCTTTCTTTTTTTAGCTTTGATTCCACTCGTTCATCGCAATATCCAAGAGACCTGAGGCGGAATCGCTTGCTGTTCGATTTGGGAGACTTCAACGAGCGAAGGAGAGGGTATCCTTTATCATAAGTATTTTTTCGGCTCCTTCTATATTAGACGTAAGGAAAAGCGGCAGAGCTCTGGGTCACCACCACCCAATGAAGGCTCCTCTTCCTCCTTACCTCTCACACCCTCAGTCCTCCCTCCCACGCCGCCCCACATTGCGCAGTCTCGCTACGATTTCCATCGACCTCGCACTATACCCACACTTCCACAACTTAGCTCTCCCATTGGAAACCCTCCCCCTCCCTTGATATCTCTCTCATATTCCCTCTTTTTCATCTTTTTTATTTCCGCGTATTTATTATGTTTCATTTTTTTATCTCCCGCCCCATCCTCCCATAACCTCCCTCTTAGTCGTCTCCGAGATCAGACTCTTTCCTCCCTCGTTGCGCGGGGAGATTGCCATGTTACTCCCTCTCCCCCCTCTTCATTTCGACCGCCCAAATCCCATCCACCCACGCCCTTTACTCCTGATAACCATTCCGTCGTATTCCAGCGCCCAAGGCACGTATACCCGACCTCAGAAGAAATTTTCCCTCCCCTTTCCCTTCGAATCCCTCGCAGCTATCCGTAAGGATCATCTTCGCATTTTCGAGGGGAAATTAGTGTTGGGAGAGAGATAAGACGGCATGAGGGCATCTCTTCTACGCCTCTCTGTCTCCATTACTTTCCGTGGGTTCTGCTTCCTGGTGAGATACGCTCAGAAGCAGAGATGATCATAGGTGGATCATTCCCCGTTATAGTATATTCATTGATAGCAGTATTGCCTGTAAAGTATGGAGATACAATTCAGCTACGAAATGGAAAAAAATTATAACTTCCTTCAATTTTTATCAAGAAAGTAACTCTGTTCAGATTCTACGAAAACATAAGTTGAATTTCCTAGGTTTTATATGGTCCCTTTTTATGGAGGAAAGTTTATATTTACATCCCTCATTAAAAATGCAGCCGATGAATGATTCGTTCTTATATGTCCGCACAATAGGGAATTAGGTTTAAAAATCCTTTTTGTTTCTAATTGTTCTCAAAGCGTAGAGAAAGCTATATATTAATGAAGCTATATATTTAGGAAATTATATATTTTATTCCTTACACTTCCACCATTAAGTTTAACACCTGGCTCTTTTGTTCTTGAGCGAAGGGAGTTAAGGGATAAACATCGACGTCAATGACTATTTTCTCAGGGGAAAAACAGTTGTGTCGTTAATTCCTTCCCAAGTTTTGCTTCTGTTTCTTAATTCGTTACTTTTAATGTCTACTTTAAAAGCTATTTGAGAAGGTTCACAATCATTCGAATGGAATTATGACTGTAGGAGGACACCTTTCTTAATTGTTTGTAAACGAAACTAGTGGAACACGTCCGGAGCACGGAAGTGAACCTCGCCGTAGCGAAGGATTTCGTTAAGTGCACAAGTGCAGAAAATTGTCGTTTCGAGACCCATCCAAGCGGTTGCAACCGTCGTAGTAAAAAATTCGCAAAAGTAGAAAAATTATTGGTTGGGAAAAGTCTTGTTCATCCCCGGAGACAGAGTCAGCTCTCAAAACCTCCCAAGTTGATTTTACACCGCAAACAAGAATTTTCTCGCACTTCCCTTTCCCCTTCTCTACCGCCTAAATCATCGCTTACTTTCCCGCTCTCTCTCCTGCGATCGCTTTTTTCTCCAGAACGTATTCTCCCTAAAAAGGAAGCCGATACGTGCGAAAATTCCGCCTCGCAGCCACCCCCGCTCAGCAAATCGCACGGGTAGCTCCGTGGGCGCATTTCCCGCGGTGAAACGTCGGCGGAGTGAATGCTCCGTCGCCCCTGCAGACCACAACACCTTGGAGAATTCCCACGAGCGGTGGACGGCCGGAGAAAGGTGGGATGTACCACACGCTTGCATCTCCCTCCACTTCCCGTTGTCATCTCGATCGGCGATGCATGAGAGGATCTCTACTGCTGCGGGTTCCTCTCCCTCAGCGATTCGTTTTTCGTTAAGACGCCGGGGAATATCCGCGAAGGGAAGCCGCGTTGCGAAATTCGGCGTATCGGTTTTTTGCGCCTCTTCCGCCCGCGGTGCGGTTAGATTTACGGAGGGGCCGTTTCCTTCATTTACGACTGGGCAGCATAATAAAGATTAGGAAATTTATACGAGCTTTAAATTACGACTGTCTCCCCGCCAATTTTTTTCCGGCGTTTATTGACTATAAAAGTTCCGAATCGGCGTCCCGAGGCACTTGTTCGAAATCTTAGCAAACAAGGAAACCTGTCCAAATTATAACTCTCGCGATAAATTCTTCGGCACTTAAAACTACAAATTTCTCCCGCGTCGATCGAAATTGAATTATAAATCGAACGTCTTCAAATTCCCGTTGCTGGTGCCCTTATTGTGACTCCCTCCACGGCCCTCTTGCAGATCACGCGGCTGGAAGGTTCTTAAATTAGGCCCACCCTTTCTCGTACTCTTGCCCAGATGCGGACCTTGTTTGCTCTATCCAAGTATTCTCCTTTATGTATACCAACCTCGTTTTGTGCCTTAGTCAGGTCGTCTACGAGACCCTTATCATCAAGTGGTCCACCTAAATAATTCTCGAGTAGGTTCCGAATTCCTATGCCTCGTTGTAAAGCTCGCTACTTGACTCTTTTGTGGTCGACCGTTGCAACCGAAGGATAAATTGGGTCTTGAGACTTTCTTTAGGGTAGTAGGCTCGCTAGAATAAAATCTAGCTTTATTAAGCTTCTTTTGATGATAATTTCTCTAGTGTATACGTTACTTTTCAAGCTTTTCAATGTGTAGCACGAAATTCTAATGTGTAAAAAAATAGGCAAGTTACTTAGGCACATTTTGCGTAATTACTTCCTGATGACTATTTTTAAACTTCAAATTCTGCGACGTAATCGTTTTCTCCCTGTACGTCTGGATTTTAATCAAGAGAATAAATATCAACTTCGTCACAAATTTAAGTAAATCTAAATACTGGATTCATGGACCACATAGCAGAATCCCCCACTTATTCTCGAGTGTTTATCAAACAGTCATCCAATACCATAACCTTATCATGTAGGGGCGATTCCGGAAACTCTCACGTCATAACTCGCAGCTTTTACGCTGCTGTGAATCTTCGGCCGTATCTATCTTTCATATCTCCACATATTAAGAAGTATTCCACTTTCAAGACCCTATAACTCTGACCTACCCTCCACAGATAATATATCCATCCATTTTTGTCGCAAACAACATCTTCGTAAACGCCTCCCCAGTTTGTGTGAGTTCTCCGTCATCCCCCTTACCATTCTCTATCCCTCTCCTCTGCTCATCCTTTAACTCCGTATCCCGACCCACTTCTTGTCCCAAACACGAATACCGTACAACCAACGGTTAGTACATAACAACACACAATGTTCTGCAAACACCACGACAATGCAGATAGTGAAAGAGCTCTTAAGGGAAGAATCTTTCATTTTTTTATCTGCTAAATCTTCCATCGCCATTTTATAGAAGCATACTTTCCTTTTTGCCCTATTCTTACACATCTTCAAGTCTATCTTCATGCCTCAAGTATTCTTTATTCCCTTGTAGCAGTTTCATTTCCTCTTCAAGTCTGCTATTTCCTTGTAAGTTGTTGTGTATCTATAGGAAGATATTTGCATTTTCCGATGCCTGCCACTGCGTCGATTCACATTGGAGAGATCGAGTAAACCTAACACCCGGAAAATTAAATTGCTCGGTTTAGTAACTTCTATCCCTACCGAAGCCCATTGATCTTCTTCGTATAAATAATGCCTATAATTAGAAGATGAATCTGAGAATTCCATCCTGAGGAAACCCTGTGTCACCGAGATCGTTTGGCACGATGAACAAAATAACAAAAAATATTTTATTTTAGTTAGAGTTTATTTAGGTTTAGAGTTAGAATTAGATTATTTTGAAT